>OY856410.1:417365705-417930705 GCA_963693085.1 Alisma plantago-aquatica
TAGATATCAACATAAGCATGACTAATGTATGTACACATTTACAATCTTATGCATATCCACAACATAAGTATAATTACTATCTCTTAATTGCACTAAGCATCATCTTTATGTAAAGAGAACAAACAAGGGTTATCATACAATGTGAAGCGTCATGTATAACCCTAAACATATATCCTATACGGCTATATTACATATTTTATTATGCCCTACGGAATTTGAATCGTACCATTCAAAGTCCAACTAAACCTTGCGAAGGGCTATTCAGTTTCGTACAAGATCTAGGAGTGCTGGTATCCTAAGGTCTCTTCCCCTCAGTCAGTACGAGTAAAAAGGCAGTGACATATCAGTCAAAGCTTCCACCACAACGACATATAGTCAAGCTAATAACCACTAGTCCGACCTTGGTACAGGTCACGACACTAGAAACTAGGGTATTCAAACCCAATCACTGAGGTACAACTACAGTTGTCCTAGAATCACATCATGTTATAATCACTGAGACATGATTGCAGTCATTCTCAATCACATCAGATGTATGAGGCATGCTCATAGCCAACCTCCACAATCTGTATTGTGGATGAAAAGGATATATCCTCAAACTTCCACCCCCACATACTCAACATTATGCACTCCAAGTTTCCCTTAGGAATACTCATTTCACCATCCAACAACTTTTGACACTGAAGATTGCTCTACAGCACAGGGCACTACATGATTAGAGTTGCACTTGATTAGTTATGCCAATTGGGTGAATTAAGGCTACATCAAACAAGCATACATTTAAACCCTAATTCACTTCTAGCAAGCATATAAATATTACAACTTTGAAAAGATATAAAACGTGTGAAACCTGATTTCTCATCTCATCATCGCATGATACTATTCACTTGCCATTCATAAGACCACACTAGTCATCATACTATCACAAGATATAAATCATTTTCACAATATCACAGAGTATCAACCCTTTTCAACATAAGAGGATTACACCTCATTTAGGGATCAACCATGCCCAAAGGTCATTAAGACCATCACACTATTCCCTTCAAGATCATCATTATCTTTACATGCCTTATAACAAGGCTCAACAACATCACTTACATATAATACACCAGATCAACACAATATTGCATTAATGAGCTGGGAGATATTCATAAACAATCATAGTAGGGTTATATTAACATTAAGAACATTCCTTTATTTCATCAACATGCAAGGAATCTAGGTATGATTAACACTCCTCATATTCATAATGCACATGTTTAGCATAAGAAAGTATCAACCATGTGGCTATGATAACCACCAATTAACACATTAAGTTTATGATCATGTTAAGGAGGTTATTACACCATCATTCCATCATATAAAAATGTTAAACATGAATACTCATCTTTATCTATTTGCATTAGAGTTAGGTTCAACATAATAAATTATATCAATGTTACTAATCAACACTTATACCCAAACCCTAACTTACGGCATCCCCATTGGATCATGGATGCATAAGGTGAAGCATCACTATCAAATTCCATACTATTCTCAAGTATGAACCCACACATAAATCAAGGTGTAGCCATGAGGTTATAGCATACTAGGGCTTCAACAACAATAAGAGAGTACTCCATGATTGTATTAATCATTCAAGGACTATTCTTACCCAATTACCATCATTTAGTTATATTAAAGCTAGGTATAACAAGCTATACCTCATTCGGGTTACATATCAATAAAATATGGTTATCATCCATCCTATTCATATGAGTGAATAGGTAATACTACCTTATTAAGGGTAACCCTCCATTTGTGCTGTCATCATTTAACCTGTATCACCATACCACAATGTCACCCAGAACCATTGGATGTTTAAAAGGTAAGGCCATTGGTTGTTTACATAAGTAAACGCCTTAGATAAACCACCTATGAATTCCTTTATTTGTTCTCTAGAAAGAGTCACAATATAACCCTAGGCATCCCTTGATTAACAACACAAAAAGTTCCATTGAAAGTAGGGTAAAATCCACAATCGATTGTTCATTTAGAACAAGCCATCCATTGTCAACAAGTAAGCTCCTTAAGTTGATCATATAAAAGAAACCCTATAAATCACATTATTAGGTACAACATATTACATTAGCAATCATTCCACTTTATTGGAGGAATAAACATTAGATCTTGACCATTGGGTCAAGTTCATATGTTAAAACCATCAATTACAGTATAGGTTCGACCATTGCATCAAGTGACCCAAGAAACATTGGTATAAGGCTTAATTGATGCTACAACTATATGATTAACTCACCATAGGTTTTGGAGATCTGATCCACCATCATTAGTGACCATTAAGTCACCATAGGTTGTTAGATCAGCACTATATTCATTAATCAACATCAAATATTAAGCTAATGTCATCATTGATTGATAACATTATTAGGATACTTAATGGTTGATCATTAAACTTCTAATTGATTGAAAACCTGACCTAAGGGGGTGACCATAGGTTGTCACCATCATATGACACCTTTTATCATGACCATCAGTTGTCATAAAGACAACACCAAAGGGTTGTTGCAATGGTACCATCATCGGGTCATGGGTTTATAGAAGAAATCAGCATAAAACCCTAAAATTGACCATTGGTTGATAGGTGCTCAGAACCATAGGTTGTCAAACCAACCTGATAAAAGTCATATTATACCTTAGGAATAATGTAAACATGAACAGAGGTTCATATATAAATGAAATCAGAACTGGGAACATTATAAAAATCGAAATCCAAGTCAAGCATAACTTTTTAGTGCATGGATCATCATTTTCAAGCAAGAACGTGATCTAGAATGGTTATGGTAAGCAATAAACGTGGAGCAAGTTATGAAAATTTCCTATAATGATATGATGAAGCCCCACACAGAAGAAATCTTGAGAAGGTAGGGTAGAAAATCCAAGCATAAGCTATGAACTCGTCCATCTAGCACCTTTCTTCATCAAATGAGCAAACCCTAAGCATAAGGAGCAAGAAAGGTAGGGTTTTAGAGCTTTAGAGCAATTTCTACCATGTAACTGAAAGGTTCCGACCTGGAGGAAGGTCTAAGGAAGGAGAAGAGCAAGATAAATGGAGAAGGAAGGAAGAAAATAACTTGCCTTGGTCGAAATCTCTAGAAGATGACCTTGGAAACCCCAGGTAGGGCTAAATGGATCTCCAGGAGACCTTCTTCTCCAAAAAGAGGTTGTCTTCTACCTTAGAGCACTTGGTTCCGCAGAAAAACAGAGTGAAGTCGTTTCTACAGGTTAGAGGAATGAGAAATCAAGCAAAGTTTCGTACTTGGGCAAGGAAGAGGTAAATATAGCCCATGGATAAGGATGGAAGCAAGCATGAGGTGTAAAAGTAGCTTCCCCATGTGTCTATGGCCTTAAACTATTAAGAATATACAAGCACACACACAAGAAGCTCCCCCACCGTCCTTATAGACCTTATTAGATTTCCTTTGTCTAATTTCCTAGAAAATCACATAATTCATTAGTTGATAGCTACTAAAGGTAGCTCATCCGTGAAGGGGTAAACCCTAAAATACCCTTAGAGAAAAAATTTTCAAACCAAGGATTAAATAGGTTCCCCATGGCTAAAAAAGATAAAAAATGATGAGAGAATATCCAAGGAACATAATGCAGGTGATAAATTTCAAATAAAACCTCTCAATTGGGTAAATTGTAGAAAAGTCCAAAATGTGCATAAAATTGCATAACTTGCTCAAACAGTGTCCAAATTGGACCAAATTTGAAACTTAATCTTATCTTATGATTTAAAAGCATATCACAAGGTTATATTAGGGTTATAAGCATTCAATTATGGTAATTAAGCTTATTTAACTAATTAATCAAGTTTAGGGGCCTTATAGTAATTATGGTTTGGATTCTAGAGCCATATTATTTATAAAGTTTAATGTTTTTTAGAGTTGAAGTAACTCTAGTTCACTGACTGTTAAAATAGAACACAATACTTGTCTTAAAAGTAACTTTTTGTTAAAGAAAGTAACAATTGGTCAAATAAAGTAACTATTTAACAAAGAAAGTAGCATTTATTCATTAAAAGTAGCTATATAAACACTAAATGCATATTATAGACTACATGTTTATTGATGGTAAAATGTAATATAATGTACATGCTTGAAGTACTTGGGAAACATCTTGTCTACGAACATGCACATGTCCCAAACTAAAATAATTCTTACATGGATCACTCCCGAAAAATATGATGACATTTGTGACTAGTACTAACGCATCTCATACATCTTGGCCAAGAATGATAGCATACTAGATTCGTATAATGAGACATATAAATAATAAAAAAATGGTATCAAAATGAATGAGATGAAAACAAATAAAATAAAAAAAGAGCCCAAGCTGAACCATGTACATAGTTTCATGTTCAATCATTCAAATAGATTTAATATGTAATATGCATTTTTAGTTAATTTTAGTATTCTAAATATGCATTTTTAGTTAATTTTAGTATTCTATGTTACTTTTTATGGACACATAAATTTGTGATTCATATATTTACTTTTCTTACCACATAGTTACATTCAGTGTTCTGTTATTACAATCATTGAACATCAATCATTCTGTATGTTTATTTGAACTCGTTATTTCTTCTTCATGTTTGTGAATATTTTCTTCAATGACCTATTTTAGTATCAAACATTAGCCACGAGATCCTTTTAAAAAACTTGATCGTCTTTCTGACTATGTAAACAAACCACTTCAAATTGCATGCATCGATACATATAGAAAGTAAAAGATCACTACACAAATACTCCACAAAATAAGTTTGACTATGCCAAGGTTTTTTTTTCCAATGTAAGATCAACTACTCTTCGGTCAAGTTTTGTACATTTAGGAAAAACACTTGGTTAGGTCCCATAGATGAGCTCCTCCTAACACCCTCCATACCCCAAGTCATTTCTCTATAATTAACAAATTCAAACATTGTCCTCACCCACCACACTAGACCCATGAATAATTAATATGCAAAAGGATAATATGTTTAATCATTGTTCCCTACTCCATGTAAGGGGAAGGATTGGGGGAATTGGTTACCCTGCTTAATGGATGGCCTCCAGTACATTTGCAAGAGAAAGATTAACCTCTTGGCCAAATTAGTCTTGGCGATACCTACTTGTAGGAATGCTTGCTCTATTACTCCATGTCTTATTCGGTAGAAGATACTCAGGGAAAGCTTGGGTAGTACCTCAAGTGGTTTCATTTCCTTCATCATTATAGACTAGAACATCTACAACAAGTAGATTCAACATGGAAATCGGTTGAGAATACTACCTAATGTAAAGTAGAGGGAAATCAAGTTCAAGTTTGACATGGTTGTACCGTGGGTGCAGGTAAGGATCCCCAGTCCTTTCCCCCACTTAGGAGTCAAGGGAAAGAAGATAAGGATCTTGATGGTAGGTAGGTAAGCCCCTTTCATGTTTCTCATGTTGCTATTCCAGTAGCCAGTCGTCGACCCCTACCGCCATAGGTCGCAATGGGGTGGCATAAAGGGACTTGGCATGCCCTCCATTGGATTCCTCACCTAGTTGCACTGATGCCCACTTGTTTGTTGACCATGTGACCTAGCATATTAGTCAGGAAACACTAAAAAGGATGAATATGCGTGCATCAAATTAGGTGCTTTTGCCTTCAACTTTTACCATGATTCATGATTTTTTTATTCAATTATTGCCCAAGTTTCATGATGAACTCAAATTTCTGTAGAAGCAATAATTTTAGTTGAGACATTATTTGAGGGGAGAGGGCTTATGACAATAGTGAGTTTGAAGCTAAACCCAAAGGAAAATGATAGAGAAAAGGCCGGAGACAAGAGGAGGAGAGATAGCCACGACAGAGGTATATTACTTTGTCTTAAGAATGATGTACACATATGGATATGTTTATAATAGTCACTTAATACATTATATAAGAAGTCTAAAATCCCGTAGACTCATACTCTTAATATTGATAATATAGTATATTTTATATATCATATGGATATGTAATCTTGTTGCAATGATTGCTGCAACTGATTCCTAACCTACTATGAGAATATAAAAATAATTGGAAATACAAAGTCTGAAAATTATGATTACATAAATTAGTTACACCATAAATTAGATAATAGTCATAATACTCCATATATATAAATCAGGGTTTGAATGACAATGTAAGTTGTATGACCAGATAACATGGTACAAACATATTAGTATGTAAATGAGTAAATAGCAAGTTCCAAAAATGTATAAATGTTATTTAACATATTCTAGGTACCAACATGTCATTCTTGTTATATGTTAAAATCCTATATGTATATACATTTATCTAATTGTTATTAGAAACACAATGAGAATGTAAGGTTATATCTATCTATAATTACCCTATTTTTTGCATAAAATGTTTCATGAGAGAAAGTTTATGCATAAAATTATTGATTACAATACTAAAATGTAATATGATGATGTATACATAATTGTTCACCTATAATAAAAGGTATTTATATATTTACATATGAGTACATGTGAGACTTAAACTCTACATTCTTACAATAAGAGCATTTTTGTAAATACACCTAATTTTGAGTATATACACGATGTTAATTGAGTAAACATAAACTACACGATCTTGAGAAAAAGGAAATAAATCTACACATTTAGACATGTGTAGATCTAAATTTAAAGAATAAATATTATTACCACCATAAATATGTAATCCAGACACATTTGGACACATGTCAATAAATATGTATCATAGAACTAAAATAGATATCAAATGAATCATATGTTTACTTAATAAGAACAAAGAATCTAGTATACCTTCAAGTGACAAGATTCATGGTATGAACAATTCAAGCTATAAATGGAATACATACATGTAGTTATTTTGATTTTACTAACATATCTAATGTGTTTCTAGGATAAAAAACTAACTTTGTGGACCAAATTATGGTAGTAGAGCTAACCTTTATCCTTGAAGATCAGGTGTATGCATCTTCTCCATTTCACCTAAGAATATAATAACTAAAGGCTTAGTCCTCATCAATGAGGAATATCTTGATCTACACTCTCATTTTTGAATCTCTTGAACTTACTCATTCCCTGATTTCTCTAGTATAGGTTGATAAAAATAATGATTCACTTGTATATGGGTCATGTGACCTTGATTTCTATATGTTAAATGTTTTTAGCCCTTTTTGTACATGAATATTGTTTGGAATAAATTTGTGATCTTGTATAATCTATAATACATGTATGGTTTTTTGACTACTCATGTTTAGAAGTAGTTACACCAAATTTTTAGGCATGAGGTTTTAGTCCTCCTTCCAGGCTTGGAGTTCTATCCCTCCTACCACATGTTATACATTTAATAACTAAGGTTTTAGTCCTACTATCATTACAAATTAATTTGATGCCTCCTGTTCTTGGATTAGAGTTTATGATTTCTAGCACTACTTTTTATATTATGCTAGTCTTTATTCTAGTCAACAAACATTTTTTTATTTACTTGTGTTTGTAATGAAAAGAATCTATATGTAGTGTTTCAAATGATATGTATGCCTCATTGTCTTGATAAAATTATTTTATTTCACTTTCTCTTGAAGTTACCTAAATGAAAATCCCTCTTTTGACTTGGGTTACTCTTTTTTGTGTACTTATGATCTTTTAATGCCCAATAATTTTATTATCCACATACCTCTAAGAAGAGAAATCGTGATCATCATCCCTTTACATCAAACATAGTGTTGTGCATGCCTTGGAAAAAATTGTATGGAATCATACTTGGATGTGGTTTCTACATGTTACAATTACTTTTATCGTGAAAAGTTTGGAGCCCAGCGGAATGCTTATTAGAGAAAGCATCGGTATTTGCTGGAAAGTTCACATCAACAAACCACATGTAAGGATGTTGGCTTCAATTCTTGTTCTTGCACTTCTTTTGGCTATATTCCCACATGTTATTATTGGCTTGAGTGGTTTGAGTGTTGTTGATGTCTTCTAGTTTCCCAATCCTGACTGCATGAAAGGCGTTTTGGAGGATTGCTGAACAAAACTTACATATCATGTTTTATCTTAGGAAAATTATGAAAACACATTTGCAAGTTATGATGATTATCATCCAGGTACACTGATCAAGGAGGACAATGTGGGGTTTTCTTCGTTGGAAACACATATGGGGTGTTTTCTATTTCTTGATGGTAATAAGGAAAGTTCTTTTTGGTGGGATCAACAATGCAAAATAAACTAGTGGTAGATATTCTTGACTAGTTATAAATATAGGATGTGAGAGAGTAGGATTGAGGTTAGGGTCGTAAGTTGTACATATGTAGTTATAGTTTGACTCTTCATATACTCATTTAGTTTAGCATATTGTGTGTGTCCATATTTACATGTAAAACTCTACACCGACATGTATCCAAATTCACATACTTGTAGTACATGGTGCATGTATACATGTGTATAATCCTATAAAAAATGTCATATTACAAAAGTAAAGATATTATGAAATATAATGTTGGTACATGTTAGAGTAATATATTGAACCAAATATTTTGACCACACATAACACAGGAACATAAGATTTAAACAATTTAAAAGTGGTAGTATACTTCCAAGAGTTGCAACATTTTCTTTATTTAGTGAAGATAGATCTCTTACATAAACAAAAAGAGAATAAATGGTTCTCTTACACAATTTTCACAGAGGATTCATTATTGTGTTCTAGAAAACAGATTTTCAAAATATAGTAAAATTCAATAACCAAGTATAGATGTACATGGATGAAAACCCTAATATTCAAAATTATATTCAAGTCTAGGTGTTGTCCCTCACCCTTCTAGGGGTAACCTCCCCTCAACTCCCCTCCAACCCCAAAATTTATAGAAGGATATTATTAAAAAGTCATGAATAAAAAAAATACGCAAAACATTTTTAGATTGAAATTGTTTGAATTTACACTAAAAATGTAGGAGTCCAGTGAAACATTACCCATTAAAATCAACTTGTTGATTAAACAATACAGTATTTATTATTTTCTGTTGGGTGACTAAAAATCAAAAATACTTATTTATGATGAATAAGTTTATTAGAAAATCATTTTCACTTATATTTGCATCATATCAGATAATCTAACAACCAAAGAAAAAAATAAAGATATATAGATTTACATGTATCATAAATAAATTAATATATATATATATATATCTATTATATATTAATATATATAGGGTAACTATCTAGTGAGAAACATCATGTGATAAAGGTATTGCTTGCTTTTAATTTCCAACCTTGTGAATAGGAAGAAAATCATTTCATCCACTTTTATGCAAAAATATAATTAGAGTTGATTACTTTTTACATGTTCATGAGTACAACATACACATTTTACATCCAACGATCAGTTGGAAAATCAATAATGAGTGTTGAAAAGTATTCGCTTATTATAGATGCAATACAAGTCATATGGGGATGAACTTTTGTAGGAAGATAAATAAAATGATATAGTTTTAATCCATATTGTTATATTATAAAAAATTGATCACTATGTAAAGTTTTTCAAATAGCTCTCATAGTCTCACCAAGATATACTTTTCACTAAATCATTGTCATATATGGTTGACGATCTAGTGAGAAAGATTCTATGATGAAAGCATGAGAGGAATTTTAATAATTATAAAGATATATATTTATTTTAATATCCAACCATATGGATGGGAAGAGAATCGTTGCACCCATATTCACACAAAAAATCATTGCATTCATATTTTTTTACATATCCATGTGTACAATATACACATTTTACATGTAATGGTCGTCCTAGAAAAGTATTCGTTTATTGTGAATGAAATACAAGTCATGTGGTGATAAAATTTTGTAGGAAGGTAAATAATAGGGTCTAATTTTAATCCATATAGTTGGACTATGAAACTGTGTAATGTTATTCAAATGACTCTCATATTCTCACTAAGATATATTTCACATTAGATTGTTGTCATATATATATACATATATATACATATATATATATATATACATATATATATATATATATATATATATATATATAGAGAGAGAGAGAGAGAGAGAATCAGGCTAGAATACACTCGAGTGTATTTGGAGCAAAATACACTCAAGTAGTTTTTTATGATGCAATATTTTTTTAAAAGATCTAATCCATTGTTCTTCTTAAACATCATGTGAATAGTTCATATAATAAATTTGAGCACATTTGGACATTCATAGGTAATGTTATGAAGACCACAAAAATTATGCATTTCAAATTAGTTTCGCGCGTCAGTTTTGTTGCCCTCGGATGGGTGACTTATAATCATCCAAATGGACTCAAAATTTGTATGTAGCCTAGTTATAGTATGAAAGTGAAGATCAATGGTTTACATTTTGCAAAAAATAGTCTTGATATGCAAACACACTTGAGTGTATTCATGCGATCTGTAAACTCGAGTTTATTCTAGCCTGACTCTCTCTCTCTCTCTCTCTCTCTCTATATATATATATATATATATATATATATATATATATATATATACCTGTGATGGTTTGAAAGGAACTTAGATTCTTACTCATTTTTCTACAAACATAGATTGGTTGAGCCGATCTAAACACAACATGAAGAAAAATGGTGAGAGAGGGTCACCTTGGATATATGTCATGCTTTGAATGCTATTAAGGTGATCCCTTTCCATGCAACTGATATATGACCACCTGTTATAATGTTCATGATGAGGGGCAATTTTATTGGGGGGGGGTACCATTCAACTCAATGCATCTCTTATGAAGTTCCAATCAATATTTTTATAGGCCTTGGATAGGTCTAGTTTCATTACCATTGAAGCATTTACCCTTTTCTAGATCACAGTGAATGAATGGTGTCCGAGATGAGAGTAATATTGTCTTTCATCCTTCATTCTGGGATGAAGCTACTCTATAGGGGTGATATCCAATCTAGAAAGTGAGGTGTGACTACTTCTGCTAGGAGCTTTGAAACCAACTTTGAACTTACTTTGTTTAGTGCTATCATACTGATGTTGTTGCACATCTTTGTCATGGATTTGTTCATATACAAAGACCATTTAAATCATTAGATAAAGTAATTCCTCAATTAGTTGTCAATTCCTTTTTAGGATATCGATGTCTAGGGTTGTACATCGGTCCAAGTCCTTAAAAGACCACACTGAGACCGAAATAACTAAAATTCCTTGATTGAGGACTAGAATGAATAAGTATTGGTTTGGTCTAGACTAGATTGGAAAAATCATGGACCAAACTATTTTATGTTGTAGTGATAAAGAAATAATATGCAACTACAATAATTTATTTATATTCTTTTATTCTTTTAACTATTTTTTGTAACAACCCTCTTTTTCTATCCACAACATGTATTCACAAGCATGTTATTGTAGGTAAGAGTATCTATTCAACTATATTTTTTTCACTCGACAACTTTGCATATCATGTAATACATATATTTTATATGATACGATGAAATAAAACATTAGTTATTCTTATATATCTATCACTTCTTCGCATGTCAGATCCTCATAAATATTTACTTTAATCATATTGAAGTAAAATTTCTAATAAAATATATATATAATTTGGTGTTTCTACAAATGATCATCATGCATTCCACTCTTAATGATCATTTATAAATATTAAAAAAATAATTAGTCTATTAAACTCATAACTTAAAGAGATTGTTTTATGTTATTTGGTCAAATAGGTCTATAGACCGATCTGGATCAATTTTAGACTAGACAATACCATGGATTGGAATCTTGGAAAAAGAAGGAATGATGATCGGGCCAAATTTTATGTTGGTTCAGGGCTGGACTAGTGTGAATCATCTGTATGGTTCAGTCCACCGATATTGACCTGTATATCTACAACCCTACTAGCGTGAACCCCATTTGGACTAGGTTTCATAACCAAATTCATCTTCTTCAACACCCATTCTACCTCCTACACAATGTTCTACAGCCATATCTCTCATTATCTTGCACACGGGTGCACAGAATGTCCTTCTAAACCTAATAGACATTTGTCTTCTCATCATCTCCACATTTTCAAAAAATAGTCGTTGGAAGTAGGACTGATCATGTTCTTAATTTGTTCCTTGTCTTCTATCCTCTCTCCATTATTGTTTTTGAGTTGGAGATGATACACTTACATCTTTTGGTTTGAAAAATAGATTGAATTTGTGAGTAATAGAGTCCTTGAAGCTTATCATGTCTCATCTAGACCTCTATCTCCACTCCTCTTCCTCTTAGTGTAGGATATCATTGTATTCGAGTTGGAGGTCTATTCTTTTGTTGTCCATATTATGTGGGAAGGTTGTGCTCTACTGTTGTTGTAGTTATCTAATCTCTTGGTCAACTGAAACTTCATTTATCTTGTTATACTCCTCTCTACTATGTTCCACTTTACCACATACATCATAAACTTGTTTATAGGCTTATTAAATTCTAACATGAGCCATCCCAAGCGATATGAAAAAATTGTAGGACACTCCAGGGTTTGATACAAAACTTATTTTGGGAGGGAAACCATGTTGTTGTTGAGCCAACCCCATTTTGACAAGGATTGAAGAGTGGTCAAAGTTTATTCTCAATAATACCATGACTATTGTTAGTAGATGCTTGTCCACCCATTTGTTCTTTGATGTTGCTTTGTTGGTATTTCATGAAGAAGACATTTCTTGAAGGTCATACTTTGTCCATTTACCCCCATGTCTTGTAGTCTAGCTTCTGTGAGTCTCACTATAAATTATCGACATCTTCCCAAGTTAGTGAGCCCCCCGTTTTCTCACTAGCATAACCAACAATATTGAAATTACCAATGATTAGCCACAAAAGAAAATAAACTTCTTCCATTGTTGCTAAATGATTCTAGAGGATTATTCTCATTGCTTGTCTCATGCTAGAATACACAAAAGTTACCATTTCTCCTTGATGATCAAACAATGCACAAGTTCCTTGGGCTGGAAAGCACTTCGAGCTGCCCAACCCATTATTTCCATAATGCTCAAATTCCATGGAAAATTCTATTTTCTTTGACCCAGTAAATGGCATTGTATCCCACACTCCTCACTATCGATTCCAACCTATTGCAACACATTCTTGGATCCTATATATCTAACATATCAAAATTTTATATTCATGTGAACACGCTGAATAGAAGGGACAAATCCCTCTTATATGTTCATTTAGAATGATAGGAGTTCCTAGTGGTCCATGTGGACTACTACTAAGGCGAGGAGGCCTTTACCACCTGTTAGGATGACATAGATAATTGTTGTCCATGGTGATTAACCAGGAAGTCATTGTTGCTATCAACCAGGTGCAACTTGAAGAAAGTCGAACACTTTACTACAAGGGATTGTCGATGGACTTGCTTCAATAGTAGGTATACACCTTGCAATCCTTTTTCTTGGATACATTGGTTCTAACATGATCTGCTAGTTCAAGAATTAGACATTAAATTTTTATTTTAGCTGCCTTATATGTCGCCCTGACTTCTTAATAGTAAACTAAGAAACCATGTCTTCAATTTTTTTGTAAAAAAATATGGAAATAGAATGAAATACATCATTGTGGTTGGGATCTAGTCTATCTTGAACATATCCTAGATTTCAAAAAAAAAATTATATGTTACATTGATTCTTCATTTTTGTGTTTGTGGAATGCTTGTAACTTGATAAGAGTAACAAGTCCTAGATCAGTCGTGTAGCTTCCCACATTGACTACTTGTTTCCTTATAGGACCCAACTGCATTGTAACAAATGATGCCTTGATTTTCTCCTATATTGTTTGCTCATCACCTGATTCTACCAAATTCTCATTGTACTCCACTTGGTTGGACATATTTTCAACATCTACCGCATGTTAATACAAAATAATCACCTTCTCCTCCTCCACATCTAGATTGTCCTGAAGTGGTTTGGTAGTTTAGACTCTCAGTAGTCTAAGGCCAGTGTATGAAGTATAAACAAGTAATTGAAAAGTGGAATGAATGTGTAAATCCTAGAGAAACTGGCCCAAAAGTAAAAAATATTATGTAAATGAATTTAACTAAAAAGAAAATTAAAATAAAGGAAAAAAGTGGCATAGACTGGCCAATTTTATCACTCTTAGTGTTAATTCTGCCAATTTCCCAAAAACAATGCCAAAAGCATGAAACAACTTAAGTGGTTATGCTAAATGTAAGTGTACATGTCAGAGTAGTGCAGGGACTCAAAGAGGTTTGAATATCGAACTCATGGAATTGGGATTTCTAGAGACTATTTTGTAAAGACCTCTTCTTTTATCAGCATAAATTCCAAACATTAGAGCGAAACCCTAAATGTAATCTCAACTAATTAAACAAAACAACTAATTCTTATCAAATACAATTAGCAAAGTTTACAAAAAATAGAAGTGATTTTTTCTTTTATTCATAAAACATCATAAACCAATGTCACATTAGGGAAAATATATTTAGTTACCACATATCCATTCAACTCCATTAAAGCCAAAATCAAATCTTATTTCTCATTTGAAGATCGCTTTACATCAATTACATGTACAAGAAAGAACAAAATCAATATGCTACCCATCCCAGGAAAGAGAGAGTATAAAGATATTTTAATCTACATTATTCTATTCACATCATATTGTTCATGAACTCTCCACTAGATAGCATTAACTTTTGAAGAAAGAGATTCATATCGAGCCCTAATGAGTGGATACCTCCCTCTAAAGATTTTTGTCTAAATGTACATCGTCAAAATCCCTTTGTTTTAAAAATGACAAACATTTCATTCCTGTTGATCTAACGTGCTACTTGAGTATTTCAGGAACAAGGTGGATGACAAAGTTTTGGAAGATCTACATGCTTAAATTTCTTTATTTTCATGATTGTAATCAAATGTAAACTTGTACAAATAGATAATGTACAAGTACTTAGATATCATGTAAATCAAGTGTTTAGATCTTCCCTATCCACACACAACACTTAGATAGGTCATCCCTAAGTGAGCATCACAATTGCACATTCATTTCTTACACTTTGCATATGAGTTAAAGTTTTGAAACAGAGTTGGTCTTAGTTGATAAACTTCTCGACCGAGATACTCTCGGTCAAACATTTTCTCGACTGAGAAACTCCCAAGTCTAAAGAACGAACATCTTTGCATAACCTACTAAAAGCAATCACAGAGAAAGGCTCGATCAAACATTACTTCGATTGAGACAGTATCTCAAGCAGGTTCTATAGCATTAGACTTGGTTATATAACTGTTAGAGTTAGTGGAAAAAGTGGTTGGGAGTTGAGTTGAATGCTGCTCCAGACTCACCCTCAATCGACAATCTCCTCGACCGAGAGACACTCGATCGACAAACTTCTCGACCGAGAAGGTGTCTGTCTACACTTTTCAGAAGTAATTAACTAGCCATTACTAATGTAATTAGTGGATACCTAACGACTAGTTAAGTACTAAGAACCCCCTAGAAAGTGTCTAGAACGTCCCTAAGTACTAGTAGGCCATTCCTATAAATAGGACATGCCTTAGGACACCTAAACTCACTTGAGTACACATACATGCAATTGAGAATCAATTCTTGTGAGAAATTGAGCAACTTCAACACTTGCAAATCATTTCCATTACTGGCAATTCGTGTCCAATAGGGTAGAATCTCCTATCCAATATACTTGCACTTTCATACACATTGGATAGGCGATCAAAATGCTTGATTTAGGATTCAAGCCTTGTGCTTAAGTGGTAATTGTAATTTCCTTTTTCCTTTCTTGTTCTTTCTTATTGCATTGTACTCTCCTTGCTACTCCTAGGTTGGAGGCTGCGGAGTGGAGAGGGTGAAATCTTCTCAGGTGGAGAAGGACTTTGGACTACTTCTAGAAGGTCTCAACGGGAAGCCACTTCAAGGAGGAAGGCTACTTCAAGGGGGAGCTTGAAGTTACTTCAAGTGAAGGCTGCTTCAAGGTTGGTGAGATGACTTCGGGTGAAGGTTGTCCAAAGGGTTTGGGAAGGTATTTGTAATTTTGTGTAACATCCTTGAAAAGGTAATAAAATTCAAATACTTTCAAAATTCGAATTGGAAACAATTGGGTAGTGGACTAACTCCATTAGTTTTTGCTAAGGGTGGAACCATTATAAATCCTTGTCTCCTTCTTCAAAATCCTTGTGGTTGTTTGTTGGTTGAATTATTTTAAAAATTATTATAAAACCCTATTCACCCCCCCCCCTTTAGTGTTTTTCAATTGGTATCAGAGCAGGCTTCCGGGAGCTCTAATCGAGACTTGAAGAAGATGGGGGATGGAGTTCTAAATAACCTCAACTTGGAAGGAACTCTTGTAGCTCGGCCTCAACAATTTGATGGCACCAACTGCACCTATTGGAAGAGGAGGATGCAATTCTATTTCCAAGGAATCAGCTGGGATCTTTGGAGAATGGTGTCAAATACCTATGATCTTCCTCAAACTGAATATGCTACATGGGATGCAAACACGGTGAGATTAGCTCAATTAAATGCAAAAGTTGTAAGTATTCTTTATTGTTCAATTTCCATAGGTGATTTCAATAGAATTTCTAATTGTGAAACTACATATGAGATATGGCACAGACTCTCTATTACTTATGAAGGAACTGTTCAAGTAAAAAATTCCAAAATTTGCATGCTTAAACAAAAGTTTGAATAGTTTCGTATGGAACCAAATGAGTCTATTAGTGAAATGTATGCAAAGTTTTTTTCTATTGTTAGTGGTTTGAATGAATTAGGAAAAGCCATTAGTGAAGAAGATAAAGTGTCAAAAATTCTTAGGTCTCTTCCTCCTAAGTACAAGCCTAAGGTGACCGCAATTGAAGAAGCCAATGATCTCACCCGACTAAGGATGGAGCAACTCATTGGTAACTTAGAAGCACATGAGGCAACCTTGGAGGAGGAAGAAATATGAGACCGTGAACTTCAACAACGAAGAAAGAAGAACATGGCTTTCAAGGCTACAAAGGTCATTACTCAAGAAAGTGATGAGACAAGTGATGGAGATGAGGGAGAAGAAGCTCTAATTATAAATGGTAAGAAATATAGAAGATTTAAATCTAACAAAGTTTTTGGTTATTCTTCTTCTTCCTCTCTTAGGTGTTTTGAATGTGGAAAGAAGGGACATCTTAAGAATGAATGTCCTAAAGAAAAGAATGGGAAGAAAAGCTCATCCAAGAAGAAGGGAGAAAAAGCATACAAAGTTGCATGGGATGAATCAAGTGATAGTGAGAGTGGAGAAGAAAATGTGGAGTGTCTCATGGCCAAAGAAGATGATAGTGATGATTCTCAAGAGGTAAGCCTTCTTGATTTGCCTAAAGAAGATGTAATTGCTAGTCTTAAAGATACTCAAGACAAATATACTGATTGCAAAAAGAAACTAAAGAAAGTTACTAGAACTAATGAGGATTTATATGCTAAATTAAACAATCTTTCTTTTGAAAAGGACACAATTATTTCTTAAAACCTTACTTTGAAATCATCTTTAAATGACTGCAACATGAAGTTTCTCACTTTTGAAACAAACTATGATCTTCTATCTCAAGAAAAGGTTGAATTGCTTGCAAAGCTAAATAATTTTCAGACTCAACCTATCCTATTTACTCATCTAGATTATGATGTTGTTGTTAAAGAAAGAGATGCTTTATCATCTGATCTAGATCAAGCAAAGTTAGATATCAAAAAGAAAATGGATGAGATTGCTAAGTTACAAAAAGAAGTTAATAGCTTGAAGAAAAATGGTATTCTTGATAAGATCCTAAAGAACTCTTCTGGTTATAGTGGAAGAAGAGGTTTAGGATATGTTCCAAAAGAAAACTCTTATCAACCTAAACCTAGGAGAACTCAAGCACCCAAGACCAAGATCATGTTTGTACCCAAGAACACAACTCAAAATCCTAGAAAGAGAAATGAAATTGATTCTATTTGTTGTCACTATTGCTTGCGTCTTGGACATTATTCCTTCTCATGTCCTTACAAGAAAAAGGATGTTGAGATAGTATGGGTTCCAAGACCCCAAACTTAGCAAATTTAATATGATCAAGTTGAGATTTGACCTAACACTTCATTTGAATATCTTAATGCATCATCTCAACTAAATAGAATGGTACCTTAGCATATTACAACAATTTAAGCCCAAACTGACATAAACATATTGCTGAAAACAAATAGAAACAATCTCGGTCGACAAATAGTTCGACTGAGACAATTCTCGGTTGAGAAATTATTCGACCGAAGGAATTTCTGTATCAAATCTGAAATTTGTAGTTAAAACAGTAACAATCCTGATCGAGAAATTGTCGACTGAGACAAGATCGGTCGAAGTGTTTGTCGACCGAATGAAGTTCTGAGAAGCTTAAATTATGTTCAGTTTATTATTAAATGTACCTAACCATAATGGACCATCACATGGGTACCACAATCCATATTTTGTTGCAGGGTTGGGTGGTTGATAGTGGATGCTCCAAACACATGACCGACAATAAGGATGCTTTTCAAACTTTTAAAGAAAAGAAAAGTGGAACAATCACTTTTGGAGAAAAAGGCAAAGGTAAAATTGTTGGAATAGGTAATATTAGTACAAACCTTGAAATAAAAATGTTTTACTTGTTGATGGTCTGCACCATAATTTAATAAGTGTCAGTCAACTATGCGATACTAGATATGATGTCTTATTCAATAAAAAATGTTGCAAGTTACTAATAGAGAACACTACAAATGTTGTGTATGAAGGTAAAAGAATTGGAAATCTATATATTCTTAAACCTAACTCTATGCAATCTATAGTTGGAAAATGTTTACTTGCAAAAGATAATTCTCTCCAATTATGGCATAGAATATTAGGTCATGCTAGTTCACATGTTATCAAAAAGCTATTTAAATATGATCTTGTTCGTGGTTTAACTAAGCTATCTTTTGATCAATCTGAAAACTGTAAACCATGCACTTTGGGTAAATAAACTAAAACTTCTTTTAAACCCAAAAATATGCTTAGCACTAGTAGATCACTAGAACTTATTCAAATGGATTTATTTGGACCTATGAGGACAGTGGAAAAAGATATTACCTTGTTATTATTGATGATTACAATAGATATACATGGGTTCATTTCCTTACAAATAAAAATGATACCATTCAAGTGTTCATACAATTTTGCTCAAAGATTGAAAATCAACTACAAAATAAAATATGCACAATTAGAAGTGATCACGGTGGAGAATTTGAGAATCATATATTTGAAGAATTCTACACATCTCAAGGCTACACTCACAATTTTTCAGCTCTACGTACTCCACAACAAAATGGCATAGTTGAAAGAAAGAATAGGTCCTTACAAGAAATGGCTACACTACCAAAAAAACATGAATTAGCTACAATTTATCTAACTACATGCATTCCATTTGTAGTCAATAACTACTTTTCTTTATAAATTATAAAAATGTAAGTAATACAAATATAGTTAATGGTAATGACTACAAATTTGACTACAAATCTCATATGAATTCATATAACCTTTCTCTCGACGCCCGATGTAAATAACTATTTTATTTTTTAGGGGTGATGGTGCAACTTTTTGCCCTCATACTTTCTAATTGGAAATACATATACATATCTTTATGTATATATTCTAAAAATTAACAATCTAACTTTTCACATTAATTTTTTTAGTGGCACCAACATTCCCTCCCCTTTCATCCAACCCGCGCGCGATAGTCCCTCTTTTATCTCGCGCGATCGCTCTGTATCTTCCCTAGCTAATCGGTCATCCGTACGATCGCTACCTAGCTCTATAACCGGTCATCCGCACACCAAGGAAACCCCGATCGATGCTCTCCCACTGCGCTCCCCCAGCCTTAGAAGGACACCTTGGTGGCCGTCGACATCAACGATCATCTAGGCATGCAGTCATTTCCTCCTGATCGCCCGATCAGTATATCTCTTCACCTCCACCACCCAGCATCCTGAGGGGCACGACATCTCTCGAGCGTCGCCGCCCAGCAGCCCGAGGGCACGGTCTCTCCAACTCGCCACCCAACAACAGCCAGACGTCCAGGTTAGTCTTTACCTATAGGGCATGTTTGTTTAGCTGTATCTATCCGTGTTGGATTGTATCTTACTCTCCATGCAATGAGGTTCTGGTGGACCACTTCTAATACTAAGAAGTCGAGTTTAGGGAATGGAAGGATGCACACAAAAACGTAAGATGGAAAGTAGGCAGGAGAAATAGTAGAATGCTCCACGCAATGATGCTGATGTCAGTCAGCAATTTGTAGAAACAATAATCTAAAATGGTGTTGGGGTAACAAACCTCATCACAATGCTTATTAATATCACCTCCAACCTTCCAACCTCTTCCTTATTTCCCCACCACTTCATCCAACCCTTGTTGCTTCCTAGCAGCAAAATCAACAAATTCTTCAGTTGTTGTAGCCATGCAACAACATGCAGGAATGAAGGACAAAATGGGAGGGAAGGGGTGTCTGATGGAGAAGAATCAAGGAAGGAGGGAGGATGGTAATAGTGAGGTATTCGGTGAGGCTTTTGTAAAAATTAAAGGACATAATAGGTTTTTGTAATTTGATATATTCCTGCAAAGGTTGTGTTTTGTTAAACTAACAATTTGATCTAATATTATTTTAATATTGCCTCAGTTTTCTATATTTCCTAGCTGGGGGGCATCTACAATCGTATACATATAAGACATAGCATCTACTACATCATAACAATAAAACATTTTTGTATCTAGTATTATTTTCCTATCTTTCCTCCTTCATACTCCATGAAATGGATCTATGCATCAAGAGAACTACTCGAACTATTTTCATAAAGAAACCTTCTTCTTAAACAAACACATAAGAATAGAGGGACAAGTAGTAAAACTAGGTGTACATCTTTAAAGCAATAATTGTGATTCAATGCCTATCAGTAGAATTTAATAATTTGTTGATATTCTCAGCATAGCTTCCAAATCAGATCTTAGTCAATGTCCTGACAGGAAGTGTTTGTGTGTGGGGGGAGGGGTGGGGGTGGGGGATGAGGGATAGTGCATGGTTTTAGAAATCAGAATGAGTAGAATACACTGTCATAGTAAAAAAATCATATTGAGAGACCGTTCAATCACCAATAGAATGGCCTCATAATAGACCTCATTGATATGTATGCTTTATGTTTTTGTATTTACTTAATGTTTTAGACTTGTCTTCATCGTTGATCTATTCTCTTTATTGGAGCAACAAAAGTTATTTTGAGTCACTGTGTCATGGTCTTGCTTTTAGAAAGTGTCACAGTACTTCTGCGATGAATCTTTTCCTGGGAGGTTTGTTTGTATGATTAACATTGTTAAGATACTCGTTGTACTGATGGTCTTCCCCCTGTGTTCTTCTTAAAATGCTAGCGTCTAACTAGAATAAATGCCAAAGATGACCGTCTGGTTATAAAGGTTCAATTAAACTAAATCAAAACCTCATGTTGAAGGATAATTAATTGATAATTTATAATATGAATAACCCCTCTTGCAAAGAGGACCTAATCATCTAATTAAAATTTATAAAGATTAACATATGTAATACCAATAGAGGACCTAATCAGCTAATCTATAAAGAGTTTGTGTCTTATGTTGATCTTGGCACATTTTTGAGTTGGAATTAGGTCCATGTACACCTATATTAACTGGTCATGCCAAGTTACCATCGAGGCTAAATCCTCAATATGATTCCAATTTTCTCAAGGTACACCTATATCTCAAGTAACAACTTCAAACAAGCAGGAGTTCTATTCAACTAAACTATAGAAAAAATGGCTCATTTTATAACAAAATACATACTGGGACAAAACATGTATCATACTAATCCCTATAGAACATCAATGATCTTCACAACAGAGTAGGCACTAGGCAGGCTTATCCTGGAGAAATCATTTTGCTAGTGTACATTAAAGCTGGTGAACTGAATTCATGTCTGGTTGACCATTCTATACTACTAACTAGAAATTTAACTTAAAAATATGTTTGTTTTTTCCCTCAACTTGATTCCAATACTCCTTTCAGTTGGCTTTCTATGTGTTTAGAATGGTACACCACAACCTTTCACCCTTGTTTAGTGTTTACATACTTGATCTATGGGATTTCTCATTTACAAAACAAGAGACTGAATACAGAGGGCTATTTTTCCTCACAATTGTAGTACAAATAGGGGATAACCATGCTTTGCTACGTGAAAACTGACGTGGTCATATAAATATCCATGGTGTATCCAATAAGCTTTCATTATATGCCCTCTGTGACTTTAGATACATATAGGTGTAACTTCATAGTGCTTGATTGCTGGTTGTAAGTCCTGCAAATACCAATTTTCATATATGTGATCCTTCTCTTGGGGGAAAGATTGTCACCATAATCTGTTTCACCCCAGTCAATTATCTCTTAGATAATTTGGAAAACTATAAACTAGTAATATAAACATGCGATACAATACATCTAACATAACTAAGTAGGTTCTGTAGTAGTTTTATAATCTTTTGCTTCCCTTTACACACTTCATCTAGTCATCAACAAAAAGGACTTCCCATTTTGAACTAGATTTTGTATAAAGAGAACCTTTAGTGTAATGTTTACTATTGTATGGTAAAGCTTATATTTATCTGATCCCTTCAGAGAAACTAGCAATATGCAGGGAGTCCCATTTAATAGCCATTTCAGGAATAATAATCAAGATGGATGTATGATATTTCGATTCAATGCCATCAATAAACAAGTTGAAGTATTCAAGATGGATTAATTTTGGTGTATATTAGTCCCTCAAAAAAATGTATTCAAGTTTTCAACTATTCAGGTCCATCAATAGCATGTCACGGGTTTCCATGGTGCATGTTCAAATATATATGTTTCTCTACTAAGGTATGTCTACATTACAAATTAGGAGACATGAACACAACATGAAGACTAGATGAAAAATGAGCTCATCATCAATTAAAGACAATTAATTATGCAGAAATACCACCACACTGATGCAAAACATAGTAGTGGCAAGTGCATTCGCTGTTTGAGAGGGAAGAATAGTCAAAATTATGCAACAAAGACTATACTGATAGTGGCAGGGAAAGAAAGGTTGTTTTTTCCTTTCCAAATGATGAAGATGTAGAGGATAATATTGTGAGTTTGAAGTCCACAGTAACCCCAGCAAGGATTCATGTTTCCTACAAAACTCAGAGCAAGGCTTATATGGATATAAGTACACCATAGAAAAAATCAAGAAACCAGTAGACAAACCTCAAGTTGTTCCAACTATATAGACTTCACTATAAAGGATACTCCACTGTTTTAAAGAATAGAGATGCCAAATATGGTGTTGGTGTCCTAACTGCACATTTGGAACTAGGGGTTCCATGCAAAGTAGTGTTCATGGCATGTAGTAGTTTGTGGAAGTGGCAAAATGGGGTCTGTTTGGAGTATGTAAAAATGGATCTGGATTGATCATTTCACAGTGGTTTTTCACTAGGTATAGACATTCAATTGAAATGACCAAAAAAGCTAGATAACTATACAATTGTGTTTTACTCAAGCATGGTTATTATACACAAGAAGGCATGATTCTGAAATCTTATTCGAAATAATATACATAAACTCCTTATAGAAGAACCAACCAGAATTTATGTAAGCCGAGAGGGCTAGAGCTAAAAGATGTTTGGCAGGCAAATGGAAAATGCATAAAACTGACCTACATATAACTGCTCATTCCATTCATGAGATGACTCTTCACATAATAAACTGCCACTCCCCTAAAAGAGATGAGTCTCTACATAACCATTGAGCTCAGGTTTTTCATGTGCTTGTATAACAACCTATATGTATATGTTATACATGCATGGCTTACGTTCTTACATGCTAACTCAATTGTATTCAGTACAAGACAAAACTATTTTGATATTTATTTCCAATATGTCATAGATAAATAGATATATACATGGCTTGTCAAAGTATTATGTAGTATATAATGTATAATATGATCGATATTATACTTTATTGATTTTCTACTTATTTATATATTTAATTTTTCATTGTGTTAAATTTATGTATACTTTTTTACCTTCTTTATTATTATTACTTTTTTAAATCTTTCCGTTTGATTAATAATTTCTACGTATATATTGATTATATTGATGTGTTTACTTACATTTATCTAGAAAAGTATGATCAACAAAAGCTGGATAATTGAGGAAGACATGACCAGTACAAAGTACTTAACTGGGGTAGTCAAATTCATAGAGGACGCTTTCAAAAAATGTAGTAGGAATGAGACTATCTTATGCCCTTGTAAAAAGTGTCTAAATACACAAAGACAAAACCGTCAAGTGACAACCGAGCACCCATTATGGAATGGTTTTTTTAGCAGCTACACTGATTGGATTTTTCATGGTGAGACTTCTTCTGATGCCACAGAAGATTCTTTTATGCAAGACAACATGCCGTTTGATGATATGAGAGACATGTTGCATGATGCATATGGAGTCCAAAACTATCGAGAAACTACGGACAACGACTACGATGATTCATTTGTATTTGTTGACGATGAAGAAGCTGAGCAATTCTACAAATTGTTAGAGTTTGTTGCACAAGAGTTGTATCCTGGAAATAAGAAATATTCCAAGTTGTATACCATCGTGAGGTTGTTCCATATAAAATGTAGCAATCATTGGAGCAATAAATCATTTACTGAGCTACTTGAACTTTTGAAGGATTTGCTTCCTGAGGGTGACACGTTGCCTGGCTCATACTATGAAGTAAGGAAAATAATTAGGGACCTTGGTCTTGACTATGAGAAAATTGATGCCTGTATAAATGATTGCATTTTGTATCGCAAGGAGTTTGCAAATAATACTTCATGCCCGCATTGTCATGTTTCTAGATATGTAGAGACTGAAACTGATGTAGACGGTGCACAAAGTATGGGAATTAAAAAGAAAAGAGTTCCTTGTAAAGTTATGTGCTACTTTCCCTTGACTCCTAGGTTGAAGAGATTTTTTATGTCCTCTAGAGTCACACCACTAATGCGGTGGCACGATGAAAGTTGCACCAAGGACGGAGTTTTCAGACATCCAGCAGATTCACCTGCATGGAAGACATTTGATAACATGCATGCTGATTTTGCATCTGATTCTCGTAATGTGCGTCTTGGTTTAGCATCTGACGGATTTAATCCATTTGGCATGATGAGTAACTCATATAGTATTTGGCCAGTCATATTGATTCCGTACAATTTGCCACCATGGTTATGCATGAAGACACCTAATTTTATCCTTTCTATGATTATTCCTGGTCCAACTCAACCAGGAATGAAGATAGATATCTACTTACAACCTCTGATTGAAGAGTTGAAAGAACTGTGGGAAGTTGGTGTTGATACCTATGATGTTGATCGTAAAGCTGTATTCAAATTGCGTGCCACCTTACTATGGACGATAAATGACTTCCCTACATATGGTTATTTATCTGGTTGGCAAACTAGTGGGTATGATGCATGCCCTATTTTCAATAAGGGCATGTGGTCTATTAGACTACCACATAGTAGGAAACAATGTTTCATGGGCCATAGGAGGTTCCTTCCGATGGATCATAAATTTCGTAGGGATATGTACTCATTTTATGGAAAAGAAGAATTAAGAACTACTCCAAAGATGTTGTCTGGAAATCAAGTTTTAGTTCAAACCAGAGATGTAGACAATATGCCTTACAATTGGAAAAAACAAAACATTTTCTTTGAGTTTCCATACTGGAAGTACAACCTTATTCATCATAATCTTGATGTAATGCATATTGAAAAGAATGTATGTGAGAGTTTGATTCACACATTACTTGGGATGGACAAGTCAAAGGATAATGAAAAATCTCATTATGACCTTATAGAGATGGGAATAAGACCTAGACTGCACATTATCAAGAACGGAAGTAAGAATATTATTCCACCCTCTTATTTTACTTTGAAAAAAGAGGAAAAATAATTATTATGTAAGTTTTTGAAGTCTGTACGGGTTCCATATGGTTATTCCTCCAATATCTCATGAAATGCACACATCAAAGAAAGAAAATTGTTGGCATTAAAGAGTCACGACTACCATGTATTAATGCAACAATTTCTGCCATTGGCTTTACGGGTAGCGTTGCCGAGTAAGAACGTCATAACTGTGATAACTGAGTTGTCTAGATTTTTCAAAGACATATGCGTAAAAGAGATAAATCCGTATGCTATTGAGAAGTTAGAATCTAGAATTGCGGTGACTTTGTGAAACATGGAGAAGATTTTCCCGCCCTCATTTTTTGACATAATGGAGCACATGGTCATTCATCTTCCACGAGAAGCTAAGATAGCTGGACCACCATTTTATCATTGGATGTATCCAGTGGAAAGGTAGTATGTTTTTAGTATTTGTTTCACTAAAATTTTATCAAATGCATTTTTTGATTTTAAACAAATTCTATTTATAATTATAGATACTTGAAAACTTTGAAAGAATATGTGAGGAATAAAGCTGCTCCAAAAGCTTCCATAGCAGAATGTTACCTGGCAGATGAATGTGTAACATTTTGTTCAAGGTATCTCTCTGGGGTAGAGACAAGGTTCACAAAATTGGCTAGAAATGATGTTGAAGACGATGATATTGTTACTGATGATGATTGGTCTATATTTTCACACAAAGGGCGTCGAATAGGAAAGAGTATATCTCTTAATCTTGAAGATGTGATGCTAAAAACTGCACATTAGTATATTTTATCTAATTGTGTTGCAGTTGAACCGTTCATGGAGTGAGTTCATTAAATTATTAAGAAATATGCATGCTCACCATTAGATGTTTGTACACATGACTTATGTACTTGTTAGCAGGGAACACATTCGCCACGTGAAGAAATTGAATCCGCGTGCAAGACATTGGGAAATCAGTAATATTCATATGAACACTTTTAGTGATTGGTTTAAGAAGCATGTAAGTCTATAACATTAATTTCATTTAATATTGTTAGATCATTGTATTAATAACTGAATTCATAATGTATAGAGATTGAAGAGAAGGCCAAGTCAGAAAATTTGCCATCAAATCTACTAACTCTGGCTCGGGGACCACAAAATATGGCGAAGAAATACAATGGATATGTAACAAAGGGATATAGATTTCAAACCAAGGAGGGGGAACATGGTAAAAAAAACCCAGAATAGTGGGATAATGGTGAATGCCCAAACAAAATGTTTTTCCAGTTCCAAGGACAAAAATCCTAAATTGGGTCAAGTTACCTACTATGGGGTACTCCGAGAGATTTTTGAGATTAGTTACTATGAGCAACTGAAAGTTGTACTGTTCAAAGGTGATTGGGTCAATGCAAACAAGGGCGTCAAAAAAGATGAAAATGAATTTACAATGGTCAAATTAAAACTCATTGACTTAATTGAAAATCCATTTGTATTGGCCTCTCAAGTACAACAAGTCTTTTATCTGGCTGACATCAATCATCGTGGGTGGAGCTTTGTCATGCAGGCGACACCATGTGATACTTATGACATGGATGAGAAGCTTACTGAAAATTTCATGGATGGGACATGCGTACCTGAAGATTCTCATGCAGATGATTGGGAATCTATTTTTAGCGATGTTTCTGATGGATCTGATTTGGTTAGAGAAGATATGGAGGGTGTAACTTTTTACGATGGCAAAAATGATGAGCAACTTGATTGAGATCATTGTGATCTATCATATGTAGTTTTTAATATTTTGTATCTTGATGTAGCGTTATAAGAATTTATTTTTATTCATTTATTATTAATTATCAAGATAGGGGAAATAAAAAATATTACATATGCCAAGGTCGATTTGGGTGCAGTAGTAGTTTCCTATAGAATATATAAATCTTTAGTTTGAAAGGGATAATAAACATCTCATACATTATTGATATTAACCCAGTAATATATAGAATGTAGGAGCAGAGATATCACTAGGTAAATCTGTAAATGGTAACCTACTACTAGTAGTTGTAAATGTATTGATATTAACCTTACATATGTCCAAAATTTGACAGAACTCACGGGAAAGGCGAAGAGGGATTCATAATAGAGGTATGAACTAAAGAAATTGCACAGGAAAAAACAAGTATTGAGCATTCTTGTAGGAATGTGAAGCAGTAAACTGTACCTCCTTCGAAAATCCTTCTAAAATCCTCGGTGAAGTGCAGCATGAAGAAAAATATCTGCTTAGAAACCTAATAAACACCATACTTAGGTATACGTCATAATTAACTTTTTGAAGAAATAGGGTGTATTTCTCATCCACTAAGCTCATATTCCTCATAATTCCAATACATGATGTGGGCTTGTTTGATTAGGGATAGATCCAGAACTGATGTAAATGTTAAGTTGTATAACTGTGAATAAAAAGAACCAGTTCCATAGAACTAGAAAACCACTTAGAGAAAGCTTCAAAATAGAAAAAAACCACATGGCATCATTGTAGAAGTCAAATTATTTAGAGTAGCAGCAGACCACTTGCCATCAGCTAAGTAATCAAGTACAAAGGTCTATGAAGATGTGAAAGAGTTAACTGAGTGAGAAAACATCTGTAAAATAGAGGCTCATGAAGTATGAACCAGTAAAGGGAGCATCAAATAGATATAATAGCTGGTAAAAGTAGATTTTAACTAGGGAAATAGGTCTGATTCACACACCAGATAGCAAAGAGATATCGTAGAATACCAGATCGAGCAATAATGCTTAGCACCCATCAAAAAACTTCAAAAGACAAAAAGTAGAGGAAGAAGGACATATTCAGATAAACCTTATACGAAGAGATCCAAATAATAGCACATCACAAATTTAATACATTTCACAATAAATAATAACCAGGGAACAAGCTCAAGCATAGATACATGCTCCTATGTTTAGCTTTGGCTATCATGTACCAGTTATGGGTTGAAAGTAACCGAAGATACTTCAGTGGAAAATAATCCACACAATCTTCGTATTGAGAACTCATCAAATCTGACTTGACCAGTCTATTGCCTAGTTCTTTCCCTATTATACACTAGGTTTTTATGAATAGATTCTTGTTTCATTCTTTGTATACCTCACCCCTGTATATCTTATATGACTATTGTTTCTTTCTTCTGATATCAATAACAAGGGCAGGAAATGGAAAAGAATAAAAGATAGTGCAGTAGAGAGGGTCTTTATCTTGAGATGGTGGGATTAGGAAAATGGACCTCACTTCATACACAGTTCCACCTCATAATAGGTATACCATTAGATCTTTCATGCTTGACCCAACAACCACAACTCATAAAATGTGTTTACCACTGCCAACTGATCTCTGGAGTCAGGCATTCTTCTGTTTCAATGCCAAGGCCACACTTAAATTCGTCTAAGGTAGCTTGGCACGAAAAAGTAGGACATATTATTGGAAAGATCCTAAATCCAAACAAAGAAAAGGGGCTCAAATATTATTGGAAATGAAACTAATTAGGTGAGAATGTAGAATCCCAATACAAAAACAACTCGGGAGGCCATCCTTAGAAGGAAAATATTGATTTCTGTAGAATATTTAGATGAGGAGCAGATTGTAGGAGGGTTCGATCAGGAAGCAAATTGCAAAATATGTGACCATTCCTTCTTCCTCACTACTAACCTTGGAGCCCCAAGGTTGCTACCTCATGCTTTCAGCCAACAGCAAGATGGCCATGTGTATTATTCTAGGTAGCTACAAAGGACTTGTAACCATGGTCAGTGGGGTATAGAGTCCTCTGAGGGATAAGCAACACCTAGGAGTATCCATAATACCTCCTACAACTCCTCGTCTTAGTTAGGCAGGGTGATTTTATGAGGAAAGGAAGGATTCAACAAAGGTACTCGATTAGAGTAGGAGGACACACATTTGGTGTTGGCTAAGGTGAAGGCAATGAGAAGTTATGGAACAAATTATAAATGAAAACTTTGTTCAAACAACAACTAGCAGTGATATCAATTTAGTGGTGTTGCTTCCTAGAAAGGAATATATATGAATGGAAGTTCTTATGTGGTGAATGAGAAACAAATATGACAAAAAAAATATCACAACATGGCTAGAACTGATAGCATTCCATCTCGAATCTAATTACTTACATTACTAATTTGATTATACGAATGAATAAAGTTTTGAATCGTGTATGCGAAGGGAAACACATATACTAATTAGTGTATTCTTAGAGGTAATTTTATTGCCATAAACATATTAGCAGCTCCTAAAGATAAGCACTCTATTTTAAATTTTGAAACATAGGTCATGAAGCACTTGTAAAGGTAAATGAATGAATTAGCTTGAACATCTTCTACATGTACTACTGATAACATGGTTCCCTTCAAGAAGGGAATTATTTTTCTGAAGCATGTGCAAGTATAGCTAGATCCAGTTTACTGTAATGACAAATAACTCACCAAAATAGAAACTTTTACACACAAATTTACTGTAATGACAATAATCAGAAAATGTCCTAGGATCATAGAGCCCTACCTTATGAATTTTACAATGTTCAAGTGTCAAGAGATAGGGTGATTTGATAGCGTGCACGTCATGATCTGGTGTGGAACAATCTACTTTTCAAAGTGTCTATATTTGAAGCCTTGAAGCAGCAACTATCCTCATGTGCTAAAGCAACAACTAGTATGAAGTCTTAAAGCTACTCCTTCCCTATAATAAAAGTATGGGGCACCTCTTGACTATAGAGAGATTTGAGAAAGTCTAGCTGAGGCTGGACAATGTTTGAAGTAATGTCATGATCGAAGTTGAATTTGTCTTCCTAGAAATGTTCAGGGTCATAGAGATAAGACTGGATCACACCAACACATTTAATGTGAAAACGACGTTGTTAGTGAATGTGTTGGTCTTAGAGATAAGATTGGAGCACACCAACACATTCACTATTGAGGACCAATTATCCAATCAAAGAGGTATTTTCCATCTCATGAATCAAACCACATACAACATTTTCCTATTTCCTAGATAAACCATAATGTTTACTACTGATGTATCATGTATCTGACACCAATTAGATCAAGGACGTCAAAAAAGATGAAAATAAATTTACAATGGTCAAATTAAAACTCATTGACTTAATTGAAAATCCATTTGTATTGTCCTCTCAAGTACAACAAGTCTTTTATCTGACTGACATCAATCACCGTGGGTGGAGCTTTGTCGTGCAGACGACACCACGTGATACTTATGACATGGATGAGAAGCTTACTGAAAATTTCATGGATGGGACATGCGTGCCTGAAGATTCTCATGCCGATGATTGGGAATCTATTTTTAGCGATGTTTCTGATGGATCTGATTTGGTTAGAGAAGATATGGAGGGTGCAACTTTTTACGATGGCAAAAATGATGAGCAACTTGATTGAGATCATTGTGATCTATCATATGTAGTTTTTAATATTTTGTATCTTAATGTAGCGTTATAAGAATTTTGTTTTATTCATTTATTATTAATTATCAATACCATTTGACAATTATCAAATCATTGAAGATGCAATCGGGTCAATAATAGCTTGGCCAAAGAAGCTACTCATTGTTCAGTAATTTTTTTTTCAATGTGCTATAAGTGTAACATGTCTATATAATAATTTTAGATAATTATTTTTGTTATTGTAGGTAAAATGCTTGGAGCGAGGCAAGCGAGGCAAATAATAAGAGTTCCTTTAGAATTCTCTAGATGCTATTTTTCCTCTTTTATATAGGTTTAGAATAAAGTTTTTGTTTGATGTAAAGCTTGTCGATTCATTCGATAGAAAGGATTGTCATCCGAACCACCATTACAACATTGTTTTCCATTTCTCTTGCTACATAAGACCGTGATATGAATATTCTATAGTATTGGTTAACATTTATACCTTTTTATGGCAAAGAATGATTTATTATTTGGTTTTCCTGATATAAGTTGTTTCTCTCTTAATGCTTCTATCAGAAAACTTCATTGCACTAACTTTCTTTAGTAACATATGGATTTGAAAATGTATCATTTATGACATTTCTAAAGCCATACCAAATTGTGCAGTGATACTTTGCTCTTAGTTTTAACATAGCAACACCTTCCTTTCTTATGTGGATCTTATTTTCAGTGGATTGAATATCCCAATGCATTAGTTTTCCTTGTGCTTTCTACAAGGCTTCCCCATATTTGAAGATGCATTCCAGTGCATAAATAACTGTGGATTGAAAGTATTCATCCTGCCATGAATATTGTATTTTAATGCTAAACCTGATGTCTGTGACCTGTAAAACTCAAATTAATCCTCAAGTTTGTTAATGGTTAAGCATGTGGATCTAAAAGATTGCAATATCATCTTCAAGTTAACATCACTCAAAGGTAATGTGTACATGAACGAATTTACACTATTAATGGAACAACTCCTAGTGTTTACCTCCCATGTTTTTGTATTAGTATAAAACAATAAGATATATATATATAATTATTTATATATTTATTTATTTCAGTTATCATACATTTTTTGATTTATCCTTGCTCATTTCCTAAATAGATTATAAACCATGCTATTTCTACCTATTTAAAATAGAAAAAAAGATGATGTTTTCCTATTCTGTCAAATGTTTTGCCAACTTCGTTATATGTTCTCATCATTTCTTAACTTTATATCTAGCTTGGAAACCTCCTATTAGACAAGACCATGAACTCCAATGAACCACACTCAAGGTAGCCAATCTGGAGTTCTCAGAAAACTCATTTAATCAGTCCCTCATTGGTATTTCAGATTGTTGTTCATGTACCATGAGGGATTATATATAAATAAAAATGTTACCAATAAAGGATGAATATATTTGATGCCTAAATTATATTTCTCTATTATAAGGCAATGACATGTCATTTTAAATGTTTCTGTTGTAGAATTCTTACACACAAGAATATATTTCATGTTTCAGCCTTGTGGTCAAAGAATAAAAGATATTTCTCACTATTGTGAATATGTAAAGGCACATTAGATTGATCAAATACTAACGTGGCAGTTTGTTTATGTATCTACATGTTGTATCATGAAGCTTTATTCTTCCATGTTTTTTTGTTTAACTTACAAGATTGAGGATCTATTGGAGTTCAATGCCCCTCCAAAATTGAGGCTCTATGGTCCTCAAACAAACAGTGAGAATTTCAAGAGACCAAGTTAGTATGACATAACATGTCATGTTTCAAACATCAAGAACAAACAAGTATACATAAAGGAATTCCAGGTGTGGTATGGATATGATTTTGTTGTTTGCAGGGGATTTTAGTGGTTTGTTTTTCTTGGACCCAAGGTCATCTGTTGCTCTTTGAAAAATAGGCCGATGGTTGTGAGAACAGCCAGCATGCTTGAAATGTGATGCTAGGATATCTTTGGCTCACGTGTTTGCATAATGGGAGACGGATCATGGACAAAGTCAGATGGAAGTTCACTTTAAGGTGGATGTCTCAGATATTGAGGCACATTGATGATGTAGACATGATCACTGCAATCCAAAAGATGAGATGGGACAAATTTCCCAACATTGTTCTAGTTAGCTTGTCAGAAGAAAATGTAAGTGTTATCTGACCTTCATGTTTTCATGGTTGATATTTTATCTGACACCCTGTGGATCTCTAATCTGTTAAAGAAATAGGTTTTGGAGGTTTCCTCTTAATATATGAGCTAATTATGGTTGTAATGCTGATTATTGAAGTTTGTAGCTTGAGAAGTTGGACAATAACCAATGCACGTCTGAATAACACCCTAAATATGATACAAGTAAGATTTTGGTGACATGCTTGCATCTTTATGCTTTTGGTCATCATTTCTTCACTCATATTTTTTGTCCAAAATAGTCAAATTCGTGCAGACTTATAACTTTGTTACTTTACATGTAATGTTCATTAAAATTATCGAGTGTTGGAGGGTATTAAAATGGACATACACTTATGGATATCGCTGACACGAGACAATATTTTAAGTATATATAAGGTATAAGATTTATTCTTTTGATCCATGGTTACATTTAGTGAGTACATATCTTGTATGATTTTTTTTAGGTGAGGCAAACTCTGGACTTGAACATGAAGATCAATGTGCTGAGCAGGAGCTTCATATCTTTTTTCATGCACATACTGCATCAAAAGAATTTTTCTGGTTTTAGGACCTTACTTTCTGATCATACTAGGTAAGTCCAACTATGATACAATTTTATGCATCTAGAAAGTGCATTATGGGTAAAGAAGTTTTCACAAGCAGTAACATTTTTCCTCTATATTGCAAAGTATCCAGTCCTTTTTCACCAAGTTCTTACAAAACCACTCTAGTCGGGTTTTTTTTGCTTGAATTCAATGTGAATTCACCAAGTTCTTTCATCATAGCTTGTAGCACAAGAATGATACATTGTTTCTCTTTGCGGATGTGGATGTGAAGAGAATCCTAACAACCAAAGATAGTTTGGCACACACAATGTACAAGGACATAGGTAAAGATAGTTTACCCAATAAGATTCCAACTTGAGTCAGGGACCCTCACATACAAGTTTTATTGTAGTAAAAATGTCAATTGCATACTTCATCTGGTTTGAAATAGGAACATATAGTGAAATAGATAGAATATACGTAAAGAAAGTGATGCACATTCATAAACAAAAAACCTAATTTTGTTTCCTTGTTCATTTCTCTTCATGTCAGGTTCTATTATGTCTCATGTATCAGTAGGCCTAACACAAGATACAAGGGTAGCAAGAGAAATTTTTAGGTTGAGGAAGGCACCCCTTCTTCCATCCTTTGGTAAGTTCTTATCATGCTTGTATATTTTCAATTTGTGGTGCTACATGTTAGTCTCCCCTCTCTTAAAGATGATTTATATATTTTTTTCTGGGATAAATTGAACTCAGTTCACTTGATTATTTATTGGAACTATGATAATTAGTGCCTCCTGGCTTTTCTATTTCTTAGTCATCTAGAGGACAAGTTCTTGAACTAACATTTTTGTCTGGATAATTAATTTGAACCACATCGCATTGCTGAGGTGAGTTCATGATGAATATGCTAATCTCAACTTCTAGGTCATCTTTTCACCGACAATTGTATCTTCTCAAAAAACTTACTCTTTCATAGAGCAAATTGGAGGATGAAGGTGATGTCCTAGTAGGAAAATCACTATAGGGACATGATCATCTGGAGCAGCTCAATTTGAGTGCAAACTCCATAAAGAGGGTTGGAGTAAGGGATGAAGCTAAAGTTGTTGTTTCAAACAAGCCGAACCACACCATGTTGAAGCTGAATCAAAATGCCATCCCTGAATCAAAATACCATTTGTGATGGTTGTTACTTTATAACAAATACAATGTCCATTGCTTTATGAAATGTTTCATTTCATGGTCTCATATGTCATTAAACAGGTACAACATGGACTTAGATGACAACATTAAATATTTATTGTTAAGTATGTGACATATGTCGATTACAGTTTCTTGCTCTCTAGAGATTCATTCTATATCTTGGGTTCAACTTAGGTCTCATTATACAAATTTCAAGAAAACTGAATTTTTTTTTTCAATGAGTCATTGCTTTTCTAGAATGAGTTAATGGTCAGATGCAAAGATATATTAAACATGATTTTCCATTCAAATCCCAGATGAAAGAATCATGTAAAACAAAATATAACTTTTAAACTACTTGATAGTATTCAGCTTCATGCATAAAATTCGAAGCTTTTATCTTTATCTTTCATATATATAGTGAGCTAGGGTTCTCTTTACATCTGAGTAATGTATACGCCTTCCACTTATGATCATTGAAAATTTAAAATATTTTTTTACTCCTTTTCAAGAAGCCATTTTGGTCAGTAGGATCCCTGCCATCTCCTCCCAACACCCATCATCCATGGGCACAGTCACCCTTATTTTTGCTATGTTGGACAACCTAGCACTTTTTTGCACAACTCCAACAACTCCCCAGAGTTGGACCATATGTAAAGACTTATGGACCAGGAAAAAAGGTAATTGTTAGGAAGGTGAAAAAATTGGTGAAGAAGGTGGTAAAGGTAGTCAAGAAAGGGTAGAGGTGAAAAGAGTAGAGGAGGAAGGTGTATGCCTTATCATCTATACCTCTTTTCACTAAGTATATATTACAAATAGAAATTATAAGATCTTTATTTTTTTTTCTATACTTAATTTCTTATTTTATACTTATATTGGATTGCAGCCTTCTTAGAAAATTGAAGTATTTGTGTCAATGCTTATTTTTGCATGCTCTGACACTAAAGGGCATATTGAATTAAGTAGAAGTAATATATTTGTCCATGCATCCTATGTATTTGCCAATATTCTTTGTTCCTCTTTAGTTTAACATAAGATTCCACATTTTGTATTGACCAATTTAGTCTGCATTCTAGGTTGGCGGTGTCACCAACATTTTATTCTCTTGCATGAAGGCTAGGTACATAATCGTATGATGTCCTGACCATTTGTGACTACAATTGATGGGAATAATATATGTTTTGTTACAAACTCTTAGATATCTATTCACTTGTCAATTACTTGGGCAGTGAGAACTCTTGGCACTGACAAGAGTAGCAAGTAGGAAAGTAATTGAGGTCGTAGGTAGTTGATGATTTTCTCACTTTTTGGTATTTTTCTTGATGACTTCTCACTTTTTGATTTTTTTCTTGATGACTTCTTACAGCTCATTATATTAGATAACATCATTATGTAGTCTTAAAGCCAAATTGCCAAATTATATATATAATGTGTTTTAACAATTTGCTGAAAGACCAGCTCATGCAACTTGTTCTGTTACTTCTGTTTCTTGAAGAAACATATTTCTGTTGAGGTTTAGGTGGATCAAACTCTTACCACTGCTCTCATAAATGGACAAACTTAGTCTGCGATTTGAATTTTTAACTTCTCACACATACTTATAAATGGAAAAGCATTGACTTATGTTCATCAAACATTTTTTTTGCAGGATTAAGAGGCTGCATATTGAGGCAAATGCGTAGTTGTTTGTCATTTGAAATGGTTTGAAAAAATACACTCTTAACCACAAAAAGACGATGCTAGAGAGGTGGGCTTCTATAGATGACAACATAGCTGGCCTAAGTTGTACATGCATTTTCATGTTGAATATGTAGCAAGGTAAACAATGATGCGCATATCATTTGGGATTACCGATATAGTAAGTTTCACATATAGTAAATCATTGCAGTTACTGATGGTCGCTATCTTGGAGCTACACTAGATTAAAATGGGTTGCGTCCAGGTCGTTACTACATCACAAATACTGGACGATTTATAATGGCCAGTGAAGTTGGAGTCGTTGATGTTCCCCCCGAAGAGGTTAGCAAGAAAGGAAGACTCAATCCAAGAATGATGCTCCTTGTAGATTTTGAGCACCACCAAGTTGTTGATGACAAGGCCTTGAAGAAACAATATTATTTAGCAAGGCCATATGGGGAATGGCTAACAAGTCAGAAGATGTGTCTCAGTGATGTTGTTGATTCAGTACCGCAACCTGAGAGGGTCTCACCTCCCATTTCTGGGGCAATAACAGTAAGCTTATTAACTAGATTTTGTTTGAGTTTGAGTTAGGAAGTGTAAAGATAAACTAGCATCACAATTAATTATTTAAATAAAGTAAGACAAAGCTGCCAAAACCAAAATGTTTCGATCTCTAGTTTCCCAAAAAATGTCTTTATATCTCCTGAATCAGTTTTCAATATTGCAAGCGGTTCAACCACCTTTTCTACACTTTTATTTTGTCTAGGGTACATAAATTTGGGTGTTCTGTTTGATCATAGACCACTAATGCAGAGGATCTAGAAAAATTATAGAAATAACCATATCTGGTTGCGAGTAATGCTAGGGTTATTAACCTTATGTGGCTGCAAGATCTGTAGCATGACAATGTGTACATGCTACATGCCTCCTTCAAGAGCTACAGTAGCCTTTCATCCAAATTCCTGTTCAGCAAGTACTTGAACAAATATTTAGAGAACTTTTGTGGGGTTGATAACTCTCTTTAAATTTTGTCAAATCTTAGGGTCATCATATGCTCAAGGTTAGACTCATATAATGGGCTTGCATCTCTGTGGCTAGTCATCTGATTTGATCATTTGAAAAACACTTACAATTTCATCAACCCTTGCCTCATACCATTTCTTGGAAATAGGTTCAGTGCTAATATATGGGTGCAAAATGGGTGTTGTATTGTCTAGATGCTCTTCTGATAATGGACCACCCACATTCTTCTAAAAGGCTTTTAGTTTTAAACTTTCAAAATGTACCAATTTAATTTTCCTTTTTTTATTTCTAAGCTCGTGGCAGTGGCACGACTACAGACCAAACTGGGATCTATGGCCTTTTGCCTCCATTAAAGGCTTTTGGGTATGCATATAATGCTTTGTTTCTTTTTATGTGCATGAAGAAAGAATATGAATTAATTTTGAGTTTATGATTTCTTATATTCAGGTTCTCTATAGAAACTCTAGAAATGTTGTTACTTCCAACGGCAAAAGATGAAAGTGAAGCTCTTGGGTCTATGGGAAATGATACTCCTCTAGCTGTCATGTCAAATAGAGAGAATTTTTTTTGAGTATTTCAAGAAAATGTTTGCTCAAGTTACAAACCCACCAATTGACCCCATTCGGGAGAGAATAGTTACATCTATGAAATGTATGGTGGGACAAGAAGGTGATCTAACTGAAACAACAGAGAAACAATGTAACTGCCTATCTCTTGAAGGGCCTCTACTTCCGACTAGTGAAATGGAATCAATTAAGAAAATGAATTATCGAGGTTGGCATAGTAAGATTTTAGATATTACCTACTCAAAGGATCGTGGGTTTGACGGCTTGGAGGAGATACTAGATAGAATCTTCTCTGAAGCACGGGAAGCCATGCAAGAAAGTTTCACCATATTGGTTTTGTCTGACAGAGGTAAGAATTTTTTGAAACATCCTCTATACAGTTCATTACTGAGTACTGCACTGTAATGCTAAATTTTCAATATAACCAATTTCAAAAATTGCATTTCTACTATGGATTGTCCTACTGTTGGAATGTTAGAAGTTATTCTCTGTTATGGCAATTGATCTATTTTAGGTCTTGACCTATTTTCCATTCCACAAAAATGCAATGAATAGTATGATTTATTGTGGTGTGTTTTGTGCTATAGAGATATGAATGGTTTTTGAAGAACTTATGGTTAGTGTTTCACTAATTCCTATAGGTGACATTTCAGCTCTTTTCTTGTGTTGATGGTAATGTTTCATCTTGTATAAATTATGTCTTTTTACTTGTGATATTCCAAGGCTTGACCACATATTAGGTCACTAGGGATTCAAACTTTTAGGCTTTGGCATTCCATTATGTGATGATCACCGTCTGTGTTGTATCTCTGACATAGAGCAGAGAAAAATATCTCTCTGATTTTTCCTGATTTGTTTAATCAGATGTTTTTAGTGTTAAATTTCTTCAGAAAGAAAGGACCTCAACTCAGAGCTCACTTATGTTTCTTTTGTAGAGTTCACATCGAAGCGTGTTGTAGTAAGCTCTCTTTTAGCAGTTGGTGCTGTTCATCATCATCTCGTCTCGAAACTAGAGCGCACACGAATTGGATTGATAGTAGAGTCTGTTGAGCCACGTGAAGTTCACCATTTTTGTACTTTGGTTGGATATGGAGCACATGCCATATGTCCATATTTAGCAATTGAAGCTATATGGCGTTTACAGATTGATGGGAAGATTGCTCCTAAAGACGGTGGTGAATCTTATACCAGAGAGGAGCTCATTCAAAGATACTTCAAAGTAAGCAACTACGGCATGATGAAAGTTTTGGCTAAAATGGGAGCATCCACCTTGGCCTCTTATAAGGGAGCCTAGATATTTGAAGCCCTTGGCCTTTTCTTTGAAGTCATTAACAATTGTTTTCTTGGTACTCCAAGCAGAGTGGAAGGTGCATCTTTTAAGATACTAGCTAAAGATGCACTTCGCCTTCTTGAATTAGCTTTCCCCAGCCGAGTATTTCCTCCTGGAAGTGCTGAGGTGATGTCAATGCTGAATCCTGGAGACTATCACTGGAGAAATGATGGCGAATTGCACTTAAATGATCCAAAAGCCATTGCGAACCTACAAGAATCTACAAAGTTAAATATTGTGGCGGCATATAAAGAATATTTTGACCGCATTATTGAGCTGAACAAGGCCTCCAATTTGCGTGGCTTATTGAAGTTTAAAGATATGGGACATAAGATTAGTTTGGATAAAGTGGAGCCGGCTAAAGAGATAGTGAAGCACTTTTGCACAGGGGCTATGAGCTATGGATCTATATCTTTGGAAGCTCACACCACATTGGCCATTGCTATGAACAGATTTGGAGGAAAATCTAATACTGGTATTATCTTCTTTCACACATCTGAAACTTTGAAAATGTATGTGATGCATGTTTTAACCATCTATACTCCAATCTCTTGAAATTTATAACTTATTATATACTATCACACTGAAAATATCTGATACATCTGTGGGTTGAATAAAAGTAACCTCCTTTTGCTCCACCATGATTTCTGCCATAATACCGTTGACTTATAAGTAAAAACCTATCCGTATATTTATCTGCTCTGGTGATATGTCAGCTTTACTGTCCAGAATGGGCCATGCCCACATTGTTAAAAAGGTCTTTGGACCTTGTTGTTGGGAGCACTCCTCGGAGCCCCATATGTTTTTCCCACCTAATTCCTACTAGTTACATTTCTTATCCTAATAAGTCTACCATTAGTGTAGTTGGACACACCCATCAATCTAAGATCCTCCTTAAGTTTGTCGTTAACATTCTCACTTCCACTTTATTACATGTTTTATTTCTGTTGTAAGCCTTCTATTTTGACTTATCCACCTTACTCGTTTTCACTATGCCCATTTTTTAACACTTTCTTTCTCCATACTTCAATGCTTGTGACCCTACTCAATCAATGATGGATGTACAATTGGTTTCAAAAACTTGCCTTTCATTCTGAGCTGAATCTCGTGACCAAATAAAATGCTTAACTAAGGCCCTGTTTGGTAGGGTGTTGCTGCAAAAAATACTATTGGAATGTAATGATTTTTGCTTTACATTTCATTTGGTATGATGCGTTGGGGTGCAGGTCCATGATTTTCTGATACACCCGACTTCTCACTTGGTCTGAAAAACACGGAATATGTACCACGCCCAAAGAGGACGCGGTTGGGTGCAGTTGGCTACTATGAAACTGTTGCTTTACTTCAGACGTGACCCCACCGTACACATTAACAAATTGCTTTCCAGAAAACAGCTGTCACGAGCACTGCCTACAATATTTTGCTTTGTTCTCGCTCATACCATCACAACATGTATGATTTGAACAACTTTTTCCTGAATAGCTCTGACGTCATGTAGCTTCTGGATTCAGTTACAAATCACCCTACCAAATAAAAGAGAACAAAAGTAATGAATTTAATGGCCTGTAACCAAATGAAATACTTGCAGTCCGAGAGACACACTTTCTTCTTCAATGATTTTAAAAACATGCTTTGCGCTCCTAATACACCCTACCAAACATGGCCTAAAAGCAGATACAACTCTTTTTATTTGAGAAACTGGACACTTTACCATATGAAGTATAATAATGATAAAATAGTTATATATACTATATGCTGATAATCTAAATATGCTTCTTTGAAAATAAGCAACTTTTTTCTTGAATTTAATTTTAAATAGAAGATACAAATGAATTAGTACTTGTTGTATCTTTATCCATATTTTGATAAATTGAATTTTATTCATGATCGTTGATTATAGCTCGTATATAACTCTTTTTTGTCTAAATTCTCATATAAAACTTGGTTTTCTTCTTTATTATTCCAGATGCCCAGATCATGGCGATAGCGTCCTCTATGTTGGCATCATACTTGTGTTGATACGACTGATTCAATAATGATGCAGCAAACAACTTTAGGGTGACATATGGGGTCTCGCATGAGCATGTCCCTACAGGTTGATCAAGCTACAATTAACAAAACTCATCTACTTTTTGCCAGGTTGTGGTAGCTGCAGTAGCACGCCTTCATCTGCACCCGTGTTGCTGATGAGGGGGTATTGGCCTAGCTGATAGCTTTTTGGAAGATGACCCAACTTGGTGTCCCACAAACCAACACAATTTAAATGTAGTTGTGTTGTTGATCGGATTTCATTGGAAAATGTGATGCTAGTACAATGCTTGTATATGTGTATCATTTTTCAAAACATTGTGTAATAGGGGCAAGGTATACGTCCTCCCCATGTACATTTGACACTTCAATATAAATGAAAGTAAGTTTGTTGGCATAATGAGCATAACTTGGTCTAACTACTATAATATTTTTATTAAAAGAACTTGTGTACTAACAAATTACACAACATATGAATAATTAAACTATGCATATATGTATGTGTAATAAATGGCACTACATATGTACCTAGATGCATAATCCAACTATATATATATGTTTGTTTGTGTAGTAACCACTACCTTTCCCTACACACACTATATATATAAAATGTATTAACTTCATATTTTTGCTACATACTGACTATATATACAATTGTAGTCATACATTTAGCTATAATTATACTTATATTAAAATATGTAAGGACAATATCTAGCTTTGCTTATGGATATATATGAATTTGTAGCGAATGGATTATCTAACTACATATTTGAAATATATAGTTAAAGGCTTTAGCTATACGAGCATATACTACAACTTGTATGTGTAAAGAAATATGTAGTTAAAGCCTTTAGCTACAAAATATAGGGGTTTCACTACAATTTTTTTTATAGTTAAAGACCCTTTTTTTTGTAGTGCTAGGACTATGATGCTTGAACATAATACATCGAACATGTTTTGGGCTGAAGCAGTAAACACAACTTGCTATGTGCTAAATAGAGTAACCGTACACTCTTATTTGAAGAAAACACCATATGAACTCATTTATAATAAGAAACCAATGGTTGATTATTTTCATACTTTTGGCTCAACTTGCTATATCTTAAACATAAAAGATGATAGAGAAAAGTTTGACTCTAAATCACAAAAAGCCTTTTTCTTAGGATATTCAACTTCTAGCAAAGCATTTAGAGTTTACAATACCATCTCAAGAAAAGTTGAAGAATCCATTCACATTACTTTTCATGAAGAACAAAAACAAAGCGATAACATAGTTGATATTACTCATCAAATTCAACATCTAACCATATCAACTAAAGATGATCAAAATGCTGAAAACGATCAACAAATTGAGACACAAAAACCCATCCCTAGACTCATTAAGGATCATCCCAAGAGCTGGTCATTGGAAATCCTAAGGATAAAGTAAAAACTCGATCATCTTTTAGAGATGTTGCAAATATGGCATTTGAATCTATAATTGAACCTAAGAAGGAGAATGAAGCTCTAAACGATGATTATTGGATAATATCAATGCAAGAAGAATTAAACCAATTCACTAAGAATGATGTATGGGACTTAGTTCCTAAACCTCAAGATAAAACCATTATTGGAACTAAGTGGGTTTTTCGAAATAAGTAAAATGAAGTCAGGGAAGTAGTAAGAAATAAAGCTAGGTTGGTAGCACAAGGGTATAATCAACAAGAAGGAATCGACTTTGATGAAACCTATGCACCGGTGGCAAGCGCTGCCCACAAAAACATCAAACTATTCCAAATGGATGTAAAAAGTGCATTTCTAAATGGAATAATACAAGTGGAAGTATATGTTTCCCAACCACCTTGTTTTAAAATTCTTGGTAAAGATGATCATGTTTACAAACTTAAGAAAGCACTTTATGGTTTAAAACAAGCACCTAGAAATTGGTATGAAAGGCTCAAAAATTATCTCTTTGATAATGATTTTTCAATTGGAAATTCAGATTCTATTTTATTTTTCAAAACATATGAATCCGACTTTCTAGTTGTTCAAGTTTATGTTGATGATATTATCTTTGGTGAATCAAATGAATCTTTATGTAAACAATTTAGTGATATTATGCAAAAGAAATTTGAAATGAGTCTCGTGGGAGAATTGACTTTCTTTCTTGGCTTTCAAATAAAGCAAACGCCCACTGGGATTTTTATAAGCCAAGAGAAATATACAAATGAACATTTAAAACGTTTCAGAATGGAACATTGCAAACATGCTACCACTCTAATGGCTACCTCTACTAAAATTGACAAGGATGAAAATGGGGAACCCATGATGATTCCTTATATAGGTTCATGATTGGTAGCCCACTTTAATTAATGAATTATAGACCAGATATCATGTTTTCCGTTGAACTTTGTGCTATATTTCAATCAAAACCCATGCAAACTCATTTTCAAGTTGTCGAAAGGATTCTAAGATACTTAGTCGGCACCGCAAACTATAATTTATGGTATCCTAAAAGACAATCTTTGCATTTGAAATCTTATACCGATGCTGATTACGCTGGTTGTCGACTTGACCAAAAAAGCACAAGCAGAAGTTGTTTCTTATTAGGAATGACCTTAGTATTATGGTTTAGTAAGAAACAAAACTCGGTTGCCCTTTCTACCACTGAAGCTGAATATATGGCAGTCGGGTCTTGTTGTGCTGAAGTGATTTATATGCAACGAGTTTTAAATGATTATGGTTTTATATTTTGTGACAATACAAGCACTATAAACTTGGCACATAATCCTATCTTACACAGTCGTACCAAACATATTGAAATTTGTCATCATTTTCTAAGGGATCATATTTATAAAAAACATATATCCCTTCATCATGTTGATACGGAAGATCAATTGGCTGATATTTTCATAAAACCACTTCCATTAGATCAATTTAATAACATAAGGAAGAAATTACTTATCACTCCCTTAGAAGATGTTTTCTTTGACATTTGTGCTTCTTAAAATTGGTTGGTTTCTCCGATCCTTACATTTTGGCTGTAAATGGACATCTTTTAGCATGTTTTAACGGTTATCTTTTTTAAAGGAGAGAACCAATTAAGGGGGAGTCTTAACAAATGTTTTAACGGTTATCTTTTTGAAATGACAAAGGGGGAGAAATAATATAAATCTTTAATACTCAATCAATGAGTTTCATACATACTCTCTTGGCTTCACATCAAATGTTGCTATATTTCCTAAAGAGTTGGATTTTATGTTCCACACCTCTTTGGGAATAATAAGTACACATTCCATAAACAAGAGAAGGTATACACAAGGTACATCTTAGGTACAAAACTCAACTTATTTATGCTTATTTGAGTTATATTTAGAAATGTCTATCATCTTCAAAAAGGGGGAGATTGTTGGCTAAATGGACATCGTCAAAATTGCTTTGATTTAAAAATGACAAACATTTCATTCTTGTGGATCAAACGTGCTACTTGAGTATTTCAGGAACAAGGTGGATGACAATGTTTTGGAAGATCTACATGCTTAAATTGCTTTATTTTCATGATTGTAATCAAATGTAAACTTGTACAAATATATAATGTACAAGTACTTAGATATCATGTAAATCAAGCGTTTAGATCTTCCCTATACACACACAACACTCAGATAGGTCATCCCTAAGTGAGCATCACAATTACACATTTATTTCTTACACTTAGCATATGAGTTAAAGTTTTGAAATAGAGTTGGTCTCGGTCGATAAACTTCTCGACTGAGATACTCTCGGTCGAATATTTTCTCAACTGAGAAACTCCCAAGTCTAAAGAATGAACATCTTTGAATAACCTACTAAAAGAAATCACAGAGAAAGGCTCGATCAAACTTTACTTCGACTGAGACAATATCTCGAGCAGGTTCTATATCCATTAGACTTGGTTATATAACCATTAGATTTAGTGGAAAAAGTGGTTGGGAGTTGAGTTGAACGTTGCTCCATACTCACCCTCGGTCGACAATCTCCATGACTGAGAGACACTCGGTTGACAAACTTCTCAATCGAGAAGGTGTCAGTCTGCACTTTTCAGAAGTAATTAACTTGTCGTTACTAATGCAATTAGTGGATACCTAACGACTAGTTAAGCACTAAGAACCCCCATGAAAGTGTCTAGAATGTCCCTAAGTACTAGTAGGCCATTCCTATAAATAGGACATGACTTAGGAGACCTAAACTCACTTGAGTACACATATTTGCAATTGCGAATCAATTATTGTGAGAAATGGAGCAACTTCAACACTTGCAAATCATTTCCATGACTGGCATTTCATACCCAATAGGCTAGAATGTCCTACCCACTATACTTCCACTTTCATACACAATGGATAGGGGATCAAAATTCTTGATTTAGGATTCAAGCCTTGTGCTTAAGTGGTAATTATAATTTCCTTTTTCCTTTCTTGTTCTTTCTTATTGCATTGTATTATCCTTGCTACTCCTAGGTTGGAGGCTGTGGAGTGGAGAGGGTGAAATCTTCTCAGGTGGAGAAGGAGGACTTTGGACTACTTCTTGAAGGTCTCAACAGGAAGCTTATTCAAGGAGGAAGGCTACTTCAAGGGAGAGTTTGAAGTTACTTCAAGTGAAGGTTGCTTCAGGTTGGTGAGATAACTTCGGGTGAAGGCTGTCCAAAGGGTTTGGGAAGGTATTTGTAATTTTGTGTAACATCCTTGAAAAGGTAATAAAATTCAGATACTTTCAAAATCCCAATTAGAAACAATTGGGTAGTGGACTGACTCCCTTAGTTTTTGCTAAGGGTGGAACCACTCTAAATCCTTGTCTCCTTCTTCAACATCCTTGTGGTTGTTTGTTGGTTGAATTATTTTAAAAATTATTATAAAACCCTATTCACCGCCACTCTAGTGTTTTTCAAAGATGAGTACATTCATCAACACCAGATTAAGTACATTGAATTTACAAGAGACGTGCAAATATTAATAAATTTGAAGTTTAGTTCTAGCATTTAGCAAATCTATTTTATGGCAATAACTTAATAATTCAAGTAAGGTATTCAATTAGGCCAATTACAACTTTAAAACATCTTTAAGAGCATATATATGAAAAGATTAGTAAATATTGATTACTTCAAAATGATAATTCGATTGTAGGAATACAACTAAAAACCTAAACAATTAGGATCAAGACATAACAATAAAATCATCTTTTTGTCATCCCAACAGTTGGTCCAGGAACACATTTTGTAGTCCTGAAGCTGAAGTACACATAACACTTGTCTACCAAACTAGACTATTCAAATGACAAGTAAATCCAAATTATAATCAAAATGGATGTTAAATTCCAACATCAAGTACTTGTCATACTTAAAGATTATATTCCAAATCAAACAAATATGAATATGTAAATACATTGTCTTTATAAAAGAATGATTGAATTCTACAACAAGAAATATATTCAACATAGTACAATTATCAACTAGTAGTAAAAGGAATGTAACAAATATTCAACTCACATTCTACAAATCTTGTCATCTTTTGTTTATTTATCCAGAAAAACTTGGGTCATACCTCACCAAGTAGAAGTCACCATGTTTGATTCTCATGGTAATGACTCACCATCACTATCATAGGGTTTAGTTGGCCACCCTGAGATATCAACAACATGACCTAATCAAAAGTAAGATTTCCTAAAGAGGTTGACGACCTCCTCTTGGGTACATGAGATACAAACCAACATAAAATGATATGACATATCCTCACGTTTCTCATGTTTAACCATTTTTATTTCATCAGAGACTATTTTACATGAAGATAGGCTTTCACATGAGATGGTTTAGGGCCAAAATCACACAAGATTATTCATCATAAATCCTAGTGTTCTAACCTTTAAGGTCTCAACCCATACTCTAAAAATAGTTCTCATAATTCTCTATTTACTACTAGGAGATCTATTTCACTTCCCCAGTATGGACCTCAAGGGAAAGTCATTGTGTTTAGCGAAACTAACTTGATGTGTCATTATTCCAATTTTAATCAATCCTTTACTCATCTTAAAGAAAATCAAAATCATCAACTAGTATATGAGTATATTCTCATTAAACTAGAATGACATGAATGAAATTAGGATCATCATATGTGTACATTCTTGAGTTAGGATTACTATTCAACACATGCAATCTCATTTACAGTTTATTAAAATAGAGAATTCTCAGAATATCAATATTACATAGAAAATTAAAATCTAGGAACATATTATTATGAATCAACTAACAACCTTGAATTTCATCTTGTAATTGAATTAAACTATAGTTATATACATTCACTTGTACTGACTTTCCCCTATAGTAGGCAATTGAGGTGTATAATACCCTAAGTTAAAATTTTAAGATGTTTAATGTTAACTTGATATCCAATCTAGATGTGATGTTATTTTTCATCCATCACTTGGATTTTGAAATGGAATCCATAAATGAGGGGTGATCTATCATACCCTAAACTACAATTGACGTTTCATCTCCATTTATTCTAGTTAATAGTACAATTTTGTAAAATTATTCTAAAAATCACATTTATTTTCTTTATTGATTTATTAACGTATGATATACTATTTTTGTTAGTTAGATAGGATTTGGAGAGACAAAACCATAGAAATGTTGAAATTAGGGATTTGTCTTGAATTTTCCCTAAAATAGGTTAAAATGATGGAATTATGGTAAATAATTTTTTAAACTGAGTTTCACTATTTTTTAAGTGATATTAGGTTACTAATGGACTCTAAAATGAATCAAAATTTGTCTAATTTTATAGATATTGATTTAGAGGTAAAATGCTCAAAATATGTCAAATTAATATTCTAAAATTTTTTTTTGAAGGAAAGCTTCATTTATGGACCTCCTTGCAAAATACCCACTCACAACAAATGTCCTTATTAGACAAAATTCGACCTAAAACACCTCATTACCCATAGTTATTATCAAAAATTTCATAGTTAATGGTAAAGATGTGATTTTGAGAAGATTTGGGTGGATGTTGACCTTGTGTTGATTTACCTCAACTTCATCCTGAAATTCAAGTTGAATCTAGTAAGTTCTTTGCTTCTATTCTTCTTCCTTCCAAAAATACATAGTTCTATTAATATGGTAGAAATCTTTCTAAAAGTGGAGCAAAAACCCTCATCTTTCCATCTTCTCTCTCTCTTTTCTTATGATTTCATCTAATTTAGGTCTTTTATAGTACCCCTCTCTATGGCATCTTCGGATATGTGTTGATCTAGAAAATACCCAACAATGTGACACCCTTTTATGCTACTTTCTACCAACCTAATAGTGAAAATATCTCATACTGTATGCACTAGTAACAAGGGAAAATACACACAATAGGCATTTATGATAATGACATCTCCCAATTGGGTAGCCATTACCATTGAGAGAAGAGAGGGCATGTCACTAGATAAGATAGAGTTGGTACATACGATCCAAAGTAGATAAAGTCATATCTTGAGTTCATATAAACTAGCTTACATAAATTTCAAGGCTTGATTCCTAATCATGGTTCCTACCTTGGACCATTCCTCAAATAGAAGAGGTATATGTTCTAAAATATTGACTTCAATTATTAAATGAAGGAAGAATATACATATCTTAGACTAGTGGACATTAAGGTTCAACAAGTTAATTGAGAATTATGAGAGTACCTAGTGGTCAGTTATTGTTTTCTCTTATACCAAGTTTGACACACCCCAAACATGGATACATGCACATGAGAGGAAGTGTCAATTCCTTACTCATTAAATTGATGTAATATCACACTCCTTGAATAACATGCATAAGAAATCATCAAAATCTTAACCATCATAGGAACAAGATATATTTCTCATTTTCAAAAGTTTACATAAAAAGGGATAACTCATTACAAACTAATGATATTGTCCAAGAACCTATACATAAAAAAACTAGAATTAATACATAGAAGAAAGTTGAGGTGGATAATGGAACCCAACAACAAAACTCCTAGTCCTTGATTGAATTTACATTTTTCTTATCCTAATGCAATAATTATCTATTCTCATCACTTATGGGCATCTCTTCTCCAACTATGCAAAGAAACACAAATACTTGTGAGGGGTTCTAAGTATCTATAATATGAAAATAACATATAAATGAAATGACACGAAATAACATGAAAAGTGGAAATTCTTGACATAGTAAATATTATTACTTGGAAATAGTGGCAGGTCTAGAAAGTTGTATCATGGGGGGGGGGGGATGAAATTGATGTATGTGTAAATGTACATTTTATTTACCACATGGGGTTTTATTAAAAAAAATCATCACTGTGATTGGAACCTGTACCACTTACTCTTAGAAATGAGCCACAAACTGCTCCAGCTAGTCACTTTATTTATAATACTATATACTATGTACTATATACAATCCATGTATTTTAAATATATTATGATCTTTTTTTATACTAAAAGATAGCTATTTAGGATTTTTTTGGAGGGGGCTAAAGCCATGACAACCCCTAGCTACATCCCTTCTTGGAAACATCATAAGAAAATTGACATGATTATAGAATAATGTGTATTTTAAATTTAGTTAATATAGGAACTTTCCTTATTGTACCAAAAATGCTCATATGGATGGTTAAAACTCAAATAAGGCCACTTAAGGCTCACATTGTTTCTCCTGTGGAGCACATAAACCAATTTAAGGCTCACCTCACACGACTGAGAGGAATATATAAACATAGTATGATTTCTTAAACTCAAACATGGATCACTTAATTTCATATATCATTACCATGGAAATGATACATAGTGTTCAATTTGAAAGAATAATCATAATAGTGTAAAATATTAGTTCTTAACATGTGCATGGTTTTCCATATGTGTATATTGGATATAGCATTCACTACTACAGAAACGGCCTTTGGCGTCGGTCGTTTAACCCCGTTTGGCATCGGTTTCCGACCGACGCCTATGTGGGTGCCGCTAAAGGTCGAACACTTTGGCGTCAGTTTTTTAACCGACGCCTATTTGCCCTATAGGCGTCGGTGGTTTAGTATATAACCGACGCCAAAAGTGTTCGCGCCACAGAAAATGGCGTCATCTAGGGCACTTTGTGCGTCGGTTATTTACTACACAACCGACGCCTATATAGAATATAGCGTCGGTGTTTTAGTAGATAACCGACACATAAAGTGCCCTAGATGACGCCATTTTCTGTGGCGCGAACACCTTTGGCGTCGGTTATATACTAAACCACCGACGCCTGTACTTCAAGACGACACGGCCGTGCTTCCCTGCACGGCCGTGTTAGTACTATAGGCGTCGATTTTATATGAATAACCGACTCCATTTACACCACGACCGTGCTATCCTGCACGGTCGGGTTGTTTGTACTATTAGGCGGCGGTTTTATCAAATAACCGACGTTGTATGTCTTTGCTGACGGTTTTCTATAAATAACCGATGCCTATTTATATATTTTTTTCATCAGTTTGCAGGCCTGCTGTGGCTGGTCAGTAGGATGAGAACCTGCAGTTCAGTTTTCTGAATTGTAGGTTTACGACATCCATTGATATCAGCCTACAAACAGGCCGCAAACCTGCAAAAGTCACAAGCAAAATTCTACACAAGTACATACATTCAGACATCAATTCAATTCTCACATTCACACATATAGAAACATTCAAAAACATGTATTAACATTCAGAAATATTTATTTACAAAGTATCATTCATTATCGCTATCAACATCCCAATTATATCTTACAGTTGCCACTGCTTGTATGGCTTTTGCCCATTCTTCTCTTACTTCATTTAATGCTTCCATCGTATATGGAGCATGTATATTTTTTAAGCGTTTACCTGTAGTGTTGTTAGTTTTAAACACCTGCAAAGAGAATGATGTATATATATAAGTAATAATATAAAAAATAAGATAAGATTGATATATTTCATACTAACTAATGAGACTATATATAATACCTCATGTATGGTATCGATGTCCAATGCGGCATATTTGATAATCATCTGCATAAATCGCATCACATAGTATGCGCATGCCCAACCATTGTCTTGTGTAGCACACTATAAATTGAAACATACAAAATAATACAACTAAGCACAATTCACATCAATAATATATATATTCAAATCGGGAACTTACTTGTACGTTCTGCCAATTTATTGGCTGGTTCTTTTTCCTTGGGTCCGTTCCTCCAGCCTTTTTGAATGCATCTAAACCCCTACATGTTAATATAACACAATAAATTGCATAAGTAAATAGTAATGTAATAAAAGATGTTAACGGATATAAAAATGAAATATTTCTCACCAGAATAATGGCATTCTCATTACGTGTCCAATTTTAGTGTTCAATGTACTCCCCGCAGGATCTAGATAATAAACAGTGAATGTCCCGGGGACAATAACTAGTAACTCCCAATGTCTACCACTAGAAGTAAGAAGTTAACAATTAATAACTCAAAATGCAAAATAAAAATGGAATTTTCTTAAGTCCAAATTATAAATAAAGTAAACTTACTTGACATTGAATGGAGCTATTATTATCGTCTTCTTTTGCTGACCAAAAATTGTAAAAGCATCTATACAGTATTGTTGAACATTATCAGGGTCTTTAGCTACCAAACTAATCAATGATGGAATCAAAAATCCCACATGATCAAATGCAAATTGTTTGCAATGATCTTCGACTAGGTAGCTGCAAAACATATAGGCGTATGCATTAATATATAAGAAACCAGATCACCGGATCTTACACAAGGTATATGGATGTATAAATAAGATCTCACCTTATCCATGTCTCTATCATTGATGTATTCAGCCAATCATACATAAACAGCTCAATAATATCTTGTATAAATAAAGAGCTATCGTATGATTGACCTGCATAATCTGCATCTAAAGAAATAATTATAGGGCAATGTACATTATGTGCCCGTAGACAACATGCCATTCCCCTACAAGCAGGACCTAACGGGTATGTTAGGTCAGTTGGAACCCAATCGGGTAATGCGGGAAGTGGAAGTGGAGGCATAGGTGCTCCTGGTGTCTTCTTTTTAACCTGTACATATAATTTCAGATCAGTTGACATCATATATACACATTAACAGTCTAAATCAATGTAAATTTATCTTACAATTTCAGTCGTGTAGACGACATCTGCTTTGGGCCACAATATCACCCCGCCTTCTGCCTCACCAAGTGTATCAATATCTGGGTGGGCATATGGCAACGCAACTTCCCTCCAATCGGGTAACACACGTAATGGGCCCACACGAACATAGCCCTGTGGCATTGGAGTCCCGTGAAACCTTTCCCCAGGAAGGGACGGGTAAGCTTGCGCCTCTGCAACAATGTAGTCTTGCATTCTTAAGCGGCATGGCTTCAATGCCTACAAATTTACGTAAAGAATATTATACATATATACATATCATCTTGAAAACATAACAACTTGAAAAGACTAACTACAATGCCATAAACAATACTTACAGCAGACGTGCTAGGCGATGGGTCTCCAGGATTACTCGCAGTCTGTGCATCAGGAGAAGAGTGGGTCACCATAGGCGTATTGGAAGCCTGAGATGCCTGCCACCGCAGCAATTCTTCCTTGACCTTCTCAGCAACTACATCGTTGATCTTCTTAGCAACTAAATCCTCAACTCTCTTATTCTCCTATACATGGATAAAAGAAACATTAGCTTCTTAATAATGAATTTCCTTTTGTAGTAACATTCTAAAAAAAGAATAGGTTACCTCTTCTTGAGAAAGTCCCACTCTGGGTTTGCGCTGGGATGGCCCAAAGAATGCTTTGATACCAACACCAGCGCCGACACCTCTAATACGTCCAGGATGCTCTGGGTTACCCAGAGCAACTGTCAATTCATCCCTTGTGCCCTGAGGGATGAACGTGCCTTGTTTCCTCTGCTCGTGCAGCTCCCGCTAATCACCATAAACGGAAATTGGTAAGTTAACACCACAAATAATCAATATTCAAACGATTTCTCTAAGAGTGTTATTTTACCATTTTTGCAGCCGCCTCAGCAGTTACAGGCTTCTTTATTTCACCCTTCTTGTTTTGCCTGCCAGCTATCCAGATATCATGGCGAGGCATGGGTGTGGCAGACTCCTGAGTAGGAGCAGACTCCTGAGTAGCCGCAGACTCCGCCTGTAGTCTTTGGCGAACGCTTGCATAGCCTTTTGGACCCATAGTGTGGTCATGCACATTCAGTGCACGCCTTGCTTTTTGTGCATCACTGAGGGCCTAGTCAGTATGCACATTAATGATTTGGTTAGTAGCACTAAATGCTAATCTTGAATAGGTGAATACAATGTATATTAATTAAATTGGGAGTGACGCCTAATACCTTGAATTCTTCAGATTTTCTTGAAGCAACAAAATTGTCCCAATCTTCTTTGTCCAAGAAGTTCCATTGTTCAAGGGCTGACTTCTTCTTCTTATCACCCTCTTTTATGTATTCTCTGTTCAGATTTGTCCTATAATTCCTAAGCATCTTTCCAGCGCGTTGCATCACATTTTTACGATGCAACTTCTCATCCAATGCAAACAGATTCTGTAAAATAGAAATGTTATTAACTAGTATCCAAAATAGAATTGCAAATAATATAATTTGTAATCTACAAAATAGAATTGCAAATAATAATAACTCACGCATAAATCCTTCCATATCAAGTCTTTTTTCCCTTGAGGAACTTTATGCCAATTGTCATACTTAACACCACAATGGCTCCGAGTGGTACACCCAAGATAGTTCACAAAATTATTGCGGTTCACTCCAATTGGATTTCCTCCATTATCAAACTCCACCACCAATTTGGATCCACTACCACTTAGCGCTAATAACTTCTTCAACAGAGTGATGCCCTCTTTTCTTGTTAAGTGTTTGGTGTTGCGCATCAAGTTGCTCCAGTTCTTCAGTGGGTACAGGTGCATCAACCTAAAATTTGACAAAAATAAAACACACTAAATTAGCCCAATATAGAAATATAGGATATATGACATAACTAGAAGATAATGAATTTTATAGAAATACAGGATATGTTTTTAGAACTTACATTAGTATCCCCGCCATGCTCGTCATGGACAGCATGCTCATCATGGACTTCATGCTCATCATGGACATCATGCTCATCATGGTCAGCCATCTGAAAATGTCATTAAAAAGGAAAACATTTAGCATTTCTATTAACTAGAAAAAGGCAAACATTTAGCATTTGTATTAACTAGAAAAAGGCAAACATTTAGCATTTGTATTAACTAGAAAAAGGCAAACATTTAGCATTTGTATAAACATACATGTCTCTAAAATTGTGATCTTTTATCAATTAACAATCCTTCATTGTGATCTCCGCGCACATATAAGTCATCATTAGCTTCAATATTTTGTGGAGTTGGCAACCCAACTGAGAATGGACTGGAGTCATCATACTTATCACAGTACTCTTCTTCATCTATAGGATCTTCAATGAACTGTCTTTTACCATGAAGAACAACCGACCATTTATCATTTGCAGGATCATCGATATAGAATATTTGTTTCGCCTGTGATGCAAATATGAATGGTTCACCCTTCTCGCCAATCTTTTCAAAGTTCACCAAAGTGAAACCCAATTCATCCACTATAACTCCTTTGGTGTTATCAACCCAATTACATTTAAAGAGCGGAATTTTGAAATATATGTAGTCAAACTCCCAAATGTCCTCAATGACACTGTAATATGACATTTTAGCTTCATGTGGACTCTTATCCTTTGCACTTGCAAAGTACATAGTCGACGCTTGAAGAGTGACCCCACTATTTTGGACGACACTCTTATCATCTTGGAGCTTTGTGTAATATGTGAATCCATTAATGTCAAACCCTTCATAAGACATAACATTCGGTTTTGGTTTAAAGGCGAGGCATTTGATAGTTTCTGTAATATCATTTGGTGTTTGAGATAGTTGATGTAAGACTTTATTTTCAAACCACTTAGTAAAAGTCTTATTATGCTCTCTAGCAAGTCACATTGAACTTGCTCGAGGATGTTGTCTCTTTATGAAATTGGTATGTTCCTCGATATAAACACTCACTTCGTCCATATTGTGTAAAATATACAAGTGAGCTTGTTCCAACTGCTCACGGCTGATTACTTTCACCCGTGATCCCAAAATTCCTTTGCCCTCCTCAATATTCTTGTCATTATCAGGAGTGTCATTACCACTGAGAAAGTCATTGCAAAAATCCATAACCTCTCTCGCCACATAACCTTCAATAATACTCCCTTCAGGCCGATAACGGTTTCGAACATCACCTTTAAAAATGCTCATGTATCGTTCAAAGGGATACATCCAATGCAAAAAAACTGGTCCCAACATTTTCACTTCCCTAGTCAAGTGGACAACAAGATGTACCATGATATCAAAGAACGAAGGAGGGAAATACATCTCAAGCTGACATAGGGTAACAACCACTTTTCTTTGCAAATTATCGAGAGTATCAGGGTCAATAACTTTGCTGCATAGAGTGTTGAAAAAGAAACAAAGTCTGGTAATTGCAAACCTTACATGCTTCGACAATATAGATCGAATTGCCACGGGCAATATTTGTTGCATTAGAGTGTGACAATCATGAGATTTAAGACCTATCAACTTCAGATCTTTCATTGATACCAATCTACGGATGTTGGATGAGTAACCATGTGGCACCTTAACATTTACCAAGCATTCACAAAAAGTTTTCTTCTCCTTTCTAGACAGCGTGTAACAAGAGGGAGGTAAGTATGTTCTTTTATTACCCATTTCACGTAATTCTGTTAATTCTGACCTTATTCCCATTTCACGTAGGTCCAGTCTGGATTTTATCCCATCTTTAGTCTTACCTGGTATATTTAATAGAGTACCAATGATGCTATCACAGACATTTTTCTCAACGTGCATTACATCGATACAATGCCTGACTGTCAAAGAACTCCAATAAGGAAGATCCCAAAATATTGACTTCTTCTTGAATGAAGAATTGTCACTCCGTGTGGCCATACTACATTGTGATTTCTTACCAAATTCATTGACAATGTCTTTTACTCTTTCATAAACAACATCCCCTGGTATAGGTTTAGGTGCACTCTGTTCATCATTCCATCCATTGAATGCTTTGTGCTTCCTACGATACGGATGGAATTTTGAAAGAAACCTTCGATGACCAAGATATACAGTCTTGCCGCCATGTTTTGGTCTTATTGAATCAGTGTTTTCTTCACATATAGGACACGCTTTAGCTCCTTTGACACTATATCCAGACAAATTCCCATATGCTGGAAAGTCATTAATAGTGCAAAACAACATAGCGTGCAAACGAAATGTCTCTCTTGTTGAAGCATCATAGGTCATCACACCTTCAGCCCAAAGTTTCTTTAAGTCATCAATCAAAGGTTCAAGATAAACATCGATATCATTTCCGGGTTGTTTAGGGCCCGATATCAACAATGACAACATAACGTACTTATTTTTCATACACATCCAAGGAGGAAGATTGTATATAACAAGCATGACTGGCCAAGTGCTATGTTGGCTGTTCAATGTCCCGTACGGATTCATCCCATCTGTACAAAGCCCAAGTCTTAGATTCCTATCTTCTTCACCAAATTTAGGGTACAATCGATCAATCTTCTTCCACTGTGGGGAATCAGACGCATGTCGTAGGATCCCATCATTATTTTTCTTAACATCTGCATGCCACCTCAAATTCTTCGCATCTTTCGGATTTGCAAACAAGCGTTGAAACCGTGATATTATAGGTAGATACCACAACACCTTGGCAGGAGAACCAGTTTTGGACTCCCCCGAAGTCGTCAATTTATACCGTGACGCACCACATTTTGGACAATCTTTCAAATCTACAAAGTCCTTTTGAAATAATACACAATCATTCGGGCATGCGTGTATCTTCTTGGCCTCCATTCCCATTGGGCACAACATTTTCTTTACCTGGTATGTTGAGATTGGAAGCTCATTTCCTTCAGGAAGCATTTCTTTCAACAAAGTCAACAATGAAGTGAAGCTTTTGTCACTCCATCTATTGTTAGCTTTCAACTTATACAATCTCAACACAGCGCTAAGCTTTGTAAACTTAGCAGAGCATGTATATAACGGTATCTCAGCATCATGCACAATGTTTGTAAAGATATGAGGTGGATCGGTGTGCTCTACCCTACAACTATCCAGCATCGCATCAACGATGTCTGCTGGAACTGGTTCGTTCACATTTACGTCATCGGAGGCAATTTCTTCTTCCACCCAAGCACTGCTATCGACATCTACTGGTTTCGATTTTTAAATCTCTCCATGCCAGTGCCATTCTGTATAGCCTTGTACAATCCCGTTGCACATGACATGACTTTTGATTTCCTCACCAGTGTTGACTTTCAAGTTGTTACCGCAATGCCTACATGGACAGTAGAACCTATCTGTAGGTTTTTTCCTATGTTCTTCGGCAAATCTAATAAACTGATCAAGACCAGATATAAACTTTGGGGTGCAACGATTACGAATGGACATCCATGATCTATCCATTCTATGATCAGAGAAAACAAGTATATATTAGGAAAACAAGTGATTGTTCATTCTAATGATTGTTCACATTCTAGGCCTACAAACACATTTGATGTCATTCTTATATATAATAAATGTGTACCACCTATCCCATCCTTGAACACCTAATCTCACTAGTAACTGTATAATGTGTATTGGGTTTTCAAGAAAATTTCGGCAGCATTTCCCCGCTGTTCTCTAAGTACATATGTACTTAGAGAACAAACGGGGAAATGCTACCAAAATTTTCTTGAAAACTCAATACACATTATACACTTACATCCTAAGTGAGATTAGGTGTTCAAGAACAGTCCCAAACCGGGGACTATCCAAGATTTACTCCAATGAGTCAATCTTGGACGGGTTTCTAGGCCAACAAACACAATAATAGATATCTACAATGAAGCCGGACTCCATACAAACATTATATAATTTAGTGATTGTTCATTCTAATTTATACCAATGTACAAGTAATATAAAAAACAATGATTGTTCACATTCTAGGCCAACAAACACATGTGATGTCATTCTTATATATAATAAATGTGTACCACCTATCCCATCCTTGAACACCTAATCTCACTAGTAAGTGTATAATGTGTATTGGGTTTTCAAGAAAATTTCGGCAGCATTTCCCCGCTGTTCTCTAAGTACATATGTACTTAGAGAACAAATGGGGAAATGCTACCAAAATTTTCTCGAAAACTCAATACACATATCCTAAGTGAGATTAGGTGTTCAAGAACAGTCCCAAACCGGGGACTATCCAAGATTTACTCCTAATGAGTCAATCTTGGATGGGTTTCTAGGCCAACAAACACTCTAGGATTTAGGATCATAGGTACCATCATAGAACAAAAGGGGTACACTCTAGGATTTAAGATCACACTACATCATGTATTTTATACAAAATTACATGTATGTGTATATAAAAAATATATTTATAAGGAACTTCTATACATATCTAATCAACAAATCAGTAATTAAGTAAGTATTCATTAATACTTACTATTAATCAGTATCTCTAATCATTAAAATCGGCAAGCAGATCAGTTATTGTAAAGATACAATTTACAGCACATCAAAATTTCTAGCACAAATGAGCACATAGTCAGAGATAAAGATGACATAGTTCTTTTTTTATAATTGTCTAAGAACAATTATCAATTTGTCTGTGGACTGACTCCAGAAATTATTATCTATAGCAAAATAAACCTCATCAGTAAGTGACCAGCTCCATGAAGGATCGGAAGCTTACATTGTATAAAATGCTTCACCTCACAAAATAATCCGCGCAGTAAATGAGAAATAGGTAGAGGAAAGGAAAAGACACTGGCGCATACCAGATCTGTTGGCGCCGATAAGGAGGCAGCGGGAGCCAGGTGGAAGCTGCAAGTTGAACTTGACGGCGTGGCGGCGGCGCAGCGGATGGAGCAGCAGGGTGGGCAACAGGTGGCTGGAGCAGCAGGGCGCGACGGCGAGCTCCAGGCGTCAGGCAGGCAGACCAAGGACCAGCGGCGTCGGCGGCAACGATCTCCAGGCGTCCGGAGAAGGGGGCACGGTCCAGAAGGGGGTGCAGCAGCAGTGGCGGCGGAGAAGGGGGCGCCGGAGTAGCAGTGGCGGCACGACGGCGCTGTCGTGGAGAACAAGGAGCAGAGAAATCGACGGAGAAGTAGAAAAAAGGGCTCGCAATGAAACAGAAGAAAGGGGAAGAGTCGGGCATCGCGGGTTATAAAGTCCCAAATAGCGTCGGTTTTTTACAACAACCGACGCCTAAACATCTTTAGCGTCGGTTGTTTGAAAACACCGACGTCCAATTGGATGATATTTTCATGAAATTGTTTGGCGAGAACCACCTTCAGCGTCGGTTATCCTTTAATAACCGACGCTGAAGGTGACACTTTTCGCGCAAATTTTCATCGCACATAGGCGTCGGTTTCTACCTAAATAACCGACGCTGAAAAGAACACTATTTTTTTTTATCAAAAAATGGATTTCGCGGGCGACTTTAAGCGTCGGTTTGTTATAAACAACCGACGCTGAAGACAAAGCGGTACCCGTGTCTGGCTGGTCTTCGAATATAGACGTCGGTTTTCGTAAACAACCGACGCCTAACATAGAAGGCGTCGGTTTTCCTTAATAACCGACGCCCAGAAAAGTGTCACTGAATGCTATTTCTGTAGTAGTGATTATTGTAAGTTAAATGAGCCACTAAGAGTATGTAAGTAAATAATATAGACCTTGAACCCCAAATTAATACTCAGTGTGCATGACCCACTCACCTTAAGTTTGAGGAAGGACAATGACATTGGCATGACTTCAAATTAACCATAATTTCCTATATTACACACGGCATGCATTAATTATCATGCATTAACATAGTGTTATGTTTTGTAAATGAAATATGAAAACTGGACTTGGGAAACATAGTCAGATTCAAGGCTAGCGGGGTTCATTATATCAAAGATCTCAAAAAACTATGTACACTTAATTTTCTTACAATATATGAATTAATTGTCAATTAAAAGGGTCTGGCCAATCATAGAATGAGATATATTCACATGTACAAATTGGACCAAATAAAAGCTGGCATAGCCCTATTGAGGTGGCCCAGTGATAACTCTACCACACGACCTTGGGCCCCTCGAGACCAAAGTGAGTTTATCAAAAAATCACATAAAATGACTAAAGTACCCACGTGTAGCTAATAACTTAATCATGAAGAGGAGGGTAAGATTCAAAATTGATCATTGTAATTGGTTTCTTAGAAAATCAAGGAACTTAATAATACAATGTTTGAGATTTTGTTGTAGCTCCATTCAATCAAGTTGTTATTGAAAACCTAGTAAACAAGATACTTCCTCATCCCCTGACAAAATTAGCATGCCCAGACATGAGCTTAATGTGGTTGGGAATGATAGGGTCACCCTCCACCATGACTTGCAAGGTGGTGAAGCTCATAAGAAAATATTGGGGAGGAATAGATACGAATATGGTTTCCACACAACCTCATGATGCCTAGGCAAGCCTAAAGAATGATATGATGGTTGTAAACCATGAATGTGGCTTGAAATACCTCGCACATGCCTAAATAAATAGGGGAATAAAACTCATTGGGGATTAATACATTTAGCAGGCCAATGAGAAAAGCATCATATAAGAACCCTTACTTTATTCCTAATGTTTGCTTCTTATAGTTTCTATGGAAAAACCATAACAAGGAGAGGTCGTTGGAGTTCAGTGGAGTTCGGGGTCTATCATAAGGTTGAAAGTCACTAGCCAAAGGCACATGTAAAAGGCAGTTTACAACATAACAAAGCTTACCATGTCTTTAATTGGATGGAGTCAACCAAAGTCACTAGATGGGGCTTTTTATCAATGTTAAGAAAGACGAACTCAGGCAAAGTTCCTTGGTTTTGTGTGTTATCAATTGAAGATGTGGAGGCTCTACTCGAAGTCACTCAGTGCTCAATGGATTGATCTTACTCGATATGATGTACTATGAAGGAGTAGGGATCTCTGTGTTGACTAGAAAATAATAGAGGTTCAAGCATTTTTGAGAAGGGGAATAGGAAGCATGCAAATGGCCACTATACTTGTAGGGGCCTCCCAAAGGTAATGGTGAAAAGAACAAAGAAGACCATGGAGGACCACAGAGCGTAGAGAGCGAGTTTATTAAACTTCACTATAGACTATTTCTCCTCTGCACACAAAGAGGGATGGAGAAGATAGAGTCTAGGTCACCCGATCATGATCTGAAAGTTCCAAAATAATATGGGTTAGAAAAATACATCACGTACGAAAAAAATTATAGATAAAATTCTAATACTTATCTGGATCTAAGTTCATCAATTATATTCATTAGAAAACTAGGTCATTATTTTCAATTTTCACCCCTTTTTTTTGCTGAACAATTTTCACCCCTTGATTGTAAATGTTAATTGGAATAGGTAGGGTTGCGTGATTAAAATCAAATTTGGTATGTTTGCCAAATAAAACATTAGGAATTAAAACATAAATTTATACTTTATGCTTCAGTAAAGGAATCATGTGATTCACAATATTAGGTGCCAAAGGTAGCCAAAGCAATAATAATTATTGAAAAGGATATACATTATTGAAATATAAGTGAATTCCATATATGTTAATAATTAATCATATATCATAGACAAGTATGTATTATGAACAAACATTGGGTCATTTTCTATCTAAACCTTAAATAGTGATTATTGAATATATTTAGGTTTTTTTTAGGTGCATGGTTAACTATGACATGAATAAGTGTTGTAGCATCTTGTAAATGAGTGATTAGGGTCTTACATGATTAAAGACATATAATTTAATATATTTCTAACATCAAATTTTTAGTTTATGATACTATCTGCATGTAATCATTCCCTAACCTATCAACATAATGAAAATGCCTTACGTTTTCCTATTTCTATCACATATGGCAATGCTTAATCAAAATATGGTTTCTTTGGAGAAAATATTGCTTAAATAATCCATATATGTCAACACACACAAACACGTGCAAGTTTTCTTTTGACAGGGAGAATTTAGGAAATAATCTTACTGTCTTAGATCTAGACATGCAATAGAAAAAAATGGATAATAAGACTAATACAATGACAATGGTATTAGCACAAAGAAAATATACTAGTATGCAAGAGTATTTGTTCACAAACACATTTTATGGGGAATGGAGAAACTGTAAGGAGGAGCATCTTGTGAGATGTATTATGTGAAAAGTTTAATGGTTGTGTAAAATTTTACATAGAATGATGTAAACTTCTCCTTAATTGATATGTATAAATCTTCCATGTAAATTTCTTTATAGAGGCAATGCATGGTATCCTCCACATATACAATTTTCAATAATAAATTATAACTATTGATTTTTTTTTACATTATGTGATCTAATTTATTAATGATATGTTATTTTAGATATCTTCTTATTGGTTATACTAACAAATTACATAATTGGTGTAGATGTTCCAATAATATATTTTTAGCTATCAAAACTTCTCATACATTCATAAACATAAATAGTGTTAGAGAGTCTATTTACTTAAGTTGTTATAGTCTATTTACTTAAGTTATTTTTACTCTATATGTAATATGGGCCTAGTTGTGTGTTGTCCTATTATGTTTTATCTAGTTTCTATATGCTTTCCCCTCATCCTATTTATAGGGAAGGGTGTTTGCCTCCTATCAATAAAAAAAACGTACATGTTGGGGATTTCCCCCTTCATATCATTCTCTACAAATAAAATTGTAATGTCTACATCAACTATAAAGGTGCTACATTTATATATGTGTACAACTACATTCATGTATACACATAGATATGTGATCAATGGATATGGCTACATTTGCTACATTTGTATATGTGTACAGCTACATTCCTATTTAGACATAGATATATTATTAATGGAACTGGCTACATTTGTGACTACATAAAAACGTGGTAGTCAAATGCCACATAAATAAGGTAAAAAGTAGTTTAAACAAATGGTTACATGGGTGTAGGCTACATATTTTTATATGTAAGTATACATGCAGTCGAACCTTTATCTACAAAAGAGTAGTTTGAACTACAACTACTTTTAGCTTGTGTTGTCGAAACCCAATTTTCTTGTAGCTTCTTTTTTGAGGGTTTTGTTGAGATGTAGGGAAAGTGACATTAGCCACGTAAATTATAAGTTTGGGTATATTTTATTTGTATATGAGGAGTTCTTGACATTCTAATGAAAGAGGTAAAGTACATTGTACAAATTGAAGTAGAGTAAGAAATTTTCTTTATTGTGAAATTTTTTGAACAATTGGGCATCTATAAAGTTAATTACAATATTACATTAGATTTTTTTGTATTATTGATTTTAGAAGAGCACTATGCATCAAACACATACAAAACAAGTTGATGAGATATATCAATGTGTCCATGATATGATTCACAAGAATAGGTTGGCCTGAGAAAAAAGATCTATATGAAGTAGAATGCATTTTAATTGGTGAGCAAGCTAGTGAATTCACAACATAAATCTCACAAAGAGATCAATCTGATATATTCCCATGATGACTTAGTGATGACATATTACCCTTTGAACTAGAGAACATATTGTTGGGCCTACGCACAATTCATCCCAAGTAAGTCAATCCCATTATGACCTTTGTCAACTACTGGTATAGAACCCCTTTATATGTTTCAAACATGAAAAAATATAGGTAAAGAGAACATACAAGTGGCATTTAAGTTTACATGATGAGATGTGATAAAACAAAAGAGTTGAAGAACCCATTATATGTTATGGTTTTCTATTGTTATCAAATGTAGAGATTGGATGATAAATATAAAGAAGAAGAAGAAGAAGAAGAATGACAAGAAGAAGAATGGAGAAAAGGAAGTAGAAAACAAAGGAGGGAAGGCTACATCACTGTATAGATACATGGTTTCTTCTTTAGATATTCCACTTCATTTGCACCTAAGCATAAATGGTTTATCAGTAGGAAATCTTGTTTCATTACTAATATAGGGTTATGTGCATATATTGGTTTATCTGTATTTCCCTCAAAATATTAATTTATCAAGTTATGGATCAAAAACTAAAAAAGGAATATGCATTGATCTTTCTACATTGTGAATTCCACATTTGTTGGTCCCTTGTTTTCCTTATATTATGTGATGATTTCCTAGATTAAATTTGATATCACCTCTAGTTATGGATGTATATAGTTTTGAGTTTTTTACTCATCTATATCATTTGATAATTTACGCATCACATCCAGAATGCACTTTATTGTACATATACATATATATTGTCTTTAGAAACTCTACATCGAGTTTGTGTTGATGTAGGGATTCTGGGGGAATTCTAATGTGTGTCTGACCAATTGTTAAAATACAAAGCAAGTTGTTATTGATTAGCTTTCTTTGCACAAGAGCTATAATTTTAGCATTGGAAACTATTTTTCTAAAAGGTTTAGATGGGTGTATAACTGAAAGAATCAAACCTATATGATCCTTCAATGAATGCAACAGATCAAATAAGAATCTAAGAATATTGGGGGTGCTTTAGATACTCCTTATAGTTCATGTATACTCAACTAGCTCCTTGATATGAGTAATTAATTGATGATCAATAAACCACATGGCATAAAGAACATTTAAAGTAGGGAACTTCTCAGTTTTATTCTGATGTTATCCTTTTAGCAATACCAAAACTCCAATATCAACCAAAATACTTTTCATCAACTATGTTACAACCTTATAAATAGTAAGATAATAAGAGAAGTAAATACATTCTATTTAGGTTTATCTCATCATTCAAAGGGCTTCCTAAAATATGACAAGGTTAGGCCTTAATATTCAAATTATCATCAGTTCATGACCTTTTGTATCCGAGATATGAATTGGGTTGCATGCGTATAGTACCTAAGTTCATAATATATGTATACCTAAGGTATATTGGATACATTAATAGATACACTGCAACAGAACACCTAAACTGTGATGGGTATAACCGTAACACAAAAAGGATGCATTATAATGAAACCCGTCACAGATTAGGGGCCCGTCATGCCAAACGCATCACGCAAAATAGGGTCGCGCAATCCAACTGTGATGGTCTTGAGCATCACAGATTGGTGTTGATGGTTTCAAGGACCAACTCAATCTGTAACGGTTATAACCATTACAATGCTGCTGTTATGGATTTACAATATAACCAAGCATTATGAAATGCTATATAAATGATCATTTTAGAGCAGAATCAATACAGATTTTCAATACCGTTAAAAGTATATGGTTTTTTCATGACCATTCAACACCGAATAAGAATGGTAAAAAAATGTTTTCATAAAACATGTAAAAAGAAATTCCCAAACATGTAGTTCCAAATAAACATTTCTTCTCCATTCATATCATGTATTCATATCTTCACAAAATGTTACAAACATCATATAGGCTTGTTCTTATAGAAACAAGCTGTATCATTCAAGCATTTCCAAAAAATGTTACTAGTTGACTTGCGTGACTCTTAATATTTGTATAAGAGAGAAACAATGGCATCCATATTGACACAAAATATCTCAAACAGCCATATATCATAATTTTGTATACAAAACGTATCCATGACAAAACATCCTCTAATCTGGAGTGCCCACTGGAGTGCGCCATGCATGAGAATCCATCCCATTGTTACTATCCGTGTGTTGAGTGTGAGACTCAGATCCCACATTACTATTTGAGTGTTGACCATGAGAAGAAACAAATACATCATGTTCATATGAAAATGAAGGATTTCAATATAAATTAAGTCCATAACACAGTCTAATACCAGCCATGAACATGATAAGAATAATGATCCATTTGGGATTCACTTAATGTGAGATATGACTACTAGAAGCAAGGAGAAAGAGAAAGTTGTTAAGAAAGAAAAGAACATATATAACTAGGTGGTTCTATGTGCTCATTTCTTGGATATCATTGAATGTTGGAAAAAAGTAACTACGATTCATAGTATCCTTCATAACCAACAATCTAAACAAAAATTAAATTATTTTAGCTGCAATTTTCAGAAAAATAGTGCACTTGATTTCTTTCATAACCTACACTAGAATGCTCAAATTAAACTTTAAGATGAACTCAATGAGGAATATTAGTGAAGTATCTAACCTGACCCATCATTTGTGCTATCTTAAGATTAGCATCAGCAAGTTTTTGAGCATAAAATGTTGCTTCTTTTTCAAGATCTTCACAAGCTTTGTTTGCAATGGTCATATTGGGGCCCTCCTTCAGCAATTGTCTTGTCACTCCATTACCAAAACCTCTTTGGTAGCCTCCATGATGATTACCATAGACATGATCATATACAGGTAGTACATCAAGTGGGTCATGACTATATTGCACATTCCGACGTTCTGCTTCAGCTTGGACCTCCTCCTATTAAGACAATAGATATCATTTATAAAAAATTGTAAAACACATATGATAGATGTATATTTTGTTTAATAAGTAGCCTTATATCTATTATATATAACTTACCATCTTTTGCCTAGTGTATTCATTAGGAGACATCCCATCTTCATACGTGTGGCATGCAAAATAGGTAGATAGCTGAGTAGGGTTTATTCCTTCTTGAATCTAACAAAGAGAAATATTAGAAGAAATACGACATTATAAGATAATGGCATAGAAATCATCAGCTAAAATATAGACCATTAATGCAATAATCATCAATTAAAATATATAATATTACCATCTCAAATTTTTTCTATATGATAGATTTACTCCCTAATGTATATGTAGGTCGTGTCATTGAACGATTAGTTACATTTTGTTTTGCTTCAGCCTACACATAATGATAATAGTATAACAATTCAAATGACCACATGATAATAATTCTTTTTGAGACATATAAGAAGATCATATTACCTTTGCCTCGTCCTTATTCCAATAAATTAATAGCAGTTCCCACTGCTCTTGACTAACCCTTGATTCTGGAGAACGAAGAACCATTTCTGGCGGTAATGAATCAAAGTGCAACTTCAGGCGATGCCAGTGTGTTCTAACACAGTTCTTCACCTTTCTAGTACACCAGTTCCTAACCAAATACATAACTGGAAGCAAGTGTGTTTCATGGCTTTTGAATTTGAACAATTTTTGACAAAAAATATAGTAAGATAGAGTGTTAATTAAGTGTATCATACATAAAAAGAATTTTGATATATCTTTCAAAAAGGAATACATGAACTTCTTCCCATACACCATTAAAGCTTTTCCTTTGCAACCCCCCCATTTCAAATGTAATGGAAAAACATCAGTATCTCTAGCTTTCAAGCCTTAGAAGCTCACCAAAGTTCCTCCTTGTTTACCGATTGGTTGATTGTCGAGTGTCCAACACTCATGGTGAGTTTTACCAAGTGGTGGTTTAATGGTAGCATAGAATAGAAGAATACTTTACCTTCTTGAGGAGTCAAAGAATTTACTTTAATCATTTTTGCCTTTTCTCGAGCCTTTCCTACAAGATGAAGAATTTTTTGTTCTATATAACATATTTGAAAATGTATGTTAGTCACAAGATAATTTAGACCACTTACGTGCTATAGAAGATAATAGTTGATCATGAGTTGTTGAGGAAGTATCTTTAGAAGGTGTGGAATTATGAGAGAGGGTGGTGAACTGGTCCTTCATAGACACATGTGCACAAATTTGATTCTTTTTTTTTTTGGTCAGCCAAAACTCCTGTTGCTTTTTTTCATTTTTCCATTTTGTGTCTGTACAAAACTTTGTTGATTCCAAAGTGGAACCAACTCAAAAAAAACTATCTTTACATCAAACAGACAATAAGCTCACACAAGGATAGGAGACTACAGAAGGGAACCAGAACAAAAGAAAAGCAGAGCCTTCAAGAAACCCTCCACCATCCACCAACAAGGATAGAGCATCAAAAGATAAACCATAACTCCAGCAAAAACAAGAAGCACATAAGCCCAGCTTGAGAGAATTTTTCCACTCCCGTAGGATAAATTCTCCCACTCAAGCCAGAATAGAAAACTCCAAACCAGCTGCAACCACCAAAATGAAGAGAGCAGCAAGAAACCAACATCTCATCGTGCTTGCAGAAGAAATAACATCAGCACCCAACAGCACACCAAAAGAAGAGCCAAAGAAACACAACTACTCCAGCAAAGAAGGCCACCAAACGATAGTATTATGCAGCAGAAAACAGCAGCAGCTCACCAGAAAAACCGCAACATATCAGCATGCTTAAACATGGAAGCAGAAAATCAACACTGGTTTAGAATCCATCGGAAAAGCTCGAAAACCAGAAGGTAATAGTGGAGCATCATCAGGAAAAAGCTCATCAATAGGAGCAAAAACAAGCTGGAAGAAGGCCCCCACAACATGTTCATCCACTCCATAAAAAAGCTGCAGAAGATGTACGTCCTTTGACATAAGAGCATCATCATGAGTAAATGTATGACCTTCAAGTCTGACGAAATCAAGAGACTCCTCATTCTCAACAGTCTGAGCAAGAGGCAATATGATTTGATTTCCAGAAAACTTAGTGGACCTCATTCCAAGAAATGAACTAGACCCACTTTTTAAGAAGCCCGCAGAATAATCATCTATGTTGTAATCAACCCATTCAGACCGATGCTCTCTGAGGAAGCAAATAAGAAGAGCAGGAGGTACATCCTGTAGTAGCATAGATGCCTTTGCACAGAGGACACCAGCAGGTACACCAAGGCCATTAACAGAACCAGTGAGGCTACCAACACATTTTGATGAGTTCAAAGATATAACCACATTCTCAGTACTACAGGCTGCCTACCCAAGGGATAGACGACCTCCCCACTAGTTACTTGAGCGATCTGCCTGATATGAAGTAAGGCTGCAGTAGTCATTTTCTGAGCTACAATCTTGGAAGACCCATATAGAGGTCTCAGAACCTCAGGCATAGTCCAAGGCTCAAAAACCAAAAGGTTAACAATATGAACAAAAGATCCACCACCCTCACAAGGGCGAACCAAGAAGCCACTAGGCAGCATCTCAGATCTAACAAATTGGTGAGCAGTTGAAGAAAAAGGACCACTTCCAGTATCACTAAGAGATCTTTCACAAACATATCATCGTGCTAACAGAAAAAATAACATCAACACCCAACATCACACCAAAAGCAGAGCCAAAGAAACACAGCTACTCCAGCAGAGAAGGCCACCAAAAGATAGAATTATGCAGCAGAAAACAGCAGCAGCTCTCCAGGAAAACCGCAACACTTCAGCATGCTTAAACATGGTAGCAGACAACCTGCACCTATAACACCATGATCATCGCAACAGAAAAGAGAAGATGCCACCTTGACACCCACAACAGAAAACTGATAAAGAGGTCTGCAGACCATAATAGTACAGACATAACACAGAACAACCAAAGGCTCAGATAATCAGCACTCATACAAAGAACAGTCACATCTGCCCCATAGCAGAAACGAGCTAAGAAGACCCACAACATTGGTCAGCATAGCAAAGACAGAAAGCAGCATATCCCAAAAAAACATCTAAGCTCCAAGAAAAAGGGAAACATATGATCCACCAAGGCACTCCTAAAAACAAAACTCAAAGAATAGCACAACAGGCTAAGAAGAAAAGATCCAAGACAAGCTTGAGCGAGGTCTGCCACTTCATCCATAATAACCTCAACCACTCAAGGGAAAAAGAAGATAACAACTTGGGAAAGATCTGCCACTCCACTACGGATAATCTTTTCCACCCAAGAAAGAAGAGGAAAAAGAGAAGTCTTGGGAGAGTTCTGCCACTCCAAAAAATGGATAAACTCATCCACCCAAGAGAAAGCAGAAAATCTTAGCCACAGGTCAAGACAAGGCTCAAAACAAACAAACAACCAAAGCAAACAAGCTCAACCACCCCATCATCCCAAGCTCAGCTGGTCAGCAGAAGGCCCAAACACAACAGAAGAAACATAGCAGAGAAAGCAGACAAAGAACTTCTAATCATCAAGAACTAAACACCATATGAGACAAACATTGCACTCTTCATAAAAACATCCATTAACAAGAACTACTCAAATACAGCACCACCAGTAGGAAGGCAAACAAAGAGAGGCCACACTCAATTCTCAGAGAAGAAACAAAGAATATCCAGTTTAATAACTTTCCATAGCTGAATCGGATCCCTATACTTATCCTCATGGACTCTTTGATTTCTCTCTACCCAAGAATGATAATAAATGATGCTCATAATTCATTTAATTCTTTGATCATTCAAATTTTCAGCCTGATTCCAAGAACTAATCTTAGGAATATTGGCCATAGCCCAGATATCATCAACATATTTACACTCAAACAGAATATGGTTGGTGTCTTCATAACTATTCTGACATAGATAACACATAGAAGCCAAACATAGTCCTCTCCTCCTGTAATAGTCAGTAGTGGGGAGACTATTATGCCTTGCTTTCCACAGATGTAGCCTAGCACGATTGTGAGTATTAATCTTCCAAATCCATCCAAAGTTAGTAAGACTATGCTTTTTAGTTCTAACAGCCTCCCAGACATCATGGAGCTTAATATCCTTCTTCCCATCAAACAGAATATTATCTTTATGACCCTTATGAATCTGAAAAGAGATAACAGCTTTAAGGATATCAGCTTGACCACGATTGAAAACCCTAGGCATATTCCAAGTACCATTCTCAATAATAACTTTCAGAGTAGAATCCCAAGGAATACGAGCTCTAATAATGCACTCTTTACCCACAAGGTTTTCAAGGAAAGTATTGTTGCACCAGGGATCCTGTCAAGTATGAATAGTAGAGCCATCTCCCACCTCAAATTTAATATAACCAAGCAAGTCCTCTTTAATACGAATAATGTTATTAAACATCCAGGAATAGTTGGGAGACTCTTAGCAATCCAGAAAGATTGCTTCTTTAAATATTTCTCTGAAATCCACTTCACCCAAAGGGTGTCTTTTTTACTTGCTATATCCCAAGCATTCATTAACAAGCATGCTTTAGCCACATCCTTGGAATTTTTAATATTCAAACCACCATCTTCTTTAGGTTCAGTAACATCATCCCACTTGACAAGTTGGAGATTCTTCTTAGACTCTGTTTCTCCCCAAAGAAAATCACGACAAAGCTTATCAATTTGATCAATAATGGAACTTGGGATGGGAAAAGAAAAAAGCGAGTATAGATGCATATTGGAGAGGGTAGACTTGATCAGCTCCCTTCTGGCAGTAATAGAAAGAAATTTCAATTTCCAAGAATCCAATCTAGATTTGACTTTATCAACCAAAATCCCACAAAATCTTGTAGATAATTTCCCAGAGAACAAAGGCATCCCAAGATACTTGGAAGGAAAACAACCTTCCTTAATATTAGTGATTTCAGAAATAGCATGCTTGTCAACATTCCTACTATAGACAATAGAGCTCTTCTCATAATTAACACAAAGACCAGAAGCATCAGCAAAGGAATCAAGAGTATTCTTAATAACAATTGCATTAGCATTGCTAGCTTTAGAAAAGATCATGAGATCATCCGCAAACATAAGATGAGATCTATACACCTTCTCAAATATAGAAATGGGCTCAAGACCACCATTTCTAACCATTCTTTTAAACAGCTCAGAAATACCCTGCATGCCAATGACAAACAAGTAAGGGGCAATGGGGTCACCCTGCCTCACCCCATTGGGGCTTAAAAGGATCGGAAGGCTCCCCATTAATAAGAACCTGGTAAGAGGAAGAGTGAAAGATTTCTCTGATCCAGTTTATCCATATAGCAGGGAAACCCATATTGTGCATAATAGAAAAAAGGAAGGACTACTTAACCGAATCATAGGCTTTCGTAATATCAGCTTGAATGCACATTCTAGGATAAGCATAGGGTTTTTTGAAATCACTCAAAATTTCATTAGTGAGCAGAGTAGCCTCCTTAATACTTCTATCTTTGATAAAGGCACACTGAGAGTCATCAATAATAGAAGGTAACACACTTTGAAGCCTATTAGCAAGAATCTTAGAAATAAATTTATAGAAAGTATTACATAAAGCAATAGGCCTCCAGTTTTTGATTAAAGAGGAATCAACACCTTTGGGAACAAGGGTAAGAAAGGTTCTATTGGCCTCCTGAAGCAATCTGCCATTTCTAAAAAACTCGAAGACAGCCTCACACACATCATCTTCAATAATAGCCCAACATTTCTTATAGAAGAATCCATTAAAACCATCAGGCCCCGGGGCCTTATCAACTTTTAAATCCTTAATGACATTCTCAATTTCAGCCCTAGTAACATTTGAGATGAGAGATTTTTTCTGCTGAAGAGTTAAAGTACTTCCAGGCCATTCTCCTTGCCACACTCCACAAGAAGCATTAGCATTATTAAAGAACTTGGAGTAAAATTCAGAAATAGACTTCTTAATAGCAACATTGTCATACGACAAATTACCATCAATATTAAGGCTTTTAATAGAATTAGATTGTCTTCTAATCTTCATAGAGGCATAGAAGTAAGCAGTGTTGGAATCACCTTCTTTGAGCCATTTAACCCTTGACTTTTGTTTATAAAGAGATTCTTGGGCAACATCAAATTGATTCACTTCACTTCTCAAATTCTTAGCAATATTCCTTAATTCTTCATTAAAAGGGTCCAGATCAGCTTGCTCTTGAGCTTTAACAGCCTTGAATTTAGCAATCTTAAGATTATCATTAATGTTCCCATAACACTCTTTATTCCATTTAATAAGGTTTTTCTTAAGCTTCTCCAACTTCCTGTATAACCTAAACATGGCATAACCAGGAAGATTCATAACCCACGAGTTCTTCAAAATAGACATAAAATCTTGGTGATCAGCCCAAGCATTAATAAATCTGAAAGGCGATTTAACTCTTCTCAGATTCCCAATCTTAACAAGGACTTTCCTGTGATCACTAACAATGTTGGAAATGTCTTCACCCGAAAACTCATTAATAGTATTGAGAAAAACATCATTATAGAAAACTCTATCGATTTTTGACATAACAAAATCATCACCATCTTGTCTATTATCCCAAGTGTAGAAAGAACCTTGAAGGCTCATTTCAAAAAGATTACAATTTAAGATGCATTCATTGAAATCGTCCATGGATTTACTAGTGGGCATTTGCTTACTGATCCTCTCCACATTCTTCCGAACACAATTGAAATCACCCAAGATGAGCCAAGGACTATCCACAATGGAACAAAAAGAGGAAATAGAGGACCAAAGACTTTCTCTGAGATTATCAGGATTATGACCATAAACAGCTAATAGATAGAACCAAGATTGGTCAGAATTAACTTTCATATGCAGAACTTGATCATTCTCATCAATACTAGAGACATCACAATTAGCTGGATTCCAGAGGACAACTATCCTACCAAGGACATGAGAAGCATGGTTCGAAAGCCTACTGTAACCAAGAAAATACTTATTGATAAGAGTTTTAATTTTGCAAGGCCTAACTTTAGTTTCAACCAAGATAACTATACTATCACTAGCCTTCCTAATTTCTTCTTGAATGTCCTGAATTTTATTGCTTATACCTCGAACATTCCAAGAAGAAATAGATAAAGGAGGGAACATTTATCCACCTGGGCTGTTGGGCTGATAGCCTCAGCTTCTTCAGTTGATACATTAAGTTCCTCGATCTGTGCAAGAATAGGAGAGAGGATTGACTCTGTAATTCTATAATAGATGCCAGTGCTTTGTTTCGGCTGATGCTCAGGAGGGAAAATATTTCCCCTTCTATCATTTGGGCCAATCTGAGCTTTATCGATATTAGAACTATCAGGGGTAATATTAGAAAAAACATGAATTTCAGTAGGGGTCGAAGGAACAAAATCAGCCCTGTTCACCACAACAATACTAGTAGAATTAACTCCTTCATTAACAGCTTTAGAAATTTCCTCATCCTCTACAGTATTATCCATCTGTTCAATCATAACTTTCTTGCGCTGTATTTCCTCTTCATCTGAGATTTCTTCAATAACATAGCCTCCATTTCCTTCCAGACTAATATCAGGAATAACGTCAAATACCTGACCAGCATCAGTACTTTTAATCTTTCACATTTTCTTAGCTTTAACTGAAGGTTTGACTTTCTGTATTTGTCCACTACGAACAGACCTGCATTCTCCATGCCCCAGGAAACTGCATTTACTACATTTATATGGTATCCATTCGAAATCAAGAGAGATTGTGTGCTCAGAACCAGAATCGCTAATTAGTGTTAAGCTTCTCGGGAACTTAGCATCTGCTGCAACAATAACTTGGATCCTTGCAGCATCTAATCGCTTCAGATTGACCGTGTCTTCATCCATCTTCACTGGACGACCTAGGAAAGAGTCGATCCTATTGAAAATTCTGGAATCCCATAGCTCCATTGGAAGGTTCAGAATATCAACCCAAATAGGCACGTCCGATAGAACAGTTCTAGTCTGCTGTTCTCCTGGAATCCACTTCTTAAAGACAACTGGTCTTCCGAGGACAACCCATTCTCCTTTAAAAACATTCTCCAGATCTTCCACATTGTCAAATCTTATCAAGAAAAATCCATTACCTCTATCAAACATCTCAAAACGGCCCTGAGTACTCCAGATCATATTAAAATGGTTCGCAAGAGTGATGATATCAGGCCAAAAATCGATGATATAACCAAGAAGGCATTTCTTCCATTTACCAACATTTTCCTCTGCTTCCTTGCTAGGATACAACAGCTTACCATTGACCGTAGAGATATCAACTTGTTGTAATCTCGATGCATTCCCAACAGATAGTGGCTTGAAAGCATCCCACTATTGCGGTGACTTAACTGTAGTACCGACCGGAGCTTGAGATGAGACTGAGATTTCCCCTTTCTTGCTGCATTCCGATGGCATACACAGACTCAAACTCAAGGGAGGGGGTCGACCGGGAGGTACCGCCGTCGCCGTCGCCTTACCTTTCGCCTTGTTGCCCACGACAGGAGGTGCTCGGGAATCCATCTCGTGAAAAATATTGGCATCGAGATTACAACAAGTTTGATTCTTTTCTTCTAGAACATCATGTATTGACCTCAACTTTTTCTTTGGAGGCATACTTTTAAGTCAATTATGTACTCTACAATAAAACATATAGGTAAGAATGGAATCACAAACAAACAATATCTTAAAACATATAATGATGAATATAAATGATACTCCTTTATAAAAGAACTACCTTTTCATACAAATAAATTTTGATCAACATGTATAGGCATATCTATATAAGAACGAACCCATGTCATTTCAAGCTCTTCCCCTATACCATCATCAACTTGGTTGATGTTCTCTATGTCATTCTCCTCACCATCTTGATCAATAGGTATGGCATCAATAGGTAAATCATAAGTGTCACATGGTCTCCAATGACAAGCAATAGACCAAATTTTTTCTTCTACATCAACTGAATAGAAGACTTGATTTGCTTGATCAGGATAAATGAAGGGTTCATCATCAAAACTTGTTCTTGAAGTATCTAATAATGTGAAACCAAATTCATCAACATAAGAACCTATGAAATCATCCATATCATACCATTTACACTTGAAAAGATACATTGGGGGAATATAATCATATTGAAGCTCCAGTATGTCAATTAAGACCCCATAAAATATGCTGTCTTGAGTGCCTTTTGTTGAGATTCCACAATTTTGAGTGACACGACTACTATCTACTACTTCAACTTCAAATTTATAGCCATTCACAAAGTATCCTTTGTAGGAACTTACTCCAAGCATAGGCCCCCTAGAAAGGCATCTCACAACATCAGGAATAATTGTTTCTTGTGATAAAGAACGTACCTGATCAAAATATATATGTTATATTATATACCAAAATGTTATAACAATGTTCTTTGAAAATGTTCACTTACGTAATTTGAGAACCACATAACAAACTTATTATGTTGTTCCCTTTGTATTTCTGTCTCATTCCAAGATGGATTTTGAAGCCTTATCTCATTACCATGCATCCTAAAAATATTTTTTTAAGTAGTAAGAATGATAAACAATTATGAAAGAAGAGATTTAATTTATAGAAAAAGTGTATGTGAAGTACTTACAATATGTATGGCTCAATTTCTTATGTATTGAATAATATGAATCAACGAGCTTGATTTAGTTCCTCATATGAGAGAGTAACAAACAAACCAGCACCAATAGGCCCATCAACATACCTTAATGGCCTATTTAAGTTTGATTCCACACTTTCCAAATAATGTTGGCAAAAAATAGTTGCTTCTTGTAAATGATATCCCTCTGCAATAGATCCCTCTGGTCTACTCCTATTGCGTACAAATTGTTTCAAGGAATAAAGAAATCTCTCAACTGGATACATCCATCTATACTCTACAGAACCTACAACTCTAGCCTCATATGCTAGATGGACAATTAGATGGATCATAACGTCAAAAAATGCTGGTGGAAAAATTCTTTCAAGCTTGCAAAGAAGAACTTCCATTTACTTTTCAAGTTTTCCATCTTTTGACATGTGTTTTTTTTTTGCACATAAGGATTTGAAAAATGGACAATATTATATTAGCACTTTTGCAACTGGTTTTGAAATAGTTCTCCTCAAACATAAAGGTAAGAGATGTTGGATCAAGATGTGGTGATCATGGCTTTTCAAACCAACCATCTTTTTTGCTTGAACTTGTACTTTATTTGATATGTTTGAAGAGAATCCTTCAGGTAACTTTATGTCTTTTAGAACTGACAAGAAGACTTCCTTTTCTTTACTTGTCATACTATATGATGAATGGGGCAGTGAAAATTGATTGTTTTGTTTTCTTTTTTTGGGCCATAATGCTTTTCTTATATTCAACTTTTGCATGTCCAAGCAGGCATTAATGTTCTCTTTGCTACAACCATCTTTGTGTAACAACCAACTAAGGATGTTTTCACTTACATTCTTCTCAATGTGCATTACATCCAAGTTGTGCCGAATCAATAAAGTAGACCAGTAAGGAAGTTCAAAGAAAACACTCTTCTTTTTCCAACCATCGGGTAATTCAGAACTAGGATTATCATAGAACTCCCACATTTCGAGTATATCTGAACTTGAATAATGTTGTGGTGCACCTTCATTTTCCTCCATTCCATTGAAATTATTTTTATCTACACGCCATGGAAGATCTACATCTAGAAACCGACGATGGCTCATGTAGACACATTTTCGGCTATGTGGAAGATAAATAGAACCATGATTAGCAGCGCAATATGGACATGCCTTGTATCCTTTTGTGCTCCAACCAGACAACATACCATATGTAGGAAAATCATTGATTGTCCATAAGAGTGCTACTCTCATATTAAAAAATTCTCCTCTATTTGCATCATATGTCAACACACCATCTTGCCATAATGTTTTCAGCTCATCAATTAGTGGTTGCAAATATGTATCAATTTTATTTCCAGGAGATTTTGGACCTTCAATAAGAAGAGACAACATAAATAGTGATTGTTTCATCACTAACTATGGTGGAAAGTTGTAACAAATCAAAATGACAGGCCAAGTACTCCAACTGCTTCCCACTGTCATATTGAAAGGACTAAACCCATCACTTGCAAGAGCAAGCCTTATGTTACGAGGATCCAAACTAAATGAGGGATTCTTTAAATCAAAATATTTCCATGCTAATGAATCTCTTGGATGATTCATCTCATCATTTTCACTATTTGAGAAAGTGTGGTGGCCAATCATAAGTGGGGCTAACTTTTTGACATAAAAAGCCTCTTCAATCGTGGTGTCAACGGACAGTAACAAAGTAATTTTACAGGTACTTTCTGCAATCTCCACACCCTATTCTTTCTTCTACATTTTTTCCATCTAGATAAACCACAAATGGGGCGTGCATTCAATTTTGCATGCTCACCACGAAATAGGACACAATCATTTCGACAAGCATGAATTCTTTCATAGTCCAACCCTAAAGAAGACATTATCTTTTGGCATCCATGCCAACTACTTGGTAAAGTGTTATCTTTCGGAAGAAAGTCATTTAGCATCATAAAAAGGGTTGATAGTGCAATATTAGTCAACTTGTGTCTACATTTGTATTCAAACACCCGAATAACGCAAGACAATTTTAAGATGTTTAATGTTAACTTGATATCCAATCTAGATGTGATGTTATTTTTCATCCATCACTTGGATTTTGAAATGGAATCCATAAACGAGGGGTGATCTATCATACCCTAAACTACAATTGACGTTTAATCTCCATTTATTCTAGTTAATAGTACAATTTTGCAAAATTATTCTAAAAATCACATTTATTTTCTTTATTGATTTATTAACGTATGATATACTATTTTTGTTAGTTAGATAGGATTTGGAGAGACAAAACCATAGAAATGTTGAAATTAGGGATTTGTCTTGAATTTTCCCTAAAATAGGTTAAAATGATGGAATTATGGTAAATAATTTTTTAAACCGAGTTTCACTATTTTTAAAGTGATATTAGGTTACTAATGGACTCTAAAATGAATCAAAATTTGTCTAATTTTATAGATATTTATTTAGAGGTTAAATGCTCAAAATATGTCAAATTAATATTCTAAATTTTTTTTTGAAGGAAAGCTTCATTTATGGACCTTCTTGCAAAATACCCACTCACAACAAATGTCCTTATTAGACAAAATTCGACCTAAAACACCTCATTACCCATAGTTATTATCAAAAATTTCGTAGTTGATGGTAAAGAGGTGATTTTGAGAAGATTTGGGTGGATGTTGACCTTGTGTTGATTTACCTCAACTTCATCCTGAAATTCAAGTTGAATCTAGTAAGTTCTTTGCTTCTATTCTTCTTCCTTCCAAAAATACATAGTTCTATTAATATGGTAGAAATCTTTCTAAAAGTGGAGCAAAAACCCTCATCTTTCCATCTTCTCTCTCTCTTTTCTTATGATTTCATCTAATTTAGGTCTTTTATAGTACCCCTCTCTATGGCATCTTCGGATATGTGTTGATCTAGAAAATACCCAACAATGTGATACCCTTTTATGCTACTTTATACCAACCTAATAGTGAAAATGTCTCATACTGTATGCACTAGTAACAAGGAAAAATGCACACAATAAGCATTTATGATAATGACATCCCCTCTACATCTCCCAATTGGGTAGCCATTACCATTGAGAGAAGAGAGGGCATGTCACTAGATAAGATAGAGTTGGTACATAAGATCCAAAGTAGATAAAGTCATATCTTGAATTCATATAAACTAGCTTACATAAATTTCAAGGCTTGATTCCTAATCATGGTTCCTACCTTGGACCATTACTCAAATAGAAGAGGTATATGTTCTAAAATATTGACTTCAATTATTAAATGTAGGAAGAATATACATATCTTAGACTAGTGGACATTAAGGTTCAACAAGTTAATTGAGAATTATGAGAGTACCTAGTGGTCAGTTATTGTTTTCTCTTATACCAAGTTTGACACACCCCAAACATGCATGGATACATGCACATGAGAGGAAGTGTCAATTCCTTACTCATTAAATTGATGTAATATCACACTCCTTGAATAACATGCATAAGAAATCATCAAAATCTTAACCATCATAGGAACAAGATATATTTCTCATTTTCAAAAGTTTACATAAAAAGGGATAACTCATTACAAACTAATGATATTGTCCAAGAACCTATACATAAAAAAACTAGAATTAATACATAGAAGAAAGTTGAGGTGGATAATGGAACCCAACAACACAACTCCTACTCCTTGATTGAATTTACATTTTTCTTATCCTAATGCAATAATTCTCTATTCTCATCACTTATGGGCATCTCTTCTCCAACTATGCAAAGAAACACAAATACTTGTGAGGGGTGCTAAGTATCTATAATATGAAAATAACATATAAATGAAATGACACGAAATAACATGAAAAGTGTAAATTCTTGACATAGTAAATATTATTACTTGGAAATAGTGGCAGGTCTAGAAAGTTGTATCAAGGGGGGGGGGGGCTGAAATTGATGTATGTGTAAATGTACATTTTATTTACCACATGGGGTTTTATTAAAAAAAAATCATCACTGTGATTGGAACCTGTACCACTTACTCTTAGAAATGAGCCACAAACTGCTCCAGCTAGTCACTTTATTTATAATACTATATACTATGTACTATATACAATCCATATATTTTAAATATATTATGATCTTTTTTTATACTAAAAGATAGCTATTTAGGATTTTTTTGGAGGGGGCTAAAGCCATGACAACCCCTAGCTACATCACTTCTTGGAAACATCATAAGAAAATTGACATGATTATAGAATAATGTGTATTTTAAATTTAGTTAATATAGGAACTCTCCTTATTGTACCAAAAATGCTCATATGGATGGTTAAAACTCAAATAAGGCCACTTAAGGCTCACATTGTTTCTCCCGTGGAGCACATAAACCAATTTAAGGCTCACCTCACACGACTGAGAGGAATATATAGACATAGTATGATTTCTTAAACTCAAACATGGATCACTTAATTTCATATATCATTACCATGGAAATGATACATAGTGTTCAATTTGAAAGCATAATCATAATAGTGTAAAATATTAGTTCTTAACATGTGCATGGTTTTCCATATGTGTATATTGGATATAACATTATTGTTAGTTAAATGAGCCACTAAGAGTATGTAAGTAAATAATATAGACCTTGAACCCCAAATTAATACTAAGTGTGCATGACCCACTCACCTTAAGTTTGAGGAAGGACAATGACATTGGCATGACTTCAAATTAACCATAATTTCCTATATTACACACGACATGCATTAATTATCATGCATTAACATAGTGTTATGTTTTGTAAATGAAATATGAAAATTGGACTTGGGAAACATAGTCAGATTCAAGGCTAGCGGGGTTCATTATATCAAAGATCTCTAAAAACTATGTACACTTAATTTTCTTACAATATATGAATTAATTGTCAATTAAAAGGGTCTGGCCAATCATAGAATGAGATATATTCACCTGTACAAATTGGACCAAATAAAAGCTGGCATAGCCCTATTGAGGTGGCCCAGTGATAACTCTACCACACGACCTTGGGCCCCTCGAGACCAAAGTGAGTTTATCAAAAAATCACATAAAATGACTAAAGTACCCACGTGTAGCTAATAACTTAATCATGAAGAGGAGGGTAAGATTCAAAATTGATCATTGTAATTGGTTTCTTAGAAAATCAAGGAACTTAATAATACAATGTTTGAGATTTTGTTGTAGCTCCATTCAATCAAGTTGTTATTGAAAACCTAGTAAACAAGATACTTCCTCATCCCCGGACAAAATTAGCATGCCAAGACATGAGCTTAATGTGGTTGGGAATGATAGGGTCACCCTCTACCATGACTTGCAAGGTGGTGAAGCTCATAAGAAAATATTGGGGAGGAATAGACACAAATATGGTTTCCACACAACCTCATGATGCCTAGGCAAGCCTAAAGAATGATATGATGGTTGTAAACCATGAATGTGGCTTGAAATACCTCGCACATGCCTAAATAAATAGGGGAATAAAACTCATTGGGGATTAATACATTTAGCAGGCCAATGAGAAAAGCATCATATAAGAACCCTTACTTTATTCCTAATGATTGCTTCTTATAGTTTCTATGGAAAAACCATAACAAGGAGAGGTCGTTGGAGTTCAGTGGAGTTCAGGGTCTATCATAAGGTTGAAAGTCACTAACCAAAGGCACATGTAAAAGGCAGTTTACATCATAACAAAGCTTACCATGTCTTTAATTGGATGGAGTCAACCAAAGTCACTAGATGGGGCTTTTTATCAATGTTGAGAAAGATGAACTCAGGAAAAGTTCCTTGGTTTAGTGTGTTATCAATTGAAGATGTGGAGGCTCTACTCGAAGTCACTCAGTGCTCAATGGATTGATCTTATTCGATATGATGTACTATGAAGGAGTAGGGATCTCTGTGTTGACTAGAAAATAATAGAGGTTCAAGCATATTTGAGAAGGGGAATAGGAAGCATGCAAATGACCATTATACTTGTAGGGGCCTCCCAAAGGTAATGGTGAAAAGAACAAAGAAGACCATGGAGGACCACAGAGCGTAGAGAGTGAGTTTATTAAACTTCACTATAAACTATTTCTCCTCTGCACACAAAGAGGGATGGAGAAGATAGAGTCTAGGTCACCCGATCATGATCTGAAAGTTCCAAAATAATATGGGTTAGAAAAATACATCACGTACGAAAAAAATTATAGATAAAATTCTAATACTTATTTGGATCTAAGTTCATCAATTATATTCATTAGAAAACTAGGTCATTATTTTCAATTTTCACCCCTTGATTGTAAATGTTAATTGGAATAGGTAGGGTTGCGTGATTAAAATCAAATTTGGTATGTTTGCCAAATAAAACATTAGGAATTAAAACATCAATTTATACTTTATTCTTCAATAAAGGAATCATGTGATTCACAATATAAGGTGCCAAAGGTAGACAAAGCAATAATAATTATTGAAAAGGATATACATTATTGAAATATAAGTGAATTCCATATATGTTAATAATTAATCATATATCATAGACAGGTATGTATTATGAACAAACATTCGGTCATTTTCTATCTAAACCTTAAATAGTGATTATTGAATATATTTAGGTTTTTTTTAGGTGCATGGTTAACTATGACATGAATAAGTGTTGTAGCATCTTGTAAATGAGTGATTAGGGTCTTACATGATTAAAGACATATAATTTAATATATTTCTAACATCAAATTTTTAGTTTACGATACTATCTGCATGTAATCATTCCCTAACCTATCAACATAATGAAAATGTCTTACTTTTTCCTATTTCTATCACATATGGCAATGCTTAATCAAAATATGGTTTGTTTGGAGAAAATATTGCTTAAATAATCCATATATGTCAACACACACAAACACGTGCAAGTTTTATTTCGACAGGAAGAATTTAGGAAATAATCTTACTGTCTTAGATCTAGACATGAAATAGAAAAAAATGGATAATAAGACTAATACAATGACAATGGTATTAGCACAAAGAAAATATACTAGTATGCAAGAGTATTTGTTCACAAACACATTTTATGGGGAATGGAGAAACTGTAAGGAGGAGCATCTTGTGAGATGTATTATGTGAAAAGTTTAATGGTTGTGTAAAATTTTACATAGAATGATGTAAACTTCTCCTTAATTGATATGTATAAATCTTCCATGTAAATTTCTTTATAGAGGCAATGCATGGTATCCTCCACATATACAATTTTCAATAATAAATTATAACTATTGATTTTTTTTTTACATTATGTGATCTAATTTATTAATGATATGTTATTTTAGATATCTTCTTATTGGTTATACTAACAAATTACATAATTGGTGTAGATGTGCCAATAATATATTTTTAGCTATCAAAACTTCTCATACATTCATAAACATAAACAGTGTTATAGAGTCTATTTACTTAAGTTGTTATAGTCTATTTACTTAAGTTATTTTTACTCTATATGTAATATGGGCCTAGTTGTGTGTTGTACTATTATGGTTTATCTAGTTTCTATATTCTTTCCCCTCATCCTATTTATAGGGAAGGGTGTTTGCCTCCTATCAATAAAAAAACGTACATGTTGGGGATTTCCCCCTTCATATCATTCTCTACAAATAAAATTGTAATGTCTACATCAACTATAAAGGTGCTACATTTATATATGTGTACAACTACATTCATGTATACACATAGATATGTGATCAATGGAAATGGCTACATTTGCTACATTTGTATATGTGTACAGCTACATTCCTATTTAGACATAGATATATTATTAATGGAACTGGCTACATTTGTGACTACATAAAAAAGTGGTAGTCAAATGCCACATAAATAAGGTAAAAAGTAGTTTAAACAAATGGTTACATGGGTGTAGGCTACATATTTTTATATGTAAGTATACATGCAGTCGAAACCTTTATCTACAAAAGAGTAGTTTGAACTACAACTACTTTTAGCTTGTGTTGTCGAAACCCAATTTTCTTGTAGCTTCTTTTTTGAGGGTTTTGTTGAGCTGTAGGGCAAGTGACATTAGCCACGTAAATTATAAGTTTGGGTATATTTTATTTGTATATGAGGAGTTCTTGACATTCTAATGAAAGAGGTAAAGTACATTGTATAAATTGAAGTAGAGTAAGAAATTTTCTTTATTGTGAAATTTTTTGAACAATTGGGCATCTATAAAGTTAATTACAATATTACATTAGATTTTTTTGTATTATTGATTTTAGAAGAGCACTATGCATCAAACACATACAAAACAAGTTGATGAGATATATCAATGTGTCCATGATATGATTCACAAGAATAGGTTGGCCTGAGAAAAAAGATCTATATGAAGTAGAATGCATTTTAATTGGTGAGCAAGCTAGTGAATTCACAACATAAATCTCACAAAGAGATCAATCTGATATATTCCCATGATGACTTAGTGATGACATATTACCCTTTGAACTAGAGAACATATTGTTGGGCCTACGCACAATTCATCCCAAGTAAGTCAATCCCATTATGACCTTTGTCAACTACTGGTATAGAACCCCTTTATATGTTTCAAACATGAAAAAATATAGGTAAATAGAACATACAAGTGGCATTTAAGTTTACATGATGAGATGTGAGAAAACAAAAGAGTTGAAGAACCCATTATATGTTATGGTTTTCTATTGTTATCAAATGTAGAGATTGGATGATAAATATAAAGAAGAAGAAGAAGAAGAAGAAGAATGACAAGAAGAAGAATGGAGAAAAGGAAGCAGAAAACAAAGGAGGGAAGGCTACATCACTGTATAGATACATGGTTTCTTCTTTAGATATTCCACTTCATTTGTGCCTAAGCATAAATGGTTTATCAGTAGGAAATCTTGTTTCAATACTAATATAGGGTTATGTGCATATATTGGTTTATCTGTATTTCCCTCAAAATATTAATTTATCAAGTTATGGATCAAAAACTCAAAAAGGAATATGTATTGATCTTTCTACATAGTGAATTCCACATTTGTTGGTCCCTTGTTTTCCTTATATTATGTGATGATTTCCTAGATTAAATTTGATATCACCTCTAGTTATGGATGTATATAGTTTTGAGTTTTTTACTCATCTATATCATTTGATAATTTACGCATCACATCCAGAATGCACTTTATTGTACATATACATATATATTGTCTTTAGAAACTCTACATCGGGTTTGTGTTGATGTAGGGATTCTGGGGGAATTCTAATGTGTGTCTGATCAATTGTTAAAATACAAAGCAAGTTGTTATTGATTAGCTTTCTTTGCACAAGAGCTATAATTTTAGCCTTGGAAACTATTTTTCTAAAAGGTTTAGATGGGTGTATAACTGAAAGAATCAAATCTATATGATCCTTCAATGAATGCAACAGATCAAATAAGAATCTAAGAATATTGGGGGTGCTTTAGATACTCCTTATAGTTCATGTATACTCAACTAGCTCCTTGATATGAGTAATTAATTTATGATCAATAAACCACATGGCATAAAGAACATTTAAAGTAGGGTATCAACCAAAAGACTTTTCATGAACTATGTTACAACCTTATAAATAGTAAGATAATAAGAGAAGTAAATACATTCTATTTAGGTTTATCTCATCATTCAAAGGGCTTCCTAAAATATGACAAGGTTAGGCCTTAATATTCAAATTATCATCAGTTCATGACCTTTTGTATCCGAGATATGAATTGGGTTGCATGCGTATAGTACCTAAGTTCATAATATATGTATACCTAAGGTATATTGGGTACATTAATAGATACACTGCAACAGAACACCTAAACTGCGATGGGTATAACCGTAACACAAAAAGGATGCATTATAATGAAACCCGTCACAGATTAGGGGCCCGTCATGCCAAACGCATCACGCAAAATAGGGTCGCGCAATCCAACTGTGATGGTCTTGAGCATCACAGATTGGTGTTGATGGTTTCAAGGACCAACTCAATCTGTAACGGTTATAACCATTACAATGTTGATGTTATGGACAATATAACCAAGCATTATGAAATGCAATATAAATGATCATTTTAGAGCAGAATCAATACAGATTTTCAGTACCGTTAAAAGTATATGGTTTTTTCATGACCATTCAACACCGAATAAGAATGGTAACCAAATGTTTTCATAAAACATGTAACAAGAAATTCCCAAACATGTAGTTCCAAATAAACATTTCTTCTCCATTCATATCATGTATTCATATCTTCACAAAATGTTACAAACATCATATAGGCTTGTTCTTACAGAAACAAGCTGTATCATTCAAGCATTTCCACAAAATGTTACTAGTTGACTTGTGTGACTCTTAATATTTGTATAAGAGAGAAACAATGGCATTCATATTGACACAAAATATCTCAAACAGCCATATATCATCATTTTGTATACAAAACGTATCCATGACAAAACATCCTCTAATCTGGAGTGCCCACTGGAGTGCGCCATGCATGAGAATCCATCCCATTGTTACTATCCATGTGCTGAGTGTGAGACTCAGATCCCACATTACTATTTGAGTGTTGACCATGAGAAGAAACAAATACATCATGTTCATATGAAAATGAAGGATTTCAATATAAATTAAGTCCATAACACAGTCTAATACCAGCCATGAACATGATAAGAATAATGATCCATTTGGGATTCACTTAATGTGAGATATGACTACTAGAAGCGAGGAGAAAGAGAAAGTTGTTAAGAAAGAAAAGAACATATATAACTAGGCGGTTCTATGTGCTCATTTCTTATATATCATTGAATGTTGGCAAAAACTAACTACAATTCATAGTATCCTTCATAACCAACAATCTAAACAAAAATTAAATTATTTTAGCTGCAATTTTCAGAAAAATAGTGCACTTGATTTCTTTCATAACCTACACTAGAATGCTCAAATTAAACTTTAAGATGAACTCAATGGGGAATATTAGTGAAGTATCTAACCTGGCCCATCATTTGTGCTATCTTAAGATTAGAATCACCAAGTTTTTGAGCATAAAATGCAGCTTCTTTTTCAAGATTTTCACAAGCTTTGTTTGCAATGGTCATATTGGGCCCCTCCTTCAGCAATTGTCTTGTCACTCCATTACCAAAACCTCTTTGGTAGCCTCCATGATGATTACCATAGACATGATCATATACAGGTAGTACATCAAGTGGGTCATTACTATATTGCACATTCCGACGTTCTGCTTCATCTTGGACCTCCTCCTATTAAGACAATAGATATCATTTAAAAAAGTTGTAAAACACATATGATAGATGTATATTTTGTTTAATAAGTAGCCTTATATCTATTATATATAACTTACCATCTTTTGCCTAGTGTATTCATTAGGAGACATCCCATCTTCATATGTGTGGCATGCAAAATAGGTAGATAGCGGAGTAGGGTTTATTCCTTCTTGAATCTAACAAAGAGAAATATTAGAAGAAATACGACATTATAAGATAATGTCATAGAAATCATCAACTAAAATATAGACCATTAATGCAATAATCATCAATTAAAATATAGAATATTACCATCTCAAATTTTTTCCGTATGATAGATTTACTCCCTAATGTATATGTAGGTCGTGTCATTGAACGATTAGTTACATTTTGTTTTGCTTCAGCCTACACATAATGATAATAGTATAACAATTCAAATGACCACATGATAATAATTCTTTTTGAGACATATAAGAAGATCATATTACCTTTGCCTCGTCCTTATTCCAATAAATTAATAGCAGTTCCCACTGCTCTTGACTAACCCTTGATTCTGGAGAACGAAGAACCATTTCTGGCGGTAATGAATCAAAGTGCAACTTCAGGCGATGCCAGTGTGTTCTAACACAGTTCTTCACCTTTCTAGTACACCAGTTCCTAACCAAATACATAACTGGAAGCAAGTGTGTTTCATGGCTTTTGAATTTGAACAATTTTTGACAAAAAATATAGTAAGATAGAGTGTTAATTAAGAGTATCATACATAAAAAGAATTTTGATATATCTTTCAAAAAGGAATACATGAACTTCTTCCCATACACCATTAAAGCTTTTCCTTTGCACCCCCCCATTTCAAATGTAATGGAAAAGCATCAGTATCTCTAGCTTTCAAGCCTAAGAAGCTCACCAAAGTTCCTCCTTGTTTACCGATTGGTTGATTGTCGAGTGTCCAACACTCATGGTGAGTTTTACCAAGTGGTGGTTTAATGGTAGCATAGAATAGAAGAATACTTTACCTTCTTGAGGAGTCAAAGAATTTACATTAATCATTTTTTCCTTTTCTCGAGCCTTTCCTACAAGATGAAGAATTTTTTGTTCCATATAACATATTTGAAAATGTATGTTAGTCACAAGATAATTTAGACCACTTACGTGCTATAGAAGATAATAGTTGATCATGAGTTGTTGAGGAAGTATCTTTAGAAGGTGTGGAATTATGAGAGAGGGTGGTGAACTGGTCCTTCATAGACACATGTGCACAAATTTGATTCTTTTCTTCTAGAACATCATTTATTGACCTCAACTTTTTCTTTGGAGGCATACTTTTAAGTCAATTAAGTACTCTACAATAAAACATATAGGTAAGAATGGAATCACAAACAAACAATATCTTAAAACATATAATGATGAATATAAATGATACTCCTTTATAAAAGAACTACCTTTTCATACAAATAAGTTTTGATCAACATGTATAGGCATATCTATATAAGAACGAACCCATGTCATTTCAAGCTCTTCCCCTATACCATCATCAACTTGGTTGATGTTCTCTATGTCATTCTCCTCACCATCTTGATCAATAGGTATGGCATCAATAGGTAAATCATAAGTGTCACATGGTCTCCAATGACAAGCAACAGACCAAATTTTTTCTTCTACATCAACTGAATAGAAGACTTGATTTGCTTGATCAGGATAAATGAAGGGTTCATCATCAAAACTTGTTCTTGAAGTATCTAATAATGTGAAACCAAATTCATCAACATAAGAACCTATGAAATCATCCATATCATACCATTTACACTTGAAAAGATACATTGGGGGAATATAATCATATTGAAGCTCCAGTATGTCAATTAAGACCCCATAAAATATACTGTCTTGAGTGCCTTTTGTTGAGATTCCACAATTTTGAGTGACACGACTACTATCTACTACTTCAACTTCAAATTTATAGCCATTCACAAAGTATCCTTTGTAGGAACGTACTCCAAGCATAGGCCCCCTAGAAAGGCATCTCACAACATCAGGAATAATTGTTTCTTGTGATAAAGAACGTACCTGATCAAAATATATATGTTATATTATATACCAAAATGTTATAACAATGTTCTTTGAAAATGTTCACTTACGTAATTTGAGAACCACATAACAAACTTATTATGTTGTTCCCTTTGTATTTCTGTCTCATTCCAAGATGGATTTTGAAGCCTTATCTCATTACCATGCATCCTAAAAATATTTTTTAAGCAGTAAGAATGATAAACAATTATGAAAGAAGAGATTTAATTTATAGAAAAAGTGTACTTACAATATGTATGGCTCAATTTCTGATGTATTGAATAATATGAATCGACGAGCTTGATTTAGTTCCTCATATGAGAGAGTAACAAACAAACCAGCACCAATAGGCCCATCAACATACCTTAATGGCCTATTTAAGTTTGATTCCACACTTTCCAAATAATGTTGGCAAAAAATAGTTGCTTCTTGTAAATGATATCCCTCTGCAATAGATCCCTCTGGTCTACTCCTATTGCGTACAAATTGTTTCAAGGAATAAAGAAATCTCTCAACTGGATACATCCATCTATACTCTACAGAACGTACAACTCTAGCCTCATATGCTAGATGGACAGTTAGATGGATCATACCGTCAAAAAATGCTGGTGGGAAAATTCTTTCAAGCTTGCAAAGAAGAACTTCCATTGACTTTTCAAGTTTTCCATCTTTTGACATGTTTTTTTTTTTTGCACATAAGGATTTGAAAAATTGACAATATTATATTAGCACTTTTGCAACTGGTTTTGAAATAGTTCTCCTCAAACATAAAGGTAAGAGATGTTGGATCAATATGTGGTGATCATGGCTTTTCAAACCAACCATCTTTTTTGCTTGAACTTGTACTTTATTTGATATGTTTGAAGAGAATCCTTCAGGTAACTTTATGTCTTTTAGAACTGACAAGAAGACTTCCTTTTCTTTACTTGTCATACTATATGATGAATGGGGCAGTGAAAATTGATTGTTTTGTTTTCTTTTTTTGGGCCATAATGCTTTTCTTATATTCAACTTTTGCATGTCCAAGCAGGCATTAATGTTCTCTTTGCTACAACCATCTTTGTGTAACAACCAACTAAGGATGTTTTCACTTACATTATTCTCAATGTGCATTACATCCAAGTTGTGCCGAATCAATAAAGTAGACCAGTAAGGAAGTTCAAAGAAAACACTCTTCTTTTTCCAACCATCGGGTAATTCAGAACTAGGATTATCATAGAACTCCCACATTTTGAGTATATCTGAACTTGAATAATGTTGTGGTGCACCTTCATTTTCCTCCATTCCATTTAAATTATTTTTATCTACACGCCATGGAAGATCTACATCTAGAAACCGACGATGGCTCATGTAGACACATTTTCGGCTATGTGGAAGATAAATAGAACCATGATTAGCAGCGCAATATGGACATGCCTTGTATCCTTTTGTGCTCCAACCAGACAACATACCATATGTAGGAAAATCATTGATTGTCCATAAGAGTGCTACTCTCATATTAAAAAATTCTCCTCTATTTGCATCATATGTCAACACACCATCTTGCCATAATGTTTTCAGCTCATCAATTAGTGGTTGCAAATATGTATCAATTTTATTTCCAGGAGATTTTGGACCTTCAATAAGAAGAGACAACATAAATAGTGATTGTTTCATCACTAACCATGGTGGAAAGTTGTAACAAATTAAAATGACAGGCCAAGTACTCCAACTGCTTCCCACTGTCATATTGAAAGGACTAAACCCATCACTTGCAAGAGCAAGCCTTATGTTACGAGGATCCAAACTAAATGAGGGATTCTTTAAATCAAAATATTTCCATGCTAATGAATCTCTTGGATGATTCATCTCATCATTTTCACTATTTGAGAAAGTGTGGTGGCCAATCATAAGTGGGGCTAACTTTTTGACATAAAAAGCCTCTTCAATCGTGGTGTCAACGGACAGTAACAAAGTAATTTTACAGGTACTTTCTACAATCTCCACACCCTATTCTTTCTTCCACATTTTTTCCATCTAGATAAACCACAAATGGGGCGTGCATTCAATTTTGCATGCTCACCACGAAATAGGACACAATCATTTCGACAAGCATGAATTCTTTCATAGTCCAACCCTAAAGAAGACATTATCTTTTGGCATTCATACCAACTACTTGGTAAAATGTTATCTTTCGGAAGAAAGTCATTTAGCATCATAAAAAGGGTTGATAGTGCAATATTAGTCAACTTGTGTCTACATTTGTATTCAAACACCCGAATAACGCAAGACAATTTTATATATTTCAAGCATCCATGATATGGAGGTTGGCTAGCATCATCTATAAGTTTTTGAAATTGATGTATGTCTTCATCAAGATTTTCATTAGAAGTATTTTGTGCATGATTAGAATCTACATACTCAGATTGTCCCATTGCATCAAATATGAGCCCATCCATATCATCTCTATTTTCAGTTTGTTGAGCACTTCTACATTTAGTTATCTCTCCATGTCTTGTCCAAGTTGTATAATCTTGTAGAAATTCATTCATTATGATATGACTTTTTATGGTATATTTGTCCCCGAAACATTTGTCCTCACACTTTTTACACGGACATCTGACTTCTTTTTTAAATTCTTTTTCAAATGCAAATTTTAGAAAATCACTCACCCCTTCCTGAAATATATGATCTCGACGTCTATCATAACCAGTCTTTCTACGAGAAATCCAACTTTTATCATTTATGAATTCCTCCATCTAAAAATTCCTAATAAGAAGACAATAACAATGTGACTTAAATTCAAAATTTAAGTTGTATAATGTAATATTTTTACTTATTTATACATCACTAATACTATTAGTCAACCTGTCAACTTATTTTGATCATTCTGATTGTATGCTACTCTTTGTTATTGTATTACGTAGCCGACTAAAATAATTAATCATCAAACATTAGGAATTCATTTGATCAATTTCATATACAATGATACACATAATATAATTAAAGAGAGACTCACAAGTGATGAAATCAGGAAGCATAAAAAAGCTAAAGCAGTATAGTTCTTTTAGGAGCCGTTTGGCTGCCAACAATGTAAATATTGGTATTTATATACAAAATATAAGTTGATCTAGATGGTAATATGATTTTGTATTTGAGTTAGTATTTGTTATAACAAATAGACAAACTATAGAAGCACGCCATGCGTGGAGTTGCTGTGGGGTGTAGGATTATCTATTTTTGCACTATGAATTACTACACGAATAACTCAATTTCTCTGCTCAAGCCTCACTAGTTTGAAAAAGTAAACATTGTTCCAGTGTAAAAATACTAGTATTTCGAACGTTGCTAGTTGAATTGTTCCTTATAGTAATCAAATTGGACCTTACAAGCATTGCAAATGTTGTTCTGGATGAGATTTTAACAAGGAAAACGTATTGTTAATGTTGGCCGGCCGTGAAAATCATTTTATTTCAACAATCTAAAGACATTTAACAGCAAAGTTGCTCTTTTTATTAAAGAAAACCAACTGCTGCGTCTTTACATTTTGATTGAGCTTGGAAATCACATGATAAATAGTGGAGAATGGGGACACAAGAACAGTAGATAAATACTAATCATCTGATAAGCTTTAAGATTGGACAAATCGCTTTCCTGTGAACTCGTGCGATTGATGGTTACAAACAATGGTACAACGTTCTTTGCTGCAACCTACAACATTCTTTACTGCAACTTACTGGAGGCTTCTCCTTCTGCTGTCTCCTAGCCAGAAGATACCACTGTCAAACCTCCACGGCGGCGAACAACCTTTAGGAATGATGTACACCTTGTTCATGAGAGCACAACTGCCAGAACTTGTTCGTTCATTGTCTGAGGAGGAGCCGGGAGTAGCAGCCATAGGACATCCACGATAGGAAAACAAATCCGCAGGTTTCACGGCGACCTAGTGCATGTGTTGTTGGTTGCAATCCATAGAGGAAAGAAATCGTCAGAGACAGCTGCGGCGGCCATGAGTTTAAAGAGATGGGTTTTAGGTATTAACCAGGAAGGACTTTTACCCTTTCTAAAATATAACCACAGCCGTTGATTTTACAGGAGAATCCAAAGCCGTTGATTCTCTTTTTCCTGGGCTCATAGCTGGTTGTGGCCCTTTTGTGATGCGTAGTTTCGTAACGAATTATGTGCCACGGCCATGACCGTAAGACTTTACCGGCACCAGTCTGTCACGGAAAACTGACTTTCTAGTAGTGATACTAATGCACATATTAACAATATTAAGATAACCATTAGCCACTACACCCATTCTCACTTGATTTATGAAACATTGAACTCACATTATATAGAGATTTCCGTATCATGCAGGTATTGTCTGGATCCTCAATCCAAATGTGAGAATGACAGAAAGAATGTGCTGAAGATCCAAAACCATGTTGATCAAGAATGAGGAAGATTTAAAATGGAGGAGTGCGCTAAGTTCGAACAAAACTGTATTTTAAACAACGGAAACTCGTTTATGCACAATATTTACAGTAATCAACACATCATAATTCTAGAGCCCAAAAGTTCATGTATCAGAACTAGATCCCACCTTCCTCCTCGTGGATCACCTCTGTTTGGGCCAACCTTGGCTTCTACGTCGACCCTGATTGCACCAAGTCCTGCTCTACATCCATGGCATTCTGAGACGCCACAGTCGGCTGGAGCAGCTCGACCGCGGCCATCCTACCACCATCGACCAGCCGCTTAACGCCAGCCGTAGGAGACAGAAGGGGACCAGGTTCTATGCCGCTGTTAGCTGCTTTTGTTGCGTCCGCCTTCTTTCTTTCCTTGCTGTGGGCACTCATGTGACCACCCAATGACTGCCCCGTCGAGAATGATTCACCGCAGCGTGTGCAACGATAAGGTTTACTTTGGGACGTCGGGTTCTGCCGGTAAGATAGGGACGAGTTGACAAATGATGATACCCATGAAAGCCATGGTGTGCTTAGAGGGGGAATGGGATCTCGAGTGTGATTGAGATTTGTATGTGTTACTGAGTTTGTGTTGTCATAGACGTTGCCTGCGGTACTGGGGGAAGGTTGATGGGTAAAATGCTGCTGGTACTGCTGAAGCATGGTGGAGACATCAGACAAAGAGGACCTTGTTACTCTTGGATGACTCGGAAGAATTGTAATGCTAGTGGAAGGCTGATGGGGATATGGATAGAAATGCTGGTACTGTGGGAGCTGCGATGACTGTGGTGCATGCTCGGACTCGGTAGGGATCTCAGAGGAAAAGGATCCTGATTCGACCGGATCACTCACAAGGATTGTCCTTGGAGTGGGTGCAGGAATTCGAGCATGATTGAGATTCATAGGTGTTACTATGTTTGCGTTGCCATAGAGGTTACCTGCAGTAGTGTTGGAAGGTTGATGGAGATTATATGGGTTGAACTGCTGCTGGTATTGTGGGAACTGCAATGGCTTCGGTGCATGGTCGTCCATGGTCGAGGCCTCAGGCAGAGAGAATGTTGATGCGCTCGGATGACTCTGATGAGCGTGAGTGAGATTCATTGATGTGGTTGTGTTTGTGGTGCCATAGAGATTGTCTGCTGTACTGGTAGAAGCTTGATGGGGATTGTATGGGGTGAATGGCTGCTGGTACTGTGGGTTGTATTTGGAGTACTGCGGGAGCTGCGGTGGCATCGGTGCATCCTCGACCGCGGTGGAGATCCCAGAAGAAACTTGACCGCCATTAAGATTCATATGTGTTACTGTGTTTGTGCAGCCACAGAGGTTGCCTGCAGCACTGGTGGAAGGTTGATGAGGATCATATGAGGAGAACAACTTCTGGTGCTGTGGGAACTGGGACGGCGGCGGTGTATGCTCGTCCATAGTAGAGACCTCAGACAAAGATGACCTTGATATGCTCGGATGACTCGAAATTGGAGAGGGAGCAGGAACATGAGCGAGATCGAGATTCGTAGGCGTTACTATGTCTGTGTTGCCGTGAAGGTTACCTGTAGTACTCGAAAGGGTTGCCCTTGGTGGGGGAGCAGGAACTTGAAAGTGATTGAGATTCATAGGTACTACTGTGTTTGTGCTTCCATAGACGATGTTACCTGCAGTGCTACTGGAAGGTTGATGGGGACTATATGGGGTAAATGACTGTTGTGTGGACTGTGGTGTATACTCTTCCATGGCGAAGACCTCAGGAAAAGATGGCCTCGCTGTGCTCGGATGACTAGGAAGCATTGTCCTTGGCGGGGGAGCCGAAACTCGGGTGTGATTGAGTTCTATTACGGTTGTGTTGCCAAAACCATGGAGGTTAGCTGGAGTACTGGTGGAAGGCTGATCGAGCGGGTGGTACTGTTGCGGCTGCCATGGCTGCGACGGAAGATCGACCACGGTGGAGATCTCAAACGAAGAAGAACATGGTGCCACCAAGTGATTAGTGGAGATCTCAAACGAATAGGAACTTGGTGCCACCAAATTGCCATCGTAACCAATGAAATCAAAAGTCTGGTCCTCAGTGTACCGCTTCAAGAATGTCGGCTCCATGACCAGCCCCGCTTGTGCGGCAGCATCTATGAGAAGCCGAGCCATAAACTTGCGCTTGTCTTCCATGCCGAAGACAAAAAATGTAGATTAGGAAGAGTGTGGCAAGACCTGATGGCCTTTGTCCGGTGCGCCGCGGCGTGTGGTGAAGTGAAGAAGAAGAAAGGCATTTATATGTAAAGTCGGTCCTTACATGGAACTGTTACACATACCCTATCTCTTTACCCTTTTTGCTTTGCAACCGCCTCTAATTTAGGAACGTGATAACGCGCGTAAATAGGAGGACCGTGAGGTGCACAAAACGTAAAAAGGGATAGTGATAACACAAGCTAAGGATCTATTTTAGGATTTTCTAGTCCGTGTGAACATGAATTAGTCTATATTTTTTTATCAGATTATGGCCATGCATCACATCCATTTAATCTAAATCAACAGTTTTAAGTGTGTTGTACACATGTCGATCACACGGGTAACAAATCTGAATTCAGAGATTTAATTCGAATGAACGTCTAGTGGCACAGTGGAATAGTTTTTCTCATGATCCTCTGTTACCGTCTAACTTCATGCCTTTTCTCTTTTTCTCTGAAAATCACATTGTCACCCATTTGTATTTTTTTTATCACCCATTTTTATATGTTTTGTACTTAGTTGCAGTTATCATTTGTGAATGCGAAAAGTTAGACTTGTTATATTTTTGGTCCTAAGTCGTAATTGACTCACTTCCGAATTTAAGTTATCCTATCTAAAACCTACTCAGATTGTTAAATTTATAAACTGCATCAGACATGTAACCTGATTTTTTTACATGTATAACCTTGAGTCGACTACAATTTGTCAAAATTGGAATTTAGCAGCTAGGTACGTCAATATTTTAGTAATGTATGACATAGACGTTTACTAGTCCGACTAGAAACTAACTCTAAAACAAATTCAAGAACCTACATGGGTTGTAACTGTGATACCTAGAACCTACCAAAACTATACTTCATCACTTTATCCGAATCTAACTTCGTCCTGGATTGTCAAACTTGAAACACAAAATAAGTTTTTTTTTTTTTGCATTCGAATGTGATCGAGTTTACAAGTTTTGTAACATATTGTGTTTTGACAATCGTGACTCATGAATACCTAATTTGATAATTGAGAGGTTAATATACTCGATTCTCTAGATTCTATCAAACAAGGTTAGAACTATGTCCTGACATGCTTATTTGTAATCTTAATAAATATAGTTAATACACGCAACATGAATGGTTCAAAAGTAAACCTAACATAGGTAGACATGAAAATATAAAAATAAATAACTTTAGGTTTTATAATCACATCATGTATCATGACTCACTCATATTTACCTAATAACCTAATTGTGGCTTAATATGTGAATGGGTTCATAAACTATATATCATATTATTCACTAAAACACATATAATGACCTAAACGTAATTAAGAGGGATTGGATGTGTATATATCTGCATAAACAACTGAGATAGTGTCTAATGTGCTTAATATGTGTACATAAAAAATATTTAAACTTTTGGTATCTAATGTGCTTAATATGGGTAATGAAATAATAATTACACTTCATGTAAATAGAAACGAGTAAGGTGCCATTATTTAAATTATATTATCATTAATGGACTCAATGAGTAATTGTTTAAAATAACTTAAATCGTGCATAGTAATATCATGAAACTCTACTTGTAGTAAGTTAATGATAGGAGGACTCTAAATCATAGATATTGAGGTTAATGTTAATATAATAATAAATGATTACATATTTGATTAAATCCTAATTCTACTCAAACATTTACAAGATAATCTCAAAAACTAAATTCATTCCTAAATATGATTCCTTGGGTCCTAATTAGGCTAGACGTCAAGTTTGAACCAAATTGCATAACGTTTGCTATCCAAATTTGATGAAACAAAACAAATCTCTTGAATATGATGTCCATATCTGAGTTGGACTTTGTTTAGTTGGATTTACATCTCTATTTCAGGTCACACATCTGATTTATCGATTTCACTATGTTTCATAGGTCACATGCCCTTTGTTTTCTCAGTGTTAATATGAGTCATTGGATCAACATAAATGACTCCTGGATTTTCTTATTACTCAAGTCCACATGTGCCTGTGACTATATGATTTGCTTGGTCCAAGTTTATTCCTTCCTTGATTTCTCTCTCTCTCTCTCTTCTCATCTTAGATCATAGCTCTCTTTCTATCTACATTCCTTGTGCATATCTGAATCAGAGAACCCTTATCTCAACTGAGATTTGTTCCTCAATCTCCCAGTCTACGATGGAGTCCTCCTCTTCCCCTATTTCCTTGCACGTTTTGGATTCTCGCTCATCCTAGTATTTGAACCTATAGATATATCTTCGTCCACCATCACCCTCTCACCAGCAACCATGTCTACATGTCCATTGGCTTATGGATACTCCCAGTTGTGTTGACCCTACTTCTTTCACCTATTGTGGTCATTTGAGGTCTGGAGGAAGAACTTGGACCTCCAAGAAATTGTTAGGCTGCTAGCTATGAATCTACATAGTGCCATGAAGATGTAGACACCCTTATTGCACATCTCTGGTACTCTTCTCAAGTTTCCCCCTTTCTACCTTTGTTGTCATTATTTTGCTGATTGGTGTGATTGGTTCGTGTTAGTGTCACTTTAGCTTTGACTTTGTCATGTTTTCATCACAGATGCTCCCTGATCCCAAATTTCTACCATATCCCTTTGATTCACGGGTCCTCGTGGTGAACCTCTATTGCTTCCATTACGACGGGAGGTGATGATGACTTCAGCTACCGTAGGGTCCTTGTTTGGGATTCATATGAGAAGAAGATCATGAACAACTCAAAGGTAATGAGGATTTGTCATGATTTCGCACCGATCTATGAGTTGGGTTTAGTAGTTAAACTCCAAGGTTTTGGAGTTTTAATCACCTGATTGAGTCATCAAGGAAGACAATGATTGGTTAGTTTAAACCATTGCCCTTGCTTTGATTTTAATTTCATGATGTTGATGATGGATATTTTCATCATTTTTGCTTTATATGGTATAAAGTCCCAGGTTCGATTTTAAGTGTTTGATTTTACATCGATCCCCTATCACACACCAAGACAATGATGCATGATATAGGGGCTTATTGGTCTTTTGTCTCAATATTTCAATTTAAATATTAGTAAATTCATTTAACATTAGATAATTCATGACAAATTACTTACTAGTCAGAAAAATACCGATAAATGCTCATTGGAATCAAAAAAATAAATCTTATATGTTGGTTTATGTTTAATAACCTAATTTAGCTATAAGAAAGTGTTAATATTTTTATGGTTTATAATATACATCTCAATTAATGATTTACATTGAATGTATTCTAGGTGAAAACATCCATGACCGAAACTTGGTTTTTTCCAGTTCATTCTTATGTTTGAGGTGTGTTGCATTCTTTAAGGTCTATAGTATTCAATACATTTAATTTTCTCTCTCTTGGTGTATGTTGCAACCCCCTTGAGTCTTTTTATATTCTCTCTCTTTTGACCTAAATGAAACACATATGTGAAATTTACCCTTTGAGATCTATTTGAACTATTTTAAGTCTCAAATATTGACATTGCTCAGTTGATATTACACTTTGTCATCTAAGAATTTTATTCTAGTTCACTTTATTTTTAATTGAACCCTAATTGGTGGATTTGAACTATATTATGCTTTTACAAATTGAAACCTTAATTTACTCATTATGTAGTTTTATCTTCTGATGTTCTTCTTTTGGTTGGCTGATCTTACTAAATCAATAGAATGACTAAACTTTAATTTTCTCTACATTGTATGCTTGTTGATTTAGTAGTACTAAGCTTTTATAATATGCTTTGGATTTTGGATTATGTGTCATTTATGTTTTTAAGATGGAGGTCATGTGTGTGATATCTGAGTTTTGTGCACACCTTTATATATTTGGGAGTTTGTTCATGCTCCATGATGTGTCAGATTTCAGGGATATGTTCTCTAACCACCATTATTTATTTATATTTTATTAGTACTATGTTTATATCACTTGCATGCTGATTTATCATTTTATTTGTTGGGGAATGTGCCTTAATTTCTTTGTGCATGCCATCTAAGTATACTTAATTTTAGTTCAATGCAAGTACAACTACTTATTTTGACGTTATTGAAATGTTTTCTTTTGACACCCACTTGTATACATTTTTTTCTCTCTTTGTTTGAGAAACCTTGTTATATTTGTTGTCTCTTTTTTGATAAAGTTGATCAATCATTATTATATGGACATATCTACATTTTATTCTAACAACATAGACTTTGCCTTTTCTTATTGGGTATGCTTCCAATCCCTTAGTAGAGAGAAAGGAGGTGTGGATCAAAATTGACTAGGACTTATTCAAGTGTAGTTGATCATTCTTGGGAGGTAGATTGAAGTAGTTGGTTTACCCTCTGTAGCTTATTTTCCTATAAATTTCTTTTGTATACACATAGTGTGGTGATGAAAAATATTAGATATACATATTATAATAGTTAGATCTTTTATCTTCAACTGCTACATTTTTTGTAAATGATATAATGTATACTTGAATTTTATTTTGTCATCCTTTGTGAAAAGTTATTATTTTGTTTGGAATTGGATGGTTTTCTATTATTTCTTCAAGTAAGTGAGTGGCTCCCCTATAAGGTATGACTCCTTATAGGTTAAGATGTATCACTTACAATACTATACAAAAACAAATGTTACTTGAACCGAGTTAGAGAAGATATCCAAGTTAATTTAAGTAGTCTAACATGGGCTTCTTCAAAAATAAGGGATTTTCTTATTGAAGATATTATTAATTTTACCAATATTTAAAAGTGAGATGCTCATACTTTGAAAATTCATATACATACTAACATGAATATGTTCGGCCCCATACTGTTTGCGAAATATTAAAATTATCTTGAATAAAATTTAAATTAGGGTAGCCAAATATCATTTAAAAAGTTTGAGCTCTAAGTTAGTCTGGATTGGATATCTTCAAATATACTTGAAACTATGCGTATCTAGTCATTCATAAGGTTGTTAATGATATGCTTGAACCTAAGAATCTCAATCCAGTCTGACCTACACAAGACAAGTTCAATATTCTAATCGTACAAAAATGTGTGGGATGTGGGTTTAGATATGGGTTCATAAAATCTGATCTAAAATTTCAATCTAGGTTTTTTTTTAATTTTAATATTTAGGATTTGTGTCAAACGACATATAATTTCCAGGTAAATTAAACTAATAAAAATGTAAATTATGAAAAACTAGAATATTGTTGTACCTAGCCACTAAGTTCTAATTTGACAAATTTGGGTTGCTCATATGTATGAATAGGTTGATCAAAATCCTAATTAGTTTTGTATTACAAAATTGACAATTCAAGTTGGCTAATCCCAAATTTGAGCTAAGATACTAAAATTTGGAACTAAGTCTATGTTTCCAACTATCAAAATAAATAATAGGCGGTAATGGGATCATTAGAAGAAGAGAAAATATAGAAGGTGAAAAGTTAGATGACTATATAATCAGTGGAGTAGGAGGAGGGGGCTATAAAGGATTAGTTAAACCTTGGGGGATTTTAATTTTTCTTAAGTGGAAGTTTATGAAAAAAACTCATGCATGAATTTGGAGAGAAGGTATGAGCCAACTCCATTCATCATGAAAATGTAAATGAAAAATTTTGTGTTTTTGATGGATCATCATGAACAACATCATTGTCGCTACCGCTTAGGGTAGAGTTTTCATAGGGTTCACATCCTTTGTGCCCAAGACAATATTCCCAGCAAATCTTGACTATACAGTTTTCCAGGGACCCCACCAACTAAGGGATCAAATGTTCTCTACATAGAGACAGGCACACAGATTTCATAAAGAAGATTTGGACCCATTTATTTGATGTTTCCTCTAGACATGTCCAATATCCGTGAGTTGATGATGAAATCTCAAGTCAAGGCTATGCATATACTTATATAATCTACAAAAATCATGTCACTCATATCTATGACTGTGGATTACACTACAAAAATAAATCATCATCCAGAATGTTCACAACTATAGACGTTGTCCTTACATTTGGCTTGATGCTTATATAATTTACAATTGTCTGGCTTGGTCCTCTATTTTGTCTGCATGCTTTTTTGTATAGAGAAAAAATAAACTTATTTAGTATGGTTTATCTAATTGTATCACACATGTTGCAATTTCATGTGTGAAAATCTTGATATGCCTGACTATTTTTATGTAATTTATGCCCAATTATTACTTTTTCTTAATACTTGCATACTTGGTATCTTAGGGTTACATATTTACACACACTTGTTCTTTGAATGATTATTGTCACTTTTTACCTCAACAATCAATGATTTCATCATCACACCCTGCTTATGGGTTGCTTAGTTACTATATGTCATATGGGTACTTTCAAGTCTTATGTCAAGTTGATCTATCGTGTGACCACAAAGCTTAACACAGAGTATTTTCACATTATTTGTAAGCATGTGAATCCATGATCTATCGCTGAAGTTGGTTTGAAATGTAAGGTGATGTGATTATTATGGGTTTGTTGTCTCTAATGAAGGGCCACTCATGCAATAAAACCCATGAGGAAAAGTCCAAAAAAACTTGGGAAACACCTAGGATATATACCATTAAAATTCATGCAAGTGTTGTAAAACAATATTATGAAGGAAATTTGAACAGTTAAGGTTTGGATATCGATGAGGATTGCGATATCATACACTGCTCAAAGATAGCAAAGATGCAAGGATGGTATAATATTTTTCTTAAGATCCACTTGTCTCATGTAATGAATAAATTAATGAATGGAACACTCCAAGTAAATTCTCTAAGAATATCAAGGAAAAAATGACGATTAACAAAAAAATTTTCTTCTATAGTTTTTTTTCACACGTGGAAAGTAATGGAAAATGAGTGTCTATTGTTTAGAACATTTAATTTCCTTGTATTTTTAGTATTCTAACTTTTTTTGGAATGTTTGGTAATTTCTTCATTAAAAAAGGAGATGCATAAGCAGACTGTTAGGCCAAAAGCCCTAAAATTAAAGCTTTACTTAATGAGAAAAAACACCACAAATATACAAATGAGAAAGTTATCATTGACTGACCATGTACATATGCTTGACAATAGAATATCTAGAGTGACATGAAAGCATTACACACAAGAGTCTATGAGCATTAGAAAACCACACATACAAAGGAAAGCATGAAATTGACCCACTCATTGGTTTATATGGATAAATTTGCCCCTTGCTTAGTTGACATCCCATGCATGTTGAATGATGTTGGGAAGTGCATCCTTGAGGTCTTGGTGTGCAAAGATTACTCTCCTAACAGCTACGTGAGTTGCAGTAGCTAACTCAATAGTGAGTTGATTCTCCCCTCATGATGCCTAGTATTCCTCTCCTTCCAAAGAAAATAGGTTGTTGCCAACATGTTTATATTATTGAACCTAGGCTTTTTGCTAAAATTCATCCCTTTAGTGGTGTATAACATATCAGGGGTGGTTCATCACATGTGAAGATTGAACCCACATTGAGTGCAGGATTAGTCCATAGATGCTGCTAGCATCCACGAGTGAAGAAAAGATTGTTTGATCATTCCTCCCCTCTGCAACTTAGGCAATAAGTTGAATCATATCTTGGTGTCATTTCCTTGCTCTCATTTTGTGGTGTGCTTTATATATGTTCACAACATATTTTGGAATAAATTATATATGCAATGTCAACTCCCCCAATGTGCAATGTTGGCCTTGTGGTCTGAACACCTCACATGGACTAGAAGTGAAGGTGTCATGGTGGTACATATCAAACAAGGTGCATAGTCTGATACTCACCCTCCATTCCCTTCTATGTGTGCCAGAAGCCTTGTACGTGATTCTTGTTATCAACCAAGGTCACGCCATAACATGTTTTAATCCATCTTGTCCATATGGAAACTGTGTTTGTAAGGAACTTTAAAAATCAATACATAATGGCCCATTGAGCAAGTATGTCATTTGTTCCTAGGAGATTGTGTACATAGAACCACCCCATAGGAAGTTGGATACCAACTATTGCAAGTGACCTAATCATGGGTTTATATGAGATTGTGCATGATAGAGAAGTAGAGAAGTCTAATCATGTTTGTTCTAGTGAGAACCAATCGTTTAACAAAGGAAAATTTATTGACCCAACACTTATCAATCATCAGTCTTGACCAATCCATGTAGGCTCAATAATAACGTACCAACCACAAGTAAGAAAGAGATTGATCCATCCAGGAACTACATAACTTCATCTGCAAAGGTCAGGTGAGAAAGAGAGGAAGTACCTCTGACTTGGAAAGTATTTATCAAGCTCTTCTCTCCTTCTCTAAGATCATAAGGGTGATATATTCCACAACAAGAGTAAACAATAGGGGTGACAAGGGATCCCCTGTCACAATCCATGGTATTAGGAAGGGAAACCATTAACCAAAATAGGAAAGGAGGTAGATTGGACACATACCAATATCCATATAATACATGTAGCACTGAAGCCAATTTTTTTTAATAATAATTTTTAAACTATCCCGACAATTGTGATCTTATGCATTTAGGATGACAATCTTTAAGCATATATTGGATTTATTCTTTAAATATCAAAATCATGAAATAACACTTAAGCAAGTTGTGTGCAATGACAAATGCTCTACCAGGTATGAAAGACCTTTGGTTGCGAGATGCAAGTATAGGAAGTACACTTTTGAGTCTATTCAGCGATAACTTGGACCAATTCATATATAGTAAACAACAATAAGCAATGAGTATGAAGTCCTTCATTGTCGAAGCCTCTCTAGTTTTGGGAATGGTGGCAAGGAAGGTATTGTTGCATTTCCTTACCATGCTCGCCCCACAAAATAACCAACTAATTGCAACACATAAATTTCTTCCTATTGTTGGGAAAACGAGTTTGATCCATTGTGCATTGAACCCATTTGGGTCTGTTGCCTTGTCCAAGCTTATTGTGCACTGGGAACATGTGTCTGAACCATCCTAATACCTATAAGAGAATGATCCCATATAAATTAACCCTAGCTACACCATTATATCCTTCTGTGGAGATAATGCCAAAATCCCATATGAGATAACAAATTGGGGTAATCTACCAATGTCTTTACTCAAAACCACTGGCCTATAAAAGGACCATGATGGATCCAATATGAAGGATATAAATCACTTACCACCCTCAGTTGTACTAATAGAACCCTATGTCTTATCTTTCAGATTATGTCATAAATTCCAATGGCTCCACCACTTTGTGAACTCATGACATATCTAGACAATTCATTGACCATGAAAATTCTTTAGGCAATCATGAGGGGATCCCTATGCTCTTTCATTGCTCGAGGAATCCCCAAGTCAGTTCCCCACAAGTTGACTCTTTTTCCTTGGAGAAGCTCATCATAATTCATACCCTAAACTACTAAGGTACCTTATGAGTGGAAGACTACTTGGCACCTAGCAACCTTCTCTGACACACAACGCACCACTAGTGAATGTAACCTCCCATCTTCCCATCTTTGACCATATGTGTGCAATATGTGATCTAGGATCTTTAAATCTACAAACATACCTACTTGAGAGGAGGAGTTAGTTGGCATTGAGGAGCCCGATTGAACTCAACTCAACCCCCAGTCGCGACTGTCTGAGGTCTCTAACATTGAGTCAACCATGGTGTTGACTTCATGGTGCCTATCTTACACAAGATCTAGGAAAAAATAACCCCCCAATTCAGGAATAACCCATCTTCCCTGCAATCACATGGCAAGTATGTCACGATGTATGGGCATGTGGTCATCTCCCAAGTTTAAAACCCAGTCCTGGTTGATTCAAAGATAGTATTGTTTGTTGATGTGGTTATAGTTGATTGGTCAATAAATTGTTATATTGCATTAATTCTAGTTAAATTATTAGCAATCTAGAATATAACGATGCTACATGTCAGACTAATAAAAAAATGTGTACATTATGAATAAAATATATTCAGAATCAAATTGTACTTCAAGTTTAAAGATTATAGTTAATATATCAATATATGAGTAAACCCTATTTAGTAAATAGAATGTTAGAAATGTTATATGTTACTACTTTGGGATAAAATATTATTGTTTAAATATAACGATATATTGATATCCTAATCAGATTAGTATGATAATGTTGTGCATATATGGTTTCTATAATCCATAAATCCATGTACATGAGAATTAGGGTTAGACACCTTTAACCCTCATATCAACCCTAAATTGAGACCACTAGGTCTAGACCTGGACTAGAACCTGATCTAAATAATATGTATACATGGTGATACCCTAGTGTTAAACATACTTTTATATCATGTTGATTGCTTGGATCTACACTATGATTGTTTGGATTGCATGAAACTTGAAGTATTTTAAGTATAACTACATGTGTTCTTCATAAAAGAGGTATGTGGTTAATTCATGAATACTAGCACATATTTTATTTTAAGGATCGTTGATTGTTTCTTGACTATATGATTAAACTTCTTGTATTTTAATTTAATTTTAATTCATTATTAGGTCTAAATGTATAATGTAAAGAAAGAATAAGATATCTTGAACCCGAGATTAGACCTAGCAAAGTCTAGATCATATAAATCCAATACAAAGAAATCATTACAATTGAGTTGTCATGGAAAGAAAGTATTAGAATATCTAAATAAAATACAAGTTCATATGTGCAACTATTTGATTGTTGAGTAACATTTGTTTATTATATACATGCACACTTTCTTATGCACCCAAGTACATGATATAGGAATACATTAACTTATATTTGTTTGTCAGTGTTTTAGGTAGTTGAGTTTCTTATATTAAAAATATGAAGACATGAAGATTCTTATGACTATATTGAAGATCATAAAGTTTGTATCACAAGGAGGATTAGATGATATACATCTCTTTTCATGTAGTATGCCCTTACATCAAGTCTTTCTTTCATGGAAAATAATGTACACTCCTTTGGGGAGACATTAGCTTCCTTTAGTACCAAACAAATCACGAATGAAATTATTTGTTATTATTTTTTTATTTTGAAGTCTAGATCCTGGAAAAATGAGATGATAATCCTTGTCCCTATGGTCTGCCTTCAATGAAACGTAACTATGGGAGGGGGTCTTCACACCAACCCTTCCTCCCTTATGCTTCACTCCTACCACCATATGCCCTAACTACATAAATGGTAAAGGAAAAAAGAATAATGAAAAAAAAGATGCTCATTTGTGTAATAGAATCAAAATAAAAAAAATACGAGTGCTCCTATATTATAGCACCTCAATCTCTCTTGCAATAATATCCTTCTTCCTTTTACATATCTATTGCTATATGAAACGTCAAAACCATCCCTCATACCCCCAGAAATAGCCAAGTGGGTTAATTAGCATAGATGTGAACTATAGGAGGGAATACATGCAAGTGGAACATACATTCCTAGATACTTTGGACAAATCTACACATGCAACAACTTTAACTAGAGCCTTGTGGATGTCGGGTTACTTACTTGAGTTTTTATGCCCTATAAGTGATTCTTTGTGCTATGTTATTTTGTTACTTTTGAACTATTATTGAAGAGAGGAGAGTTTCATGCTTATAGTTAGGGTTGAACTTAACTAATCAATGATCATGTATATGAGTGCATTATCATTTCTTATTCGATTAAATTTAAAGAAATATTAGTTGGATCATACTTTAGGATAAGTATGTTTTACGCTTGGGGTGGTGATAGAGACCTAGATTGGGTCTTTTATCTTGTTTCATTTTTTTCTTATTCACATATAGATATTTTGTAATGCGTGTTATCTTCCCAATATACTATTTTATGTCGAATGCACTTAAGGATGATTTTTGCAAGTTTTTCTTGGCACTTTGGCACTAATTGAATAAAAGGGGGAGCGAGAGATGATTCCAAGGACTCCAACACACATGGAAAATCTCAAGAAGTCATCAAAGTTGACCCCAACCTACCCCAAGACACAAAGGAATGAAGTAGATCGAAAATCACCATGGATGGCCAAGTTCAACATCAAAGTACACAAGAAGGCCCCCAAAATGGATGTGGTGCTTCTCGACAACCATAATACAAGACCCCAAAATATAATGAAGTCACATGTTCTTCAAGAACTAGGACATTAGAGCCACCACAATCATGCCAACCAAAGCAGTCCTGGCAAGCCAAGACCAGAACAACCCTGGTACTCACCACATCCATGGAAACATCACATCAGCACATATGCAACCAAGGCCACAACTCCCTCCTCCAACCACCATGGATGTGGTAATCATCACATATAATCTATCCTCATACCACAATAGTCATGGTGACCATCATGGTCGTGCCACCACACTACAACACACCACTTTTCCACTAACATTTATCTACTTTCACAATGATCATTTCCAAATATCATGACATTTCCTATGAGACGATGAACCTAAGCTTACCTAAATTACTCTTAACATTTATGATTATTATAATTGTATGGGTTTTCAAGTTTTAAGAGTAATTTATCAAGATAAATCCTTACTTCGCTTCAAATTGCATAATGCCCTGGTTCCAAGTTTCCTCGCAATTTTTGGAATTAGTTGTAAATTCAATATAAAATGAGGAAATAATTTAAAATTATTTGTAAAATATATTAAAATGTTTTTTCTCCTACTCATACTTATTTGAGTCTTTAAATAAATTGTTTAAGATATGATGCTAATCCGACTTCAATTGGACAATGTTTTCCTTGACCTTGAAAATTAATGTCTACATGTGTGGACTAATATAAATTTTCATCAATTATGAACTATTATTCAATATGTGTATAAATTAACTAATTACTTGTTTTCATTCGTATTTTTTTTGTATTTTAAGAATCTAAATGTGTTTGGGACTAGTTAAGTAAGGTTATGTTTACCCTCCTTGAGTTGGGTCGAGAAAGCTCACTTAAGTTATGGGAAGTTTAAGTCTTTTGACCTTTTAAATTATATCTACCCAAACCCCTCGACGCCTTCTTTCCTATCACAACTAGTGTACATTCTAGGATGAGCAATAGAAGTCTAGAAACATGTAGGAGCTATGTGGACCTTAATGGACGTGGATTTTGCTTGCATCTTGGTGCACGTTGGAGATGCAACTTCCTTAATGGATCTTTGGCCTTATAAATTTATTTTCACTACCATTCACGTGAGTTATACTTTATGATAACTTTTATCTACTATCTTCTGTTTATAATTCTTCCTTAATATGAGCTCCATTGATTTCCATGATGTTTCTTTCTCCAAAGAACAAAAGCAATATCATCTTTCCCATTTTACCCAAGTGTTGCCCTAGATCTTGCATAAAGGAGCTTCTTTGGGGCCTTTGGGGGGCTATTCATGAGCTGTGGTGTCAAGCTCCTATTTTTTTAGAGTGGAGATTGAGTTCATTTTTGATTGAATCTCATCATCTAGAAAAAGGAGCTTGTATATGCTTGCATGTCAACACATGACTTTGCATTTTCACGATTAATCTTCAATTAACTTCCCAAAACTTCATAGCTTCATTCCTATCGTTAAACATGTAATATAATCTCATCCATATTTATTTTTAATGGTGTTTACTTCTTCTTCCTCTTATCTGAGCTTCATGGTCACTCATGGTGGTTTTAGCTTTCTAGAGCTAAAACTCCCACATTTCTCTATCTATGACCTAGGAGAGACTAGATTTAGATAGATGGATCCTAGATGCATCTTTGGGAGGTTGATGGTGATGTTTGAAATATGATACATGAGTCTTATAAGTGAAGAATCCTCTCTACACATTTTTAGGAGGGTTTCTTACTTTTTTTTCTTGATTTAATCATACATTCATAGCCTTAATCATACATAAATGATGAAATCTCACCTTACATACTTAGATCTTGCTCTATATTCTTAAACATGTGATTATTGTTTGTTAGTTTGCACCATTTTGGTAAGATATCAAAATCATTGCTTTCTCTATATTTTAATGTTTATTCATTGTTAGAAAGGTATCTTTGTGTGGCCTTAAGGCTGAAAATATGACATATATGATTTGTCCTAAAAATGACTCATTGATGGATTTTGGGATATCGTAATCATGGAAAACAAATTATGATCTTTATTTATGTATGGATGATCACTTAGAGTGTATATATCATGTTGTTATAAATTTTATGCTGCTAAAAATATATTGAACATAGGTCACACACCTAGAGGTATCTTACTTAGACTCTAAAATGACATGTATGTGTTTAATTGTGTATTAGTTGTATTATTTTCATACTTTAAAGTTTGATCATGAAACTTTTTACAGTGATCAATGACTGTAATAGGAAGAATTATACCTTTGGTTGTAAAAGTAAAGCTTAACTTAATGTTGAACCTCTCTATAGTCAGAAGAGGCATTTGGTGCAATAAATGGTCATGTGGAAGGATCTTGTGAACCTTATTTGACTCCAAAGGTATTTGTAACATCCCTATAATCATGTCAAGACTTAAAAGGACGAAGAGGAAAAATCCAACAACATTGGGAATTGTATCAGAGAGCGATGGGAAGCAGAATATACATACATTAACAAACAACCATAATGCATACACCATACATTCTCAACATTCAATGTGTATATTTACAACATGAATTATTACAACTTACATTTACATAACTTAAAGGAAGTTTTACAAGTCTATGAGCATGTATGCTAACAAGGGTTAAACACAATAGGTACAACCTAAACAATGCTCGCATCTTGTCTTTTCTCCCATGCTAGATCTGAACCTAAGAAATATGTGAAACTACAGATCAACACAATATGTTGTGTACATGGGTAGAAAGATACATACTAATATGCTTGCATAATTGCAATAATTTTAGAAAGAAAGAAAGAATAAAAGAGAACATTATTTAATGTGAAATCCAGGTAAACACCTTTTTGTAGATGTCTTTTGATGCAATTGTACTACTAAGTGGTGTTCCCAACCCTTGGGATATGGGGAGGTACTAACCTCATATTTAGAAAGAGAGAGAGAGAGAGAGTATAAACACTTAGTAGCTACAAACCATCCAAATTAATTTGTTGTTCTCAATGACATGGTGAAGATCAATACTATAACAATAGTAAATCCAAGCAATATTCCCAAATAAGAAAGAGGGATGCATCATAGCTATTTCACATAAGAAAAGTAGTCATATACTTAAATCCCATGTACATGAGTTGAGAGATTCTTTACATATCGATGGTCATATAGTCATCTGGTCATCACCTGATTAATAAAAATTAACCATCATTAATTATAGGATCTTTATTTAACTTGTTACTTAGGTCCAAACTAGGGTTAGCCAAATCTAAGTCAAAATTGTCATAAAATTTCTATTAAATATTTTATACTGATCAGACGATCATAATTAGGGCATGGTTAAAATTTCATAATTTTCTTGTGTTTGTAATATTTTTTAGAATTAATATGAGGTTTAAAGCATCTAAAATGCATTAATTGGGAAAGACCTAATATTTATAACTTGTAATCAGATTGGATTTGATATTAAATTTATGAGTGACAGAAGGGTTTGGTAGTATTTTTCTTAGATTTTATGTCCATAATTATCTAATTATTTGAGGTTAACTAACCCTAAAACGGAACATTATCATCTATATTAGAAACAACCATATAATGTTATTCAAAAGCTTGATTTAGGGATCTAATAATAAAGGGGAAATTTTTCTGAGCCTGGGAGTATTTTTGGGAAATTTATTGAGTATTGGATCTAACTTTAATGCATTTTCTAAAATTACATCTATTTATTGATATTAAAAAAAAATTACCTCACCGGTCTCATCAGATAGCTCACGTGATGCCCTGTCTGCCTAAAGGTTGCTCGCTTAGCCATCTGCTTAGTTGTTGACTCAGGTCTCAACTGGGATCTGCCTCATTGAGGATCTGAAAACCCATCAACCTTTCCCAAGGCCTCCTCTTTCTCTCTTCATGGTTTCACATTGCATCCTCATCTACTGCCCTGTGTGCTACCGCAAGCGGTTTGGTTGGAGGCTTCACAGTGAGGTATATCACTGTCACTACCTTTGTGGCAGCATTTGGTGCCAAGGAGGGGAGGTTGGTGGGAAAAGGGGCACCTGAATACTAGGGTCAGAGCTTTCCCTATTGGTGGGATAGAGCACAACTCCATGGATGTGGGTTTTTTTCTCCTTCTACACCCCTTCGCCCTGTAGAAGACACAAAAATGGTCAAATCTCCTCTAGGAATGTTAATGAAGAGTTCACTTCATGCACCAAAGCCTGATTATGTACTCCCAATCTCTACTTCTCTTGAACATGGCTTCAAGCTATCCCAGTCCTAGGTGGAGCTTTAGCAGCTCTAGGATATCACTTCTTCAGATTTGGGTTTCATAATGAACTCGAAAGGCCACGATGGAAGAATAAATCTTCTTAGGATCCCTCTGCTTCTACTTCACACTATGACCTAAAATTTTTAGTGGAGAATGTTGGGGAGTAGGTGGCTCGTCCTCTCATCTCTCTGAGTTGTTTGTTGTGATATAAGAGTCATTGTGTATCCCCAGCAACGGCAGATCCAACTGACTTCAATATGCATGTGAAATCTTGCTAGATGATTGTTGTCAATTACATTACTACTTGAGGTCTCCTTGTGTCCTCTTTGTTTGGAGGTAGGAGATAGAGTCAGGGCCGTAAGATCCTAACAACCTTCCAAGGGCGAGCATGATGAGGTCACGCTGCTAGGCTTTGGGAAGCACCCAAGAAAAATGAGAATAAGTCAGCATGACACCAATATTTATCATATCCTAGATACTGAATGATTAAAAGACCAAAGTTCAAATATATATACATATATATATCATTGAATACCTTCAACTTCAAATGATTAGATCTCTTTACAACAAGTTGTCAACATCCTAAAATTTTATATATAGGCTCAAGATATCCTAAAGCAGCTTCTACCAAAGCTTGAGGCACAAAATCCATTATTAAGGCATGGAATAAATTATCCAAACAACCTTATAATAGGTGCATAAAACTTGAATTCAACTTAGAAAATAATAACATCTTGATTGATAAGTTCAACAATATTGGTTATGATGCTAAGATAACTCAAGGCTTATCAATTCACCACTTGAGTTCATTTTGACTACTAAATGAAACTCTTAGCCTCAAGTACCAAAGTTAGATAATAAATATATATTCATCATGATTGAACTAAATTAGGTCTAGTCATCATTTACACTTTTTGGTGAAAAGATTCCATATTAAAGTAAATATTTTCCCAAATTAGATTCAAGTGTGTATATATCATTCATCATCCTCAAATACTACATTGGATCTCTAAACCCTAAAATTGGGGTTATCACATTCACCCTACCTAAAATGGAACTTCGTCCACAAAATTCAACTAATATCATACTCAAGGGAATACCACAGAGTCCTACTTCATATTAGCTACTAGTTCTTGGTGCAAAGGTTGTTCTCTCTTAATTAACCCTAAGTTGTCATATTAGGTTTTCGATCATATAGGTGAACCCACCCCACCTTCTACTGGTCAAAGAATCATTTATAAGCTCAATCATAGCACAACACTCTTAAACTTAAGATTTACATCCCATATCTAACTAATTAATACAGTTTCATTCATACATATGAAGTTGATAAGATATTATTCAAGCTTTCATTTTTCAACCTACTCACCCATGTAAGGTGATGTCAAGACTTCATGTCATTTAATTACTGAAATTATCAGACTTAATATCATTATTGTGATTTATAACCAACATCGATCTAGGATGTCATCATTAGAGGGAATCTATTTTCATAATTAAATATTAGGGATTTCACCCTATTGTGTGAGATTTATCATTAAACTAGAATCTTAGATTAGGAAAGATTATAATAAGCAATTTACTTCATGCAACCTATAACAAAGACATCTTTATTTCAAGATCTTGATTTCAAATTTATATATTTCAATTATGATATGAACAGAAGGTGGATGTAAAAGTCAAACTTATTACGATTTTAGACTTGTATATTAGATGTCATATATAGGAAGGGAATATAGAATATGTCTAGCTTATATGAGTGACTCTTCATATATAAATCATCTATATAGCTCTAGTGAGATGTCTAGTATCATAAATTAAGAAATAAAAGTGAAGGGAACAACATTATGAGTATCTTATGCACAAGGCATGTTACTCTTAAACTAGAGTTCCATATATCACCTCATTTACATCTAGATATGAGCTTAACAACATAAGTCACTCTAGATAGGACCCATCTCAGTCAAAGGATTGTCTTTCTCATCCTGAGTCATTTACCCATCATTTTTTTACCAAACTCTCACATCTATGACTTAGATATTTTGAATCATGCATAAGGACTCAACCAATTTGCTCAGGAGTAATCTAGTTTATAACACATCATTTTGCACATATCTCATGCTTTTCATATATTATAGGTTAGGCCCTATGACCTTCTCCATGTGGGCCTCACTCACTCTGGAATATCATCCTAACACTAGAGGTCCTCCTTTATAAATTAGCTTCAAACTCATGCACATTAAACCTTGCCTTACATAGATTAGCCTTATGGAAGATAATCCTACACACTTTTACTATCAATACTTAGCTCATATATTTCAAAATCAGATTTAGACCATATATATAAATTTGACCTCTATAAGAGACTTTTATCATCAGGGATCAAAATCAGATAATATTCTCCATGATTATATCATTAATCATTCTATCATCTTCTCTATTTATAACATATCTTTATAAGGCTCTAGACATCTAATCTAGATTACTCTCTCTTCTAGAGTGATGTCAATCCATTTCACTAGGTTTCATGCACACTTCCTACTCTCTTGTGTAAGGGACACATTTTTGTATTTACATATACATAATAAAATATTATATAGTTTTACTCTGAGAAAGAATACGTCAGAGAAAATAGTCGAGGTTGAAGCCTGTTGTAAACAAAACCAAATCTGAAAAATTGAGTGTCCCACACACAACAAAGAGGCTAGAAACATGCTAACTAGTGAAATGTTGAGAACAAGGTGTAGACTAGTTTATCTCCCCAATACACATGAGCTCTCTATGGAAAGGGTTTCACATTTATGTAAACCTAGTTCTTGAACATATAGGTTCTAACATAGAAGATAAGTCAAACATAGTTCCTATAGAACAACTTACTAAGTTTCTAGGGTTTAAATTGTAAGGTGAAATTTAGTTTTTTGTTTCATGATGAGAAATTGTCAAGTGTAGATAATGTTCATGTTCTGATACCAACTGTAATGTCCCTTGAATCTATCATCTCGAGACTTACAAGGCCCGAGAGGAAAAAATCCAACAACGTCGGGAATTGTATTAGAGAGTGATGCAGAAGCAGAATATGTATACATGAACAAACAACCATAATGCATACACCATACATTGTCAACATTCAACATGTATATTTACAACATGAATTATTACAACTTACATTTACATAATAAAAAGAAAGTTTAACAAGTCTATAAACATGTATGCTAACACAATAGGTACAACCTGAACAATGCTAACTTCCTATCTTTTCTCCCATGCTAGCTCTGAACCTAGAAAATGCGTGAAACAATGGATCAACATAATGTGTTGCGTACATGGGTAGAAAGATAGATATTAATATGCTTGCAAAATTCAAAATAATTTGAGAAAGAAAGAAGAGTAAAAAACATTGTTTAATGAAAAAATTGGGTAAACACATATTTTTAGATGTATTTTGCTGTGATTGTACTACTAAGTGGTGTGGCACTTAATTTTCCCCCCTCCCCTTAGTCTATGAGGATCCCGCCCCTTAAGCTATGGGGATGTACCGAACTCATATTTAGAAAGAGAGAGAGTATAAACACAAAGTATCTACAAACCATTCACAATAATTTGTTATTCTTAATGACATGGTGAAGATCAATACTGCAATCATAGTACATCCAAGCAATATTCTTATATAAGAACATGCAATACATCATTGTTATTTCATACAAGAAAACTAGCCATATACTTAGATAAAGCCCACATACTTGAGTTTGGAATTTCAATACATATCCATGGTTATATAGTCATATGGTCATCCCCTGATTAATAACAAACTAACCATCATTAATTATAGGATCTTCATTTAACTAAATTTTTTGGTCCAGACTAGGGTTTAGCTAAATCTAGGTCGAAACTATCTGAAACTTACTATTAAATATTTGATGTTGATCAGAGGGTCATTATTAGGGCCTAGTTAAATTTTCATAATTTTCTTATTTTGTAATTTTTTTGGAATTAATATGAGGTTTAACGCATCTCAATATGCAATAATTGGGAAAGACCTAATATTTTGAAATTATAATCAGATTAGAGTCCATATTAAGTTTCAGAGTGATATAAGGGTTCAGTAGTATTTTTCTTAGATTTTATGTCCATAATTGACTAATTATTCAAGGTTAGCTAACCCTAAAATGGAGCATTATCACCTATATTTTAAACAACCATATAATGCTAATCAAAAGCCAAAATCTTGGGATCTACTAACAAAGGGGACATTTTTCTGAGTGTGGGAGTATTTTTAGGGAATTTATTGAGTATTAGTGCTAATTTAATTGCATTTTCTAATGTGATCTATTTATGGATATTAAAAAAATGTTCACCTCACTAGCCCCATCAGATAGCTCACATGAGGCCACATCTGTCTAAGGGTTTCTCGCTTAGCCATCAGCTGAGTTACTGGCTTGGGTCTCAATTGGGATTTGCCTCATTGAGCATCCGAAAACCTTCCCAAGTCATCCTCTTTCTCTCTTCACGATCTCACATCGTGTTCTCATCCCCTTCCTTGTGCGCTGCCACAAGTGGCTTTCTTGGAGGCTTCATAGTGAGGTATATCACCGCTGCTACCTTCAAGATGGTGTTTGGTGTTGAGGAGGGGAGGTTGGTGGGAAAAGGGGTGCCTTCATGATGGGGTCAAAGCTTGCCCCATTGGTGGGATAGAGCACAACTCCATGCATGTGGTTGTTTTGCTATTTGTTCACCCCTTTTCCTAGAGAAGACACAAAGACAGTTGGATCTCGTCTAAGAAAATGAAAAAAAGTTTCCTTCATGTAGAAAAGCACAATTCTATACTCCCAAGCTTTACTCCTCTTGGCCATGTCTTTAAGCTATCCGGTCATGGTGGAGCTTTAGCTGCACTAGGGGATATCTTCTTCAGATTTGGGTTTCAGAATGACCTCAAAAGGCCACAGTGGTAGCATAAATCTGCTCATGACTCCTCTTCTACTCCTTCATTCACTAGCCTACAATTTGTAGTGGAGAATGTTGGGGAGTAGGTGGCTCATCCTCTCGTCTCTCTAAGTTGTTTGTTGTGATCTAAGAGTCACAGAGTAGCCCCAACAATGGAGGATCTTACTAAGTTCAATATTCATGTGAGATATTGCTTGATGATTGTGGTCAATTAGATTACTACTTCAGGTCCCCTCCTATCCTCTTTGTTTGGAGGTAGGAGATAGAGTCAGGGCCTTCAGATCCTAACAACCTCCCAAGGGAGAGCGTGAAGATGAGGTCATGCTGCTAGGCTTTGGCCCACACCCAAGGAAAAGGAGAATAAGTCAGCATGACACCAAGATTTATTATAGCCTAGATACTAAATGATAAAAGACCAAAGTTTGAATATATATACATATATATATGTATATATATATATATATATATATATATATATATATATAATCATTGGATGTCTTCAACTTCAAATTATTAGATCTCTATATATAAGGCTTTCAACATCCTAAAATTTTAGATATGGGCTCAAGATATCCTAAAGTAGCTTCTACCAAAGTTTGAGGCACAAAATACACTACTTGGTCATGAAATAAATTCTCCAAAAAACCTTATAATAGGTGTGTAAAACTTTAATTCAACTCAGAATAAAATAACATCTTGCTCAATCAGTTCAACAATACTAGCTATGATGCTAACATACTTCAAGGCTTATCAATTAACCACTTGAGTTCATTTTTACTACTAAAAGGAACTCTTAGCCTCAAGTATCCAAGTCAGATAATAAATATCTATTCTTCATGATTGAACTAAATTAGGTCTAGTAATCATTAATTGCATTTCTAGTTACACTATTGACTGAAAAGAGTCCATAATCGAGTAAATATTTTCTCAAATTTGAGTCAAGTGTGTATATATCATTCATCATCCTCAAATACTACATTGGATCTCTAAACCCTAAAATTGGGGTCATCATATTCACCCTACCTAAAATGGAACTTTGTCCCCATAATTCGACTAGTCTCATACTCAATGGAATACCACAAAGTCCAACTTCATATAGGCTACCGATTCTTGGTGAGAAGGCTATTATCTCTTAATTAACCCTAAGTTGTCATATTAGGTTTTCGATCATATATGGGAACCCACCCCACCGTACATAGGTCAAAGAATCATTTATCAACTCAATCATAGCATAAAGTTATTTAAACTTAAGATTTGCATTCCCTATCCTCCAAATTAATAGGGTTTCATTCATATATATGAAATTGAGAAGATATTATTCAAGGTTTCATCTTTCACCCTACTCGCCTATGTAAGGTGATGTCGAGACTCCATGTTATTTAATTACAAAAATTACCTGAATTAATATCATCATTGTGATTTATGATCAGCATCATTAGAGGATGTCATCATTAGAGGGAATCTGTTTTCATATTTAAATACTAGGGATTTCACCCTATTGTGTGATATTTATCATTAAACTTGAATCGTATATTAGGAAGGATTATAATAAGCATTTTACTTTGTAATCATGCAACCTATGATACAAAACCATTTTATTTCAAGATCATGATTTCAAATTTATATATTTCACATATGATATAAAGGGAAGGTGAATGTAAAAGTCAAACTTATCATGATTTCAAACTTGGATATTACATGTATTATATACGAAGTGAATTTAGAATAGGTCAGGTTTATATGAGTGACTCTTACTATATAAATCATCTATATATCTCAAGTGAGAATTCTAGTATCACAATTTAAGAAAAAGAAGTCAAGGGAACAACATTATGAGTATCTTATGCACAAGGCATTTTACTCTTAAACTAGAGTTTCATATATCACCTCACTTAAATATAGTGATGAAATTCATAGCATAAGTCACTCAATCTAGGACCTAACTCAGTAAAAGGATTGACTTTCTCATCATGAGTCATCTATCCATCATTGTTTTCCAGAACTCTAACAATTAGGACTTAGATCTGTACGTGAATCATGCTAAGGACTCAACTAATTTACTCAGGAGTAATCTAGTTTAGGACACATCATTTTGCACATATCTCATATTTTTCATATATTGGAGGGTTAGGTCCTATGACCTTCTCCCTGTGGGTCTCACTAACTCTATAATTAACCACATATATCTTCATAATAGTAGAGGTCCTCCTTTAAATATGATCTTGACACTCATGAAAATTCAACCTTACCTTAACTTAGATTGGACTTATGGAAGAAAATCATAAACACTTTTACTATCAATACTTAGCTCATATATTTCAAAATTAGATTCAAACCATACATAAAGATGTGTCCTCTATAAGAGACTTATATCATCAGGGATCAAAATCAGATAAGATTCTCCCTAATTATATCATTTATCATTCTATCTTCTACTCTATTTACACATATCTTTACAAGGCTCTAGACATCTAATCTGGACTACTCTCTCTTCTATACTGATGTCACTCCCTTTCAATTAGGTTTCATGAACACTTCCTACTCTCCTGTGTGAGGAACACATTTGTATATTTACATATATATAATAAAACTATATAGTTTTACTCCAAGAAAGAAGTCATCAGAGAAACTTGTTGAGGCTCGATCCAGTTGGAAACAAAGTGAAATCAAAAAAATCGAGTGTCCCACACACAATAGAGAGGTTAGTTCCGTGCTAATTAGTGAAATGGTGAGAAAAAGGTGTAGACTAGTGTAGTTACCCAATACATATGAGCTCTATACGGAAAGGGTTTCACACACGTATCTAGACCTAGTTCTCAAACATTTAGGTTCTAGCCTAGATGGTAAGTCAAACTTACTTCCTATAGAACAACTTACTAAGTTTATAGGGTTTAAAGTGTAAGGTGAACTTTAGTTTTTTGTTTCATGATGAGAAATTGTCAAGTGTAGCTAATGTTCATGCTCTAATACCAACTGTAGAGTCCCATGATTTTGTTGTCTGGAGACTTGCAAGGCCTGAGAGGAAAAATCCAACAATCTTGGGAATTGTAACGGAGTGTGAGGTGGAAGAAGAATACATGTTCATGAACAAACAAACATAATGCATACACCATAGATTCTCAACTTTTGATATGTATATTTACGACATGAATTATTAGAACTTACACTTTATGTAATTTGTAGAAAGTTTTACAACTCTATGAACATGTTTTCTAACATGATCTTAATACAATAGGTTCTACCTGGAGAATGCTCACTTCTTGTCTTTTCTCCCATTCTAGCTCTGAAACTATAAAATATGTGAAACGACATATCAACACAATTTGTTGTGTATGTGGTCAGAAAGATACATACTAATATACTTGCATAATTGAAATAATTTGAGTAAGAAAGAAAGAGTAAACAAATACATTGTTTAATGTGAAAATCAGGTAAACACCTATTTTTAGATGTCTTTTTGTGTGATTGTACTACTTAGTGGTGTCACACTTCATTTTCCCCCCACCCCTTGGGTTGTGGGGATTCCGTTCACTTGGGCTATGGAGATGTACCGACCTCATATTTAGAAAGAGAGAGAGAAAGAGAGAGTATAAACACTTAGTAGCTACAAACCATCCACATTAAATTTGTTGTTCTTAATGACATGGTGAAGATCAATACTATAATCATAGTACATCCAAGCAATATTCTCAAATAAGAACAAGCTATACATCATGGCTATTTCATACAAAAAAACATGTCATATACTTAAACAGCCCACATACCTAAGTTTAGAGATTCATTACATATCCATGGCCATATAGTCATATGGTCATCACCTAATTAATAAAAAATTAACCATCATTAATTATAAGATCTTTATTTAACTTGATATTTAGGTCTGAACTAGGGTTTCGCCAAATCTACGTTGAAATTGTCTTAAACTTGCTATTAAATATTTTTATACAGATCAGAGGGTCATAATTAGGTCCTGGTTAAATTTTCATAACTTTCTTATGTTTGCAATATTTTCTGGAATTAATATAATGTTTCAATCATCTAAATATGCATTAATTGGAAAAGATGTAATATTTCAAAATTATAATCAGATCATAGTCCATATTAAGTTTTTGGATGATATAAGGGTTCGATAGTATATTTCTTAGATTTTATGTCCATAATTTACTAATTAATCATGGTTCAATAACCCTAAAATGGAGCATTATCATCTATATTACAAACAACCAGATGATGTTATTCAAAAACCTAATTTAGGGATTTATTAACAAAAGGGGACATTTTTTTGAGTTTGGAAGTATTTTTAGGGAATTTATTGAGTACTAGAGCTAATATTATTGTATTTTTAAGATGAGATATATTTATGGATATTCAAAGAAAAGTTTACCTCACCGGTCTCATCATACGAATCACATGAGGCCACATCTTCCTAGCATTTTCTCACTTAGCCATTAACTGAGTTGTTGACTTAGGTCTCAACTAGGATATGCCTCATTGAGGATCTGTAAACCCATTGAGCTTTCCCAAGTCGTCCTCTTTCTCTATTCATGATCTCATATCACGTTCTCATCCCCTACACTGTATGTCACTGGACGTGGCTTGCTCAGAGTCTTTGTAGTGAGGTATATCACTGCCACTACCTTTGTGGTGGCCTTTGGCATCAAGGAGTGGAGGTTGGTGGGAAAAGGGGCACCAGAATGATGGGGTTAGATCTCACCACATAGGTGGGATAGAGCACAGATCCACGGATGTGGGTGTTTTGCTTCTTGTGCACCCCTTTTCCCCTAAAAAGAAACATAGATGGTCAAATCTCCTCTAAGAATGTGAATGAAAAGTCCACTTCCTATGGCAAAGCCCCATTATGTACTCCCAAGCTCTTCTCCTCTTGGACATGGCTTCAAACTATCTGGTCATGGTGGACCTTCGACAACATTGGGGAGATATTTTCTTTAGATTTGGGTTTCATAATGACCTCGAAAGGTCGTGATAGTAGCATAATCTGCTCAGGACCCCTCTACTACTCATTCATAGTGCAGTGTACAATTTGTAGTGGAGAATGTTGGGGAGCATCTAACTTATCCTCTCTTCTCTTTGATTCGTTTGCTGTGATCTAAGAGTCATTGAGTAGCCCCGCCAATGGCGGATCCAACCGACTTCAATATTCGTGTGAGATCTTGGTAGATGGTTGTGGTCAATTGGATTAATACTTGAGGTCCCCTCTTGATCACTTTGTGCATAGGTAGGAGACGGAGTCAAGGATGTCAAATCCTAAAAACCTCCCAAGGGAAACTGTGATGAGGCCACGTTGCCAAGCTTTGGGTCACGCCCAAGAAAAAGTAGAATACATCTCCGACACCAAGATTTATCATATCTTAGATACTAATTGATTAAAAAACCAAAGTTCAAATATATATACTTATATATATCATTGAATGTATTCAACTTCAAATGGTTATATCTCTTTACAACAAGCTCTCAACATCCTAAAGTTTTAGATATAGGCTCAAGATATCCTAAAGCAAGTTCTACCAAAGTTTGAGCCACAAAATCCATTACTTGTTCATGAAATAAATTCTCCAAACAACCTTATAATTGGTATATAAAACATGAATTCAACTCAGAAAATAATAACATCTTGATCGATAATTTCAAGAATATGAGTTATGATGCTAACATATCTCAAGGCTTATCAATTCACCACTTGAGTTCATTGTGACTACTAAAAGAAACTATTAGCCTCAAGTACCCAAGTTAGATATAAATAGCTATTTATCATGATTGAACTCAATTAGATCTAATAATCATTAATTGCATTTCCAGTTACACTTTTGGGTGAAAAGAATCCATAGCCGAGTGAATATTTTCTCAAGTTTGAGTCAAGTGTGTATATATCATTCATCATCCTCAAATACTATATTGGACCTCTAATCCCTAAAATTGGGGTCATCACATTCACCCCACCTAAAATAGAATTTCGTCCCCAAATTTCAACTAGTCTCATACTCAAGGGAATACTATAGAGTCCAGCTTCATATAGACTACCAGTTCATGGTGCCAAGGCTATTATCTCTTAATTAACCCTAACTTGGCAATTAGGTTTTTGAGCATATAGGGGAACCAACCCATCCTTATATAAGTCAAAGAATCATTTATTATCTCAATAATACCATGACATTCTTTAAACTTAAGATTTACATCCCCTATCTTCCTAATTATTAGGGTTTCATTCATACATTTGAAGTTGACAATATATTTTTGAAGGTTTAATATTTCACACTACTCTCCTATGTAAGGTGATGTCAAGACGTCATGTCATTTTAAAACTGAAATTATCACACTTAACATCATTGTTGTGATTTATGATCAACATCATTCTAGGATGTCATCATTAGAGGCAATCAACTTTCATATTTAAATACTAGATATTTCCCCCTATTTTGTGAAACTTATCATTAAACTAGAATCTTATATTATAAAAGATTATATTGAGCAATTTACTTTGTGATCATGCAACCTATGATACAAAGACATCTTTATTTCAAGAACTTGATTTCATATTTCTATATTTCAATTACGATATGAAGGGAAGGTGAATGTGAAAGTCAAACATATCATGATTTCAGACTTGTATATTACATGTCTTATATAGGAAGGGAATATAGTATAGTTCAAGCTTATATGAGTGACTTTATATATATAAATCATCTATATAGCTCAAGTGATTTCTATTATCATAAATTAAGAAATAGAAGTGAAGGGAAAAACATTATGATTATCTTATGCACAAGGCATTTTACTCTTAAATCAGAGTTCCATTTATCACCTCACTTATAGCCAATCATTAGCTACATAATGTAAGTTACTAAAGATAGGACCCAACTCAGTCAAACGATTGACTTTCTCATCGTGAGTCATCTACCCATTGTTTTATTGCCCAACTCTCACATCTAGGCCATAGATATATACATGAATCATGCATAAGGACTCAACTAATTTACAAAGGACTAATCTAGTTCAAGACATAACATTTTGCACATATATCATATTTTTCATATATTGCAGGTTAGGTCCTATGACCTTCTCCCTATGGGTCTCACTCACTCTGGAATTCACCACGTATATTGCCCTAACACTAGAGGTCCTCCTTTATAAAATATCTTGAAACTCATGCGCATTCAACCTCTCCTTAACATATATTAGACTTATGGATGAAAATTCTACACACTTTTACTATCAATACTTAGCTCATATATTTTAAAATTAAATTCAGACCATATATATAACTTTGACCTCTATAAGAGATTTATATCTTCAAGGATCAAAATTAGATAAGATGTTCAATTCTTATATCATTTATCATTCTATCATCTACTCTATTTATCACATATCTTTATAAGGCTCTAGACATCTAATATAGACTAATCTCTCTTCTAGACTGATGTCACTCCCTTTCACTTAGGTTTCATGAACACTTCCTACTATCTTATGTGAGGGACACGATTTATATTTACATATATAAAATAAAATATTTTATAATTTTTCTCTGAGAAAGAATACTTCAGAGAAAACTTTTGAGGCTCAGGTCGGTTGGAAACAAATCCAAATCAATAAAACTGAGTGTCCCACACACAACAGAGAGGCTAGTTCCATGATAATTAGTGAAATTGTGAAAACAATATGTAGACTAGTATAACTACCGAATACATATGAGCTCTCTATGGAAAGGGTTTCACACTTGTCTAAACCTAGTTCTTGAATATCTAGGTTCTAACCTAGATGCTAAGTCAAGCATAGTTCCTATAGAATAGCTTACTAACTTTCTAGGTTTTAAAGTGTAAGGTCAAATTGAGTTTTTTGTTTCATGGTGAGAAATTGTCAAGTATAGCTAATTTTCATGTTCTAATACCAACTATAATGTACATAGATTCTACTTTCTCGAGACTTAGAAGTCCCGAGCGGAAAAATCCAACAACATCGGGAATTGTATTAGAGAGCGATGTTGAAGAAGAGTACACATACATGAACAAACAACCATAATGCATACACAATACATTCTCAACATTCAACATGCATATTTACAACATGAATTATTATAAGTAACATTTATATAATTTGAAGAAAGTTTTACAATTCTATGAGCATGTATGCTAACATGTTGTAAACACTATAGGTATAACTTGAACAATTCTCACTTCCTGTCTTTTCTCCCAAGCTAGCTATGAACCTAGAAAATATGTGAAACAAAAGATCAACACAATATGTTGTCTACGTGGGTAGAAAGATACATACTAATATTCTTGCATAATTGAAATAATTTGATAAAGAAAGAAGAGTAAAATAAAACATTATTTAATGTGAAAATCATGTAAAGACCTATTTTAAGATGTCTTTTTCTATGACTATACTACTAAGTGGTGTCGCACTTCATTTTTTCCCATTCCCATGGGCTATGAGGATCCCCACCCCTTGGTCTATGGGGTTGTACTGACCTCATATTTAGAGAGAGAGATAGAGAGAGAGAGAGTATAACCACTTAGTAGCTATAAACCACCCACGTTAATTTGTTGTTCTTAATGACATGGTGAAGATCAATACTATAATCATAGTACATCCAAGAAATATTCTCAAATAAGAACAAGAAATACATCATCTCTATTTAACACAATAAAACTAGTCATATACTTGGATAGACCCCACGTACCTGAGTTTAGAGTTCATTACATATCCATGGTTATATAGTCATCTGGTCATCACCTAATTAGTAACAAATTAATCATAATTAATGAAATTAGGTACAAACTAGTGTTTAGCCAAATATAGGTTGAAACTGTCCTAAAGTTGCTATTGAATATTTTTATACTGATTAGAGGGTCATAATTAGGGCCTAGTTAGATTTTCATAATTTTCTTATGTTTGTAATATTTTATGGAATTAATATGAGGTTTAAATTGGAAAAGACCTAATATTTCAAAATTATAATCAAATTGGAGTTCGTATTATGTTTCTGAGTGATATAAGGTTCAGTAGTATTTTTCTTAGATTTTATGTCCATAATGTGCTAATTTTTCTAGGTTGACTAACCCTAAAATGGAGCATTAACATCTATATTAGAAACAACCATATAATGTTAATCAAAAGCCTAATTTACTGATATACTAACTAAGGGGACATTTTTTTTTAGTTTGGGAGTATTTTAGGGGAATATATTGAGTATTGAAGCTAATTTTAATGCATTTGCTAAGATGAGATCTATTTATGGATATTAAAAAAAAGTTTACCTCACTGGTCCCATTAGACAGCTCACATGAGGCCACATCTACCTAGCAATTGCTCACTTAGCCATTAGTTGAGTTGTTGAGTCAGGTCTCAATAGGGATACGCCTCATTGAGGATCCACAAACCCAGTGACCTTTCCCCAGTCATCCTCTTTCTCTCTTCGTGATCTCAAATCTTGTTCCCATCCCCTACCATGTGCACTTCCAGAAGAGATTTTCTTAGAGGCTTCATAGGGAGGTATATCGTTGTATCTACCTTTGTGGTGGGCTTTGGCATCGAGGAGGAGAGTTTGGTGGGAAAAGGGGCTCCTAAATGCTAGGGTCAGAGATTTCCCTGTAGGTGGGATAGAGCACAACTCCATGGATGTGGGTGTCTTTCTCCTTGTGCACCCCTTCACCCCAGAGAAGACACATAGACGGTTAGATGTCCTCTAGGAACATGAATGAAGAGTCCACTCCAAGTGGAAAATCCTAATTCTATACTCCCAATCTCTACTCCTCTTGCCATGGCTTCAAGATATTAGGTCATGGTGGAGCTTCAATGGTATTGGGAAGATATCTACTTCAGATTTGGGCTTCATAATGATCTCGAAAGGCTGTTATGACAACATAACTCCGCTCAGGACCCCTCTACTACTCCTTCATCCTCCGACCTAAAATTTGTAGTGGAGAATGTTGGGGAGCAGGTGGCTCATCCTCTCATCTCTATGAGCCTTTTTTTGTGATCTAAGATTCACAAAGTATCCCCAGTAATGGTGGATCCATCTGACTTCAATATTCATGCGAGATCTTGCTAGATGGTTGTGGTCATATGGATTATTGTCTGAGGTCCCCTCCTGTCTGCTTTGTTCGGAGGTAGGAGTCTGCGTCAAGACTGTCAGATCCTAACAACCTACCAAGGGAGAGTGTGATGAGGCTGCACTGTCCGGCTTTGGGATAAGCCCAAGAAAAAGGAGAATAAGTCATCATGACACCAAGATTTATCACATCCTAGATACTAATTGATTGAAAGAACAAAGTTCAAATATATATACATATATATCATTGAATTTCTTCAACTTGAAATGATTAGATCTCTTTAAAGCAAGCTCTCAACATCCAAAAATCTTAGATATAGGCTCAAGATATCCTAAAGCAACTTCTATTAATGATTGAGGCACAAAATCCATTACTTGCGCGTATTAGAAAATCTCAAAACAATTTTATAATAGGTGCATAAACTTGAAGTCAACTCAAGAGATAATAACATCTGATCTATAAGTTCAACGATATTAGTTATGATGCTAACATACCTTAAGGCTTATCAATTCACCACTTGAGTTCATTGTGACTGCTAAATGAAACTCCTAGCCTCAAGTACCCAAGTTGGATAATAAATAGGTATTCATCATGATTGAACTCAATTAGGTCTACTAATCCTTAATTGCATTTCCAGTTACACTTTTGGGTGAAAAGAGTCCATAGTCAAGTAAATATTTTATGAATTTTGAGTCAAGTGTGCATATATCATTCATCGTCCTCAAATACTATATTGGATCTCTAAACCGTAAAATTGGGGCCATCAGATTCACCCCACCTAAAATGGAATTTTTACCCTAAATTCAACTAGTCTCATACTTAAGAGAATACCACAAAGACCAGCTTCAGATAGGCTACCAATTCTTGGTGTCAAGGATATTATCTCTTAATTAACCCTAAGTTGTCCTATTAGGTTTTTGAGCATATAAGGGAACCCACCCCACGTTATATAGGTCAAAGAATCATTTATCATCTCAATCACAGCATGACGTTCTATAAACTTTAGATTTACATTCTCTATCTTACTAGATAATAGGGTTTCATTCATACATATGAAGTTGAGAATATATTATTCAAGGTTTCATCTTTCACTCTACTCGCCTATTTAACGTGATGTCAAGACTTCATGTCATTTAATTAGTGAAATTATCACACTTAACATCATTATTTCAATTAATGATCAACATCATTTTAGGATGTCATCATTAGAGGAAATAGGTTTTCATATTTAAATACTAGGTATTTCACCATATTGTTTGAGATTTATCATTAAACTAGAATCTTAGATTAGGAAAGATTGTAATAAGCACTTTACTTTGTGATCATGCAAACTATGATACCAAGACATCTTTATTTCAATATCATGATTTCAAATTTATATATTTCAATTATGATATGAAGGGAAGGTGAATGTAAAAATCAAACTTATCATGATCTTAGACTTGGATATTACATTTCTTATATAGGAAGGGAATACAAATAGTTAAAGCTTATACGAGTGACTCTTCATATATAAATCATCTATATAGCTCAAATGAGATTTCTAGTATCATAAATTAAGAAAGAGAAGTGAAGGGAACCACATTATGAGTATCTAATGCACACGACATTTTAATCTTAAACCTAGAGTTTAATATATCACCTCACTTACAGCTATTGATGAGCTTCACAACATAAGTAACTCAAGCTAGGACCTAACGCAGCCAAAGGATTGACTTTCTCATCATGAGTCATCTACCCATCAATTTTTTAACCAACTCCAACATCTAGGACTTAGATCTATACATGACACGTACATAAGGACTCAACTAATTAACTCAGGAGTAATCTAGTTTAGAACAAATTATTTTGCACATATCTCATATTTTTCATATATTGGAGGTTTGATCGTATGACCTTCTCCCAATGGGTCTCACTAACTCTGAAATTCACCACGCATATAGTCCTAACACTAAATGTCCTCCTTTATAAAAGAGATTAATAGTCATGCACATGCAACCTTGCCTTAACTTAGATTAGCCTTATGGAAGAAAATGCTACACACTTTTACTATCGATACATAGCTCATACATTTCAAAATTAGATTCAGAACATATATATAACTTTAACCTCTATAAGAGATTTATATCATAATGGATCAAAATCAGATAAGATTCTCCATGATCATATCATTTATTATTCTATCATGTTCTCTATTTATCACATATCTTTATAAGGCTCTAGACATCTAATCTAGATTACTCTCTCTTCTACATTGATATCACTCCCTTTCACTTAGGCTTCATGAACACTTCCTACTCTCCGATGTGACGGACACATCTTTGTATTTACATATATAAAATAAAATATTATATACTTTTTCTCTGAGAAAGAAGACATCGGGGAAAAATGTAGAGGCTCAAGCCAGTTGGAAACAAAACCAAATCAGAAAAAATGAGTGTCCCACACACAACAGAGAGGCTAGTTCCGTGATAACTAGTGAAATGGTGATAACGAGTAGACTAGTGTAGCTACCCAATACATATGAGCTCTATATGGAAAGGGTTTCACACACTTGTTCTAAACTTAGTTCTTGAACATATAGGTTCCAATTGAGAGGCTAAGTCAAACTTAATTCCTGTAGAATAACTTACTAAGTTTCTAGGGTTTAATGTGTAAGGTGAAATTTAGTTTCTTGTATCATGATGAGAAATTGTCAGGTGTAGATAATGTTCATGTTCTGATACCAACTGTAACATCCCTGAATTATGTCATCTCAAGACTTACAAGGCCTGAGAGGAAAAATCCAACAACATTGGGTACTGTATCAGAGAGCGATGTGGAAGCAAAATACGCATACATGCATAAACAACCATAATGCATACACCATATTTTCTCAACATTCAACATGTATATTTACAACATGAATTATTACAACTTACATTTACATAATTTAATTAAAGTTTTACAAGTCTATGAATATGTATGCTAACAGGATATAAACACAATAGGTACAACTTGAACAATGCTCACTTCCTATCTTTTATCCCATGCTAGCTCTGAACCTAGAAAATACGTGAAATAATAGATCAACACAATGCGTTTTGTATGTGGGTAAAAAGCATAATTAAAATAATTAAAGAAAGAAAGAAAGAGTAAAATAAAAAATTGTTTAATGCAAAAATTAGGGGGAAGGGGACTACAATGAGCATGAGATAGACAAGTGCTCCTTCCCCCAGGCAGAGCGGCTTCACGACTCTTCTCTTGCGTACTCCCTTTCTAAACACCTATTTTTAGATGTCTTTTTATGCGATTGTACTACTAAGTGGTGTTGCACTTGGGTATGGGGATCCCCACCCCTTGGGATATGGGGTGTACCAACCTCACATTTAGAAAGATAGAGAGAGAGTATAAACACATAGTATCTACAAACCATCCACATTAATTTTTTGTTCTTAATGACATGGTGAAGATGAATACTATAATCATAGTACATCCAAGCAATATTCTCAAATATGAACACGCAATACATCATAGTTATTTCACACAAAAAAAACTATTCATATACTTAGATAAAGACCACATACTTGAGTTTAGATATTGCTTACATATCAATGGTCATATAGTCTTCAGGTCATCACCTGATTAATAACAAATTAACCATCATTAATTATATGATATTTATTTAACTTGATATTTAGGTCCAAACTAGGGTTTGTCCAAATCTAGGTTGAAACTATACTAAACATTCTATTAAATATTTTTATATATATGAGAGGGTCATGATTGGGGTCTGGTTATACTATCATAATTTTCTTATGTTTTCAATATTTTATGGAATTAATATAAGGTTTAAACCATCTAAATACGCATTAATTGGGAAATACCTAATATTTTGATATTATAATCATATTAGAATCCATATTATGTTTTTGAGTAATATTATGGTTTAGTAGTATTTTGCTTTGATTTTATGTCCATAATTTGATAATCGTTCGAGGTTAACTAACCCTAAAATGGATCATTATCTTGTATATTGGAAACAATCATATAATGTTAATGAAGAGATTTTTGTTTCTCATAGACATGCTAGTTACCCTCACCCTACCCCACTGACTCTGTGGCAATAGATATGGGCATCTATCTATGAAATGGCATAAGAAACACACAAGCATATATAAATTAGAGAAAGATAGAATCCATCATCATAATTAGACACAAAACATCACTATGTACAACATAAAGCCATCATGGAAATAAGAGATAGACAAAAACAACATAAACTACTCTATTACATAGTGAGAACAGAATGCCCCTTAGATTACTATAAAATGTCCCATCATGACGATGATGTCATTCGATGAAGTATATTCTTCTCAAATCAATTCATTTTTCATTACCTAATAGGGAACAAAACATGATGCAATTACAATGAAATTACAAGAGGACACTTTGATAGATTACAATCAATAAGTTTTACAAGATTAACTTAATTTAGCTTTGTGAGTAGTGTAATATGCATGAAATGTAATGAAACAATATTTAAGAAGTAACCAAGTGTTTTCAAAAGTACATTTTCGGTGTATTAACCACTGTACTACAAAATTTCACCATAAGGAATTTATTTTACGACATTCTCCCAAAGAAAGAATCCATTAGGACAATAATGGAAAAAGTTGAAAGATTGGCCTTGTTTCAAAATGAGGGACCCAGTTAACCATAGCCATTAGGTTGAAAACCTAATTCTATTCATGTTGTACTCCTTACTTAACATTTCATTAGGGAAGTGCAGAGCATTGTGCCCAAAGACCATCAATTGAGTAAGGCACAAGGGTTTGTATAATGGTTTGTCTAAATTATGATTGAGGGTTTTTAACAACATAAAATATACGGACGTTAAAAATAAATACCATACGAGTCATTTATTTCAAACAAGCAGAAATATCCAAGCTTTTACTATAAGTATATATAATAACCCATATCAATTATCAAGGTGAAGATATGGTCCTCAGATAAAATTTCCAAAGAAGATTGCTTCAAGGAGGACCTAAAATGTAAGAGAAACAATTAGGGGGGGTCTTATATCAGTAAAAAGTTTAAAGTCATAATAATGGTGCAAATCTCATGTTTGTTCCTATAAACCTAGGTCCTACATCATTCAATCATGGTTTTATTCATATTAATCATGCACAATATATTATGGTACTATTACCACAAGGCACCTTAGGTTTAGATTGAACACCCATGTTTAGCATAGATATAATGTGAGTTCATCTCTGTCTCGAACCAGATTGAGTAAGAGATTTGATAAACTCGTATTTTCATCATATGGTTATAAGATAGGCCATTTATATCATATTAATGCACCAAACTGGGTACTTGAGAACTTAGAAGGCAAATATAGAATAATAGTATAAGCTCTTGGTTGAAAAAGGTACAAGGAACAACATGAGTTATTGAATTCGAATTCAAACCATTTCATGATGACAAATTAGGTCCAAGTTTCTTATACTATCAAGATGCATGATTTAAGTACATAAAACAACATATTTCAATTCATGATAGATCAAGTTGTCATTAAGGTACATATAGATAGTATAAGACATTAGATTACATTGACATAGGAGTAGAGTTACCAATTTACAAGTATCTAGGGTTATAGATCATTAAACAGACATGTTAAGCATGGTAGATTTTGGTTAATCCTGATAAGACCATAAAGTATATATTTATGGTAAAATAGTGGAAGATGATGAAAAATCAGTAGAATAGGATATCATCATTAATAAGATGGTGTTTGTCTGGTCGAAATGGTATATAAAATCATAGTATTTTGTTAGGAAACTTGGGATATGTGATGGTTTTAAGTTTAAAGCATCAAAGAGGGGAATTTTTAGGGCATTACCCTTAATTGGTCAAAAAGAGAGAGAGAGATTTGGGCCGCCTTCATTGGGAAAAGCTGGGGCATGCATCACAAAGTGGTGAGGATCTTCCTCACATGGTCTGAAGTAGCTCCTAGGCATGAGTGGCGTTGGTAGTTGTAGGTGGCTGGTGGTGATTGCGTGTGACTGATGTCTAGGTTAGGACATATGGACTTGATCCACGATCAAATAACTGGGGCTTTGAGTTGTTGGTGGGTATGAGCCATGGATGGCCAATCAGAAATTGCCCTAGTTGTCCCTAACCTTGACTTAGGGATACTAATGGTACCAGGTGGTTGCGGTTGCACAAGAGAGGAGGTATGGAGCACAAAAATGTTTTCATGAGGTAGGGGAAAGTGAGAGAGGGTCAAGGCAGAGTTTGAGGTGGTATAAATAAAATCAAGGGAACCAAAATGGCATGGTTTAGGGTTTGTGGCAGAACCGAGCTACATGAGCTTGGAAAGCAAAGGTGCCATCACCTAATCCACCCTCGCCAAGGATCATATGTCTTATTGGCCCTGATTGCGGGTCTTGTGGCCAAAAAGGAGGGCAAGGGTAGGCTCAATGTCCAAGATTGGTGCTTCAAAGCCACCCCACCTGTCATGCATACTACGATGCAAGTGGGAGGAAAGGGACGAGCCTACGGTTTCTAGGTTGATCCTCGATCTGTGGCATCAGTCCATCCTACGATTCATGTGGGACTTTCAACAAGATGGTAAGGGAAGGGAAAAGGGGAAGAAAAAGAGAGTGGCTCCGATGATGGCTGCATGTGACCTTGGCCCAAAGGGGGACAACCCAAGGATAAAAAGGAAAAAAAGGGAAAAAGAGTTAGATAAATAATTTTGTTTAAATTGTCATAAAACATTGATTGAGCTCCTATTTTGGTAAGAAGACATGTGATGTAATTATGAGAGAGAAATATACAATTTAAGCATGATAACGGGGTAGATATGTTTTCATACATAACATCAAAACAAATGGGAAGGATGGTGATGGGCAATATGATTGAAAACTTGATTTGAGTCGAATTGAGCATTACCAATGTATTAATTGAACTCAAGGCTTGTCTATTATGCATCAAATCATATTCAATTATAAAATTGAAGGTCATAGAAGGACATAGAGAAATGTTGTATTTAGAAGTTACCTATATAAAGAGAGAGAGAGAAGATCCAGTCTGTCAAATCCTCCCCTCCCTAAAAAAATGTCCTCAAAATGGACATCTTTGAAAAGTTTAGGAAAATGTGATTCCATATTAGACTTAGATCCCAGGTGGCATCATCATTGTTCTGGTGGTTCCACATCACCTCCTTAGTCTGACTATCCAGAATCTTCACTGGAACCTCCGATAGACCAAACAGTTGCTCGACTCAATGGGTTCATGGTTCAAAGCACAATTGGGATCCTTCACATATCTCTTGAGTTTGGAAACCTGAAAGACATTATGCACCATACTATATTATAGAGGTAGGTCCAGCATGTATGCACATTCCCCATTATGGGCCAAAATCTCAAAAGGTCCCACATATCTGAAAGATAATTTAGTCCTGTAAGCAACATCATAGGGTTTTTGTCTATCATGTGCCCTCTTTATCCTTTGCTTGATCAGATGTACATTATCATAATATAATTGTATCTCTTTGGACTTCACAGACCATCTCTCACCGACTTCATTCCAGTAGAGAGGTGACATGCATGGCCTCCCATACAAGGCTTCATATAGAGGCATGCCAATATTTGACTGATATTTGTTGTTGCATGAAAATCCAACCAATGGAATATAGTCATCCCACGAACCACCCCATTTAAGAATACAAGCATAGAAGATCCTCCAAGATCTGAATTGTCCTTTCTGACTACCTGTCTGTCCAGGGATGATCAACAATAATGAAGTTCAACTAAGTACCCCGATCCTACTAAACTTACTGGAAAAGGTGAGAAGTGAACTTGGAATCCCTATTTGGGACAATAGAGATAGAGATTCCATGGAGTCTCACTAGCTCTATGATGTATAACTCATCAATATTATAGATATTGTAGTAATCTTTTTAGGAATGAAGTGAAACAACTTTGTCAAGTGGTCCACAATGACCCATATAGCATCACTTCCCTTCTTGGTTTTGGTTAAACCCAACACAAAGTCCATGGTGATTTTATCCCATTTCCATTCAGGGATAGGTAAAGGTTGTAGCAACTCTCCAGGTCTCTAGTACTTAATCTTGATCTACAGACATGTAAGGCACTTTGAGATGAAGCTAGCTACATCAGTATTTATGTGTCTCCATTAGAATTTCCTTTGCAAGTCCTTTAACATCTTTGTTGAACTTAGATGAATTGTCTACTTGGACCCATGTTCTTCTTGTAGAATGTTATCCCACAAAGCAGAATCTTCATGGAACCACAAACATTTCTTGTATTGATTACCTTCATCAATAGACATAGATAGGTGTCTCTAAGATTTTTCTATTAGCTCCAACATCACTTATAGACTTAAACTACCTTTTTGTGTTTCCATAATATTAGACTAAAAGTTGGGTTTCACGTTGATGCTAGATAGTCTAATCCTATCCCCCAAGTGCTTTGGGGCCATGGGAGAAATGAACTCCATATGTTGACACTCAACATAGAAGATTGCAGTACACATAGCATATTTCCTTCTAAGAGCATTCATTACCACATTAGCCTTACCAGGGTGGTAAGGGATAGTGAATTCATAATCCTTTGAGGTACTCTATCTATCTCCTTTGTCTCAAATTTAGATCCTTTTGAGTTAAGATATAATTCAGACTTTTATGTTTGGTGAGGATGTAAAAAGTGGCACCATAATGGAGCTAGATCTACAGGGCATATATGATGTCTACAAGCTCAAGGTCGTGTGTGGGGTAGTTGACCTCATTTGGTTTTAGGTGTCTGGAAGAGTAGGCAACTACCTTTCCTTCTTGTGTCAGCACACAACCAAGGCCAAACCTTGAAGCGGCAGTGAAGATGATGAACCTATCATTTCCTAAAAGAATGTTCAAAATAGGATCAGAAGTGAGTTGGGTAGTCATTGAAGCCAAACTCACAAGCTTCAGATTAGACAAATTGTTCCCTCTTTCAGGTCAACTTGGTGAGGGGCAAGGAAGTATTACTAAAATTTGGAATGAAGTATCAATAGTAACCTATCAGCCTGAGGAAACTACAAATATCAGATGTGGTCTTTGGGGCTTCCCACTCAAGAGAAATCGAGACTTTGGCGGGATCAACAAAGATCTTCCCGAACAAAATGAGTGTCCCAAGAAAAAGACTTTGTCAATGCAAAAGTCACATTTGGACAACTACCCATAACAATTCTATGCCTAGAGAAATCCAACACTCGATGCATATGGGATTTGTGCAACTCAAGGTCTTTGAAGAAGATAAGGATGTCATCGATGAAGACTACCAGGAAGTTGTCAAGAAAAGGCCGGAAGACCTTGCTCATAGGAATCATGAATGATATTGGGGTATTAGTTAAACAAAAAAGTATCACATAATTAATAATGTCCATGGCAAGTTTGCAATGTCGTATTTGGGAAGTCTTCTTCATTTAATTTAAGATGATGGTAACCAGAATGAAGGTCGATCTTTGAGAATAGGTGTCTATGACAAAGCTGATCAAAGAGGCCATCAATTATGGGAACATGATACTTGTTCTTGACTGTGGCTTGGTTAAGCATACAATAGTCAATGCACATCCTCATTGAACCTCTTTATTTTTCACAAATAGGATGGTTTCACTCGAAGGAGATGAACTCAGGTGGAAAAGGCCCTTATCAAGAAGAATCTATAGCAATATTTTAAGCTCACATAGCTCGGTAGGAGCCTCATGGTAAAAGGCTTAAGATATAGGTGTGGTATCATGTGTAAGATTAATAGAGAACTCAATCTCACGAGTGGGAGGAAGGCCCAAAAGTTCTTCAGGAAATACATTAGGGTACTCACACACCACTTCAATCAATCAAGAGCATACATATCGAGGTTCACTAGGGTCTCAATAGCAAGATAGGATCTTCAACCTTTAGATATGGAAGACTGAGCTTTAATGATAGAGTTAAAATACTTTTAGCTCGGTCTTTCCTACTAGGAATAGAAATTATGGGAGAATCAATTTGAGTGATGATGATTTTCTTTAAAAAATAATCAATGATGGCATGGTTTATATGCAGTCAATCCATCTAGATAATGAAGTTAAAATCCTCTATATCAAGCAAGATGAAGTCAGTTACAAGTTCATGATGTCCATAATAGAGAGGAACATTTTCTACCACATGATAAGAAGTGTAGATTCCTCCACTGGGGGTTGAGACATCAAGGGTATTAATTACTAGGTCCTTAAATTAAAGGTTGGGTAACATTGAAAGACTTCATGATATAAAGGTATGAGTAGATGTAGAATGATATAGGGACATAATATGGTTATCATTAAGGGTCAAAACACCTATATAATAAACATATATGTAAGTTATTTGATCATTTTCCAATTATTTTCATTATTAACAAGTATATAATTTGGAATTAAGGATACCTTCATCAAACAATTTCCATTTACATTAGCTACTTCGATATTAATGAAAAAAAACATGAGCTTGTTGATGTTTAGGCTTCTTACTATTGTTGGCCCATGGCGGAGGAGGGTATGGAAAATCTCCCTTAAAGTTTCCCTCTTCCTTGCAGAAGTGGATATTGGATACCTTTAATCAAACAATTTCCATTTGCATTAGCTTTTATGGCATTAATGGAAAAAACACGAGCTAGCCAATGTTTAGGTTGCTTACCTTAGTTTTCTCATGGAGGATGAGGGTAGGGACAAGCTCCCTTAAACTATACCTATTCCTTGCAGAAGTGGAACAATGGCTTCTAGAATTTCCAGATCCCAGGGTGATGGGCTCCACATTCGGTGCACCTCGAGACCACACCATGGGCTGCTAGTTGTTGTTGTTGTTGTCCTTTTCTTAACCTATATAATGATTTTTGTGCCCCTTCCACGAGCCCTACATTGGCCCCAGTTGTTTTTGTTGTTGTGATGAGGTGGTCCTTTGAGTCCTTGGACAACTAGCACCACATCAATAAACCCTAGGTAGGCTAGGATAGGTGTTTTCTTGGTTCCTGAACCCAAAAGTCTCTCCATGGACTAGGCTCAATCATATGTCTCCTGAAAGGTGGTGGGATGGATAGCAGACACTAAGGCGTGGAGGGTGAGGTGTAACCCATTGAGAACATGGTCCACCCTATTCTCTTCAGTCAACCTAGGGGCAATATGTTCAAGGAAATGAAAGTTCCTTTCATAGTAAGCTATGCTTGGTTCCCCTGGAAGAGGTGGTAAAAATGCTCTTGTTTCTCATTCTTCTCACAAACATGCATGAAATAGGTGGTGAACATGGGTTTGAAGTCTTCCCATTTGAGGGGGACGTCTTGCTGGGAGTGGATGTAGTTGTCCCACTATAACTTGGTTGCACCTCTAAGGTAGAATGTGGCATATGTGATATTATCCCCTTCAGGGCTTCTAATGACCCTAAAAGAGTTTTCCATTAAAAGAAGCCAATCATTATCCATTTCCAGGACATCACTCTCATCTGCACCATGAAAGGATTTAGGGTTAATTTAAGGAAGTCAGGGATGGTGGGGACTCTTGGGTGAGGGTTAAGGGGTTCAGGTCCCTTGAGTAGTACCGATGTGGTGTCCATAACCAGAGTATGCATGGAATCCATGAGGAAATGCCTCTACTCTTACAAATTTCATGATGCCATGATATTTCTAGCATAGGTTTCCTCTATCTCCTCAGTTTCCACATTGTCCCTCTTTTACTTGACTTTGTCACCATCTTTGGTGCCTGGGGTATTGGCACAGGTCTTAGAAGTAATCTGCAAGATGGATTTTTATCATTATTAAGGTGCACTTTCATGATCATAGTTCAAAACCTAAGAGCAATAGTATATCATCATTATCATACTATTGCCACATTATTAAAAAATAATTTCATATTTAATTGTAATCCATCCTTAATCTACCCATAATAGAGAGATCATGAGAGTATAGTCAGGAGAGACAAAGTATGGGATACTACCTAACCACATCTAGTTAGGTGGCTTAGGTAAGTCCTCAAAAAAGAGATGAGATTCAATAAGGCTATCTAAGCTTGTTAGGGAAAATCCTTAATCCAATCTTGGGTCCCCTTTGTCCGGTAGATGTACACAAGGACCTCAATCACTGCACTGAGTTGGATAGGAGGTGCATCAGCTCCCATATAGTGACCGGCCTAGACACCTTAGCTCTACCATTATGGAATTAGGTTTTCTCTATGTTCTCATGATGTGTTATGCCCTAAAAAATATAGAAGCACATTTGTTTGGCTCTGGTACCATTTTTCACATAACTATTTATTACCCTCATCCTACACCCACTAACTACAAAGTTTGTGGAAATAGATTTGGGCGTCCCTCTGTAAAATGGCATAAGAAATACACAAGCATATATAAATTACAACAAGCTAGAATCCATCATAATAATTAGAACTAAAGGTCAATAACTAAAAACATAATGCAATGAAGTCAATAGGAGATAGACAAAAACAACATAAACTACTTTGTTACATTGAGAGGATAGTAACACGCCCTAGGTTACTACAAAATATCCCATGATGATGATGTCATTTGATGCATTATGTTCTTCTCACAACAAGTCATTTGTCACTAGCTAATAGGAACAATACATGACACAATTTCAATGCAATTGCGAGGGTACACTTTAAAAGAATGATGTTAAAAAGTTTTCAGAGATGAACATAATTTTTTTGGCATGTAATGTAATAAGAATGAAAGATAATAAAAAAACATTTAGGAAGTAACTAAATGTTATCTAAAAGTAAATCTTAGGTGTATTAACCATTATACTACATCATTTCATCACAAGACCTTTATTTTATGACATCCTCTGATAGAAAATGATGGTTCAAAACTAACGTTTAAGGTGGGAGCTGTTACGACACAGATGATTGTGGTAACGTGGCCATTGAAGGAGGGGAGAATGACTGTGGAGCAGACAATCATGATGGAACTAGACGTGAGGCATTAGCTGATAGTCAACAGTGGTCATCTTCATCAAACAACCAAGGGGTGACTATAAATGTATCAGAGATGGTATCACACTTAACTTCTTGGGCATGAACGGTGAATATGCAAAGAACTAGATTGAGGCATGCAACGAGTCAAGCATTGGTGTGATTGATTGGGTTGGGATGTCATAAGTCAATCAAACTAATGAGAAACCACCCACACAGGCGATCAACTCAAGCCCAGGGTATTAGGAACCCACGGATGCCAAAGCACCTTCAGTAGAATTGTTTCTGGAAGAAATTGGTAGGAGATGGGTGGGTATTTCTTGGATAAGTTATTTGAAGATAAACTCTCAGTAAAGGATGTTATTCTAGGGGAACTGGGAGGAAAACTATCTTTTAAGATTGTTCCAGAGGTGGAGGAATAATTGGTAAGGCATTGGAAATACGTTGTGGTTGTTTGGTTAATTGGAACAGAAGTGGGGTATATGACCCTACGTGATAGACTGAAGTTGTTATGGAAGATCACAAGTAGGTTCAACATGTACCAATTAAGCATGGGGAATCTCATGGTATAGTTATCCTGTCCACGTGACTAAAAGATAGCCTTAACAATAGGTCCATGGAAGCTCTTTGGTTGCAACTTGGCAATTTTGGAGTGGTATCTGACGTTCACTCCATCAGATAACTACCCATAACTAATAGTTGTGTGGGTAACAATAGTTAATTTTCCCTTGCACCTATATATGCCAACTATGTTTTAATATATAGGTCTGGAAATAGGCAACATCCATTACTGGTGCTATCATTGAAACTAAGAGATCCCCATTGCGAAGTGAGGGAATACATCAGGAAGCAGTAGAAGTAGGTGTAGTATTCGTGAAGTCGAAGCTGGTAGCAAAAGAAGAAACGACCCGTGATAGTTCTTAATCATAGTTGCAACAAGGGTTAGTTCTCTTTGTAAGTTTGTTAACTATGTTGGACATTTTATGCTAGAATATTAGGGATATTGGCAATGATGATACCCACAACACGCTCAAGGAGTTCATGGCAATGAGAAAACCTTGGGTGATAGCTATTCTTGAACCACAGATTAGTGGCAAACAGACAATTTATACTATTAAGAAGTTGGGGTTCAAATGCTTGCATACAGTGGAGGGGAGGAGTTTTGCTGGGGAAATCTGGGTAGGCTGGGACCCGACATTGTGTAAAGTGGACATTATTAACAACAACAAATAGTTCATACTTTCCAAATCAATAACTCTTGGATAATAACCTCCGCTTATGCAAGCCCCCATTTTCAGTATGCAACCTCTTATGGAATCATCTGATCGAACTAGGAAATACAACACGGGGATCATGGGTGGTCTTGATATATTTCAATACTATGTTCAAACCAAGTGATAAGTATGGGAGCGATATTTTATATGCTAATGAAGCCAAAACCATCAGTGATACTTTGATGGAGGCTGGTCTCACAGATATAGGCTTCTCTAGAGTGAAGTATACATAGAAGCTTGGGCTTTTACAGGAACGACTGGATAGGGATGTGGCAAATGATACGTTCATCCAACAATGTCCAAACATGGTACTCGAGCACCTTCCTCGTATTCACTCTGATCATTTCCCCCCTATTACTAAGATGCGGGAGGATGGGGAATGAAACTAGAAGATTCGGGACACGTGCTTATTGGCACAAGGAACCTGGTTTTGCACATGCTCTTAAGGATAGTTGGAACCAAGAACTGCCCTTCAATATGGCTCTTAGAAGAGCATAAAAATTCATTACTGATTGGGATGAAAAGATCATAAATGAGACATGGCGAGACAAGGATAGATTAATATGAACAATCAACACTCTCCAAACAAGTCTTGCCACCCAGTAGGATAGCATCACTGACTATATGTGTATGGAGATGCAAATGGAGCTGACATTATTCTGAAAAAGGAAGAGGAGGATTGGAAGAAGAAAGTTCATTACCTGGCTGAAAGATGGAGATAATAATTCCAAATTCTATCACACTTAGGTTAACAAAAGATGGTGTGGAAACATGATCTCCACCCAAAAGAATGACAGTGGGATTGGATATCCAATGAGAATGATCTTATGTATCTACTTGTCGAGTATTTCCAATAGATGCTAACAGACCCAAGAAGAGATAGGAGTGGACATATTGATGTGATTCCTAGAACTTTTAGAAGTCTTATTGTTGCTCAAAAATCTGCCATTACGGAAGTGCCTACCAAAGAAGAATTTTAATGTATGATTTGAAACATGAATCCTCATAAGGTGGTGGGTCCAAATGATATAAGTACACACTTCATTCAAAAAGGATTGAGCTTGTTGGGAGAAGCAGTGTGGCACACTATGAAGAATGCCATTGCAGGCATGTCTCTAGTACCCGATGTATGTAATTCTACTATTGTGCTTATTCCTAAGGTCCCTATACCTGAGAAGTGCAAGCAACTTCGACCCATTTCCTTAAATAAGATTGTATTCATGTTAGCATCCAAGATTTTGGTGGAGAGGGTGAAACCTTTCATGTAGAGTTGGATTTCAAGGGGCAGAGTAGCTTTGTGCTAGGAAGGAAGATAATTGATAAGATTGCCCTTATGCAATAACTAATTCATAAAATGGGAAGGAAGACTTGTGCCAAGTCCATGGCTATCAAAATTGATCTAACCAAAGCCTATGACATGATGTCGTGGCAATTTTTTGAGGACACGCTAAAGAGGATAGATCTCCCGAACAATATTTTTAAATATATCATGAACTCCATTACTAGGGGAAGATATCAATTGCTTGGAATGAAAAATCGTCAAAGGAGTTCATCTCAAGTAGAGGTTTGAGACAGGGTGATCATCTATTGCCATTTTTATTTTTCTTTGTGTCAAATGCCTCAGTCAACTCATTAATGCCTATGTCTTGGAAAAGAAATGGAAACTCATCAAATCGGGGAATGGCGGCCCTGCAATTTCCATATATGCTTTACAGACGATCTCATTCTTTTTGTGGAGGCCACACACAGCAGATGATGATCACCAAGGAATGCTTCAACGAATTTGAGAAGTCATTGGGTCAGAGTATCTCTATGACTAAAACCAAAATATTTTTCTCTAGGAGTGTACACAGAATAGAGAAGAGATTGTAAATGGTTTCTAAGTGACTGAAGACCTAGGGAAGTATTTAGGAGCAGTCCGATTTTGCTGTTGCAAAATGTTGTTTCCAGCCTGTTACAACAAATCTTGGCCGTGAAAGTACCCTATTAATCTTTTTAGGAGTGGATCTTTAGGATTGATGTACAGTCACGATGGCTTGGAACAACATCTGGAACAGCATTCCGTCACAGCAGATTTGGAATGATTTAGGAGTGCCTATCTTACACTCTAAAGTCGATAAGAACACCTATTTAGATGTGTTTAACAAGGTGTCTTCTAAAGTTAATGGATGGTCCGCTCGCAGCCTAGCCTCGGCTGGAAGGATTTGTTTGGCGAAATCTACTTTGACGGCTATACCAACATATTTTATGCAAACAGTAGTACTACCAGTGTCACTCTATGATTGAATCGATGGGTTGATCATCGGAATCATCTGGGGGGAGTCTGAAGGAGAAAGGGGGACTCGGCATCAAATCTATGAGGGAATGGAATAGTGCACTGGTCATGAGAAATACATGGGACTTGCTGTTTGGAAAAGAAATGATATGGTGTCACAGATTACAGAAGAAATTTTGAGAGCTTAATACTTCCAAAATCCATGGCGCGTCAAGCCTAAAAAAATGGTGCTAGAAGGGGAAGAGTTTATGCTTCAGCATGCCAGACTGCGACCTATGAGGGGTCTGTAGACGAATTTCTGGACTGGTCACTGGGTTGGATCGAATATCAAACTTGAAAGTAAGTCTTCTAAGCTGGCGATCCAACTTGAAAGTAAGTCTTCTAAGCTGGTTCCTCCATAACTCAGAGATCTACTTGTTGGCAGTGTGGTTACTCTTAATGGTCAATCGGATTACAACTTTCTGAACGAATGGTTTGATGATATGGTAGTACAGGATATAAAAAAGCATAAATCCGCCAATGTGTAATGACTATAAAGACACCTGGTGTTGGAACTATTCGGCGTACGGACAGTTCTCAATCAAGTATACCTATGAAATCATTAGGCAAGGGAAGAATGAGGAGGTAGTAGGCAAGTGGAACTTGGTATGGAGTGCTAAGGTCTCTAGTAGGCTTCACCGCTTTCCTTGGATCGCCATGCACGAAGTGCTCCTCACGAATGTCAGGAGAGAGACGAGACATCGCACTGATGATAGAAGTTGTGGACGTTGCAAATGCCATGAAGAGACTGCTTCATGGGCTGCGAGACTGCGAGTACGTGAGACCAGTGTGGCAGAGAGTGTTGGACAACAACTCGGAATTAAACATGAACATCTCAAATGAATGTAATTGGATACAAACTTACCTAGATGCGCCTGTGGATACACATAGATGTTTCCTAATTTCCTGTTACTTTATCTGGAAAGTCATAAATCTACAGATTCTAGAGAAGGTGGTCAATACTATCAAGCACCAGGTTTTGCAAATCAACAACGAACTTTGGCTGATGAACCAGGCGTGAATGCAAGAGGAAGCGACATCCAGCATGAATAAAGGAAGAAGATCGATTGGACCACCAGCCCAAACACTAAATTTAACATTTATGCTGCTACAAATACGAAGGAGAGGCTGTAGTGGCGTTTGTCATTTGTAATGCTGATGGACAGTGGACCGGCGGAAAAGGAGTAAGTATCCTGTTGTAGGCGCCATGGAGGCGGAACTGATTGGGATTGTGGAAGCATTGAAGCATACTGCTAAACATGACATGGAAATTTTGAAACTAATAGCACGTCATAGTACAAGTGATACAGGAGCGAGTGGATGCTCATCTGAGATACGCTTAGTGGACTATGCAAATTCAGAAGCCGACGAAGGAGAAGTGGTCAATACAACATGTGAACCGGGAGAAGAGTTGAGCTACGCACGGCCTTGCCAATCACCACCTTAATAGTAACTATAGAGTTTTTAATTATGTTAATCCTCCTAATAGCGTAATTAGTATTATTCAAGATGAATCATATAATGGTAGTAGTATTACCATATTTAGTCCTGCAAACAATAGTGATGGTTGTAATAATTTTAAACTAGTTTGCAGGAGGAAGGCAAGATAAATAAAATCGCTTCTTCCTAATAAAAAAAAGTCCATCAGGGCAATCATGGAACAAAGCCAATGATTGTCCTTCTTTCAGCATGACAGACCTAATTAACCGTAGCCATTGGGTTGACCATTTTTCCATTCGTTTTGTACTCCTTACTTGACATTCCAAGAAGGAAGTATGGCCCTAATGCCTAAACCACATGAATTGGGTAACGCATAAGGGTTATTATAATGGTTTCTCTAAATTATATTTGAGGTTTTTGAACAACATATAATATGCCAATGTTAAAAAAGAATACCATGATAGTCAATTATTTCAAACTAGTAGTCATATCCAAGATTTTACTCTACCTATATATAACAACCAATAGCAATTAATAGGTTCAAAGAGGATAAAGTGTACCTTGGAAAGTGGGGTGAAGATATGGTCATGGCACAATCCCAAAGTTAGAGAAAGAATGAGGGGGAGTCTTAGACAGTAAGGATTTGAAGTCATAATCATGTTACAAATCACATGGATGTTCATATACACCTAGGTCCTACATCATTCAATCATACCGTTATTCATATCAATCATGTGTGTAGTATATTCAACATGGTACTAGCATCACAAGGCACCTTAGGTCTAGATATAACATTCATGTTTAGAAGAGATATAAGGTGAATTCATCTCTTCTTTGAACTAGATAGAGAAAGAGATTTGCATAAATTTGTATTTTCATCATATGGTCACAAGCTATGTCACTTAGATCATATTAATGCACAAAAGTGGGTACTTGAGATGTTAGAAGGAAAATATAGTATATTAGTCTAAGACCTTGCATTTGAAAGGGTACAAGGCATAATATGAGTTATTGATTTTGAAGTTCAACCATTTCATGATGACAAATAAGGTCCAAGTCTCACATATGATCAAGTTGCATTATAAGTAAATAAAAGAACAATCTTTCAAGTCATGATAGATCAATATGTCATTAAGGTACATAGAGATGGTGTAATACATTAGATCATGTTTAAAGAGTAGTAGTGTTACTCATTTTCATGTATCTAGGGTTATAGATCATTAAACATACATGTTAAGCATGTAGATGTTGGCTAATCCTCAAAAGGTCATAAAGGAGATGTTTTTGGAAAAACAATGAAAGATTGTTCAAAATCAGTAGAACATGATCGATTTATTAGCAAGATGGTGTTGTTCTGGTTGAAATGGCATATAATATCAATTTATCTAATTAAGTGACATGGGAGATGTGATGGTTTGAATATTAAAGTATAAAAGACGATATTTTTTAGGGAATTACCCATAATTCGGTCAGGAGAGAGAGAGATAGAGATTTGATCCGACCTATGAAGTGGAAGGTTAGGAAATGTGTCAAGTAGTGTTGGGGAGCTTTCTCGTATGGTTTTTAGTAGCTCTTGGGCATGAGAGCGATGACGGTTGAGGGTGGTTGACAATGAACGCATGAGACCAGTGGTCCGATCGGGAGCGATTGGATGCGGCTGCGATTAGAGCTTGGGGCTTGGGTGGTTGATGGGACTGAGTCATGGAAGGTTGATTTGATGTTTCGTTCTTTGTCCCTAACCTTGTGTTAGGATACTCGAGGTAGCAGGTGGTTGCGGTTGCACAAGAGAGGGGGTATGGAGCGCATGAGCATTTGTGTTAGGTAGGGGAAAGAGAGAGAGGATTTAGGTGGACTCTAAGGTAATATAAATAGAATCAAGGGAAGCAAAATAGCATGGTTTAGGGTATAGAACGTCCCCACGCTATTGGGTCTTAGAAATAAAAAAATTCCCAACACCTAATCCATGTTTGGAGGGGGTCATATGCGTCCTATCAGAACCCATTGCGAGTCATAAAATTGAAAAAGGAGAGCAAGGATGAATTCAATAGCCGGATCGGTGTTGCAAAGCCACCCCTCCTTCCACACCTACTACAACACATGTGGGAGGAAGGGGGCGAGCCCACGGCCATCAGATCGAGCCTCAATCCATGGCATCAGACCATCAAACAGTTTGCATGGGCCATCCAACAAGAAGGAGCCATAAGGGAAAGGGGAAACAAAAGAGAGTGGGTCAAGTGTGGGCCACATGTAGCCTGGGACCAAACTAGTAGGCCCAAGGTGAAAAAGGGAAAAAAGGGGGAAAAGAGTTACAGAAATAGGCTTATTTAAATTGTCTTAAAAACTTTGCTTGTTGTTTGGGAAAGAAGACATGTAGAGGTATAGTGAGAGAGAACTCTACAACATGAGAATGTTAGATATGTGTTCAAATATAAGGTCAAATCAAATGGGAAGGATTTTGATGAGTGATATGATTATTGAAAACTTGATTAGAATCAAATTAAGTATGACAAATGTATTAAATACACTCATGGTTTATCAATTACTCGTTAAAACATATTCAATTAGAAAATTGAAGTTAAGAGAAATAAACAAAGCAACATAAGGTTTAGATGTTACCTACATGAAGAGAGAGAATAACTCATCTATCACAGTAATCCTCTTGGTGGACTCTTTTAGAGTTTCATGTGGTTCTTCAACAATATTTTTAGGTAAACTAGCAAAGCGGACAGGAAGTGGTGATCAAGATTCCACAAGATATTACATAATTGAGTATGTATTATACATGTACTCTCACATTCTTGAGTGATGGCTGGGTAGTTTATCTTGAATAGGTTGGGTTTCTTTCCTTGATGTTTCCTTAATATTACAAGTTGTAACATGATTTAGACATCAGTTTTCCTTAATTTTCATATTATTAAAGTCATGAGACTTAGCATCCCCAGATTTTATCTAGGCATTACCTCTATACCTCGTCCTCTTTCACATAGATAAGAGAAATTATAAAGTATTTAAAAGAATACTGAATAGAATTTAAGTACTAGTTTTCATCATCTCTCTCATGTATTCCCATAGGGAAATTCATAGAGAAGCCAAAAACAACAATGCCCCTTGTCTATCAGATAAAATCAAAAGAAGGCATATCAAAAATGTAATAATTCTATCCGACTATTACCTTTTGTGGTCATTTACCATTTTAGGTTATCTTAACACATAGAGTCTAGTTGTTTCATATCGTTTCTTTTGCCCTTTTACTCTATTGGGATGTAACGTTTTCATGTTTTGTCGAGTCTTCCTTGGTTGTTAGATCATTTCTCCCCTTCTTTTAAACAAAAGAGTTCAATATACTCAACATGTATGTATCTATAACATGTTTTGTCCTCGTACCATGGTCTTATCAGTCTTATTACCAATGTAAGAGCTAAGTCAGAAGTTCTTACAGGTGGAAGGTCGGGACTTTTGCCCTTACTTAGTGATGACTGCTCTAGAGTACTAGGCATTTATTGCATTGGTGGCATCAATACTCTGGCTTTTCAAAACAACTAGAAAAATGTTTTTCTAGAATTGTAGAGGCTTCTCCTTAATTCTTAGCTTATTGCCCCTCCTTGGGCACTGCCATCACATATGTACTATCTATCTATACTTATGGAAGAGTCTATTTTCTCACCATATGTTAACTCTTTCCACATTTTCCATTATTTTAACATGACTATGTCATTTCAGAACCCTTTCGGAACCCAAGGTTTCTACATTGAAGACTAGTATCCTAGGTTGTAATACTAGTATCCAGTCTACTATATACATTACTGTTGTCCTAACCTTCCTAACCAGAGTATAAGAAGAAGGATTCTATTATCTTAATTGAGTCAAGATGGGAATTCTCAGGCACTCATTCTTCTCTTGCCTGATCCTTTGCACCCATTTTGGTGCAAACAACATTGCTCTAAGCAATGTATTCCTCATGTTCTCCAGTCATTTTTAAGCTTCACCCTTTCTTCTACACATGTAGAAGTCACTTTAGGGTATACCGGAGGACACTCACATAGACTCAACACCTTAGTCCTATGTCTCTATAGACTCACTGAACCTTAAGCTCTGATACCAAACTTGTAGCGACCGTCATCACATCGACAACCAAATCATTATTAATTAAGCAACATCAGATTTACAAACAAATCACTAAAATTGAAACATGATATTCTGAGCATCTTGATCTTAACCCTTGATCCAATCTTGATGATTTAGGATCTGACTCGAAGGGTTGACCTGTTGATTTAGATATTGATTATACTCGAAATCTTCAGTGAAAGATACACTATTATATAACTCCTTCTTGATTGTATTGAAGATACTTGTATGTATCTCTTGACTATATATGGCTACTTACTTGGATGACCTACTGTTCCCTATGATTAGTCTTCCATTTTTCTATACAAATTTTGAAAAACATGAAAACATAAATTGCATACCCATTATGACTACCCGTATATTGATAATGATGATGATGTTGATAATGTTGATAATGATGATAATGTTGATATTGGGTGCAAGTGACCCCCTCATTGAGAGGAGGGACTTGTACATTGGCCTCGTACCTCATATGGAGAGAAGGAGCCCAGTGACTTCCCCCATCGCATTGGGGTGATAAAGTCACACAAAAATATATGAGCATGCTTCTCGAATTACAACATAATGGGAACTCATAATAAAAATTGAATCATTTGAAAAACTTGTCAAATAACTTTTGATTCTTGCAAATTTCTTGTTATACTTTCAAAATATAAGTCCTGCCAAGTGTACTTATTTTCTTATAAACTGTTTTACTTGATTTTAATAACATACCATGCAATTGCATGATTGTGTCTTGATTTTCTTGATTTTAGGCAATGCAAATGGAATATTAAATAAGATCGCTTCCGCACTCTACATACTCTGATGATAAAGACAAATCAGATATATCTCCATATTGGGTTAGTTGTTCTTTAAATATCCAGTTTTCGATTTATTATTTCTTATTGTATATTCCAGTGTGTTAGATCCTATCGGGCCACTCCTGGACGGGTGCTTCAATCCTTTTTCTACTATCTAGGCACTAGGATTGGGATTGGGGTAAGAATAGTTTTGTGACAGTTGGTATCAGAGCCATAACCCCTCTAGTAGGTGGGGCCCACATGGGCATGTGGCATTCCAGTCTTGAGTTGTGCGATCCAGGCATATTGGAAAGGGTTGACCATGGTTGGCGTAGCCACCCTTGCGTTGGTATTCTGTGATCGAGAGATGGGTGTGCATGGGCCATTCTAGGTCTGCATCGAAATGGGAAAATATTATGAGTCCATATAATTGAGCCTTGATGAGGATGTCAAGAGTCTAAGTAGGGGAGACTGTAACTTCCCCATATTTGAGGCCTCAGATAACATGATCTTAAAAGGAATGATTGGACTACCCATATCACCAAGGTGCACCTCCTTTTTCGGGAGCTCATTACTAAAGAACTCCATAGTTAAGCGTGCTCATCTTGGAGTAGTATTAGGATGGGTGATCAGTCGAGAAGTTGATATTGGCTTGCATGTGAGTAGAAAAAGCGTGCAGTTAAGACTTGTGGTGGTCTTTGGGGTCAGTCATCATTCTTGAAACTCTACTAGAGCCTTGGGTAGTGGTCCCAGGTGTTACAACATCTTTCACTAGAAGGATTGATAGAGGTTTTGCATTTTTTTAGAAATCTTTAATAAATCTTCTGTAGTATCTAGCATGGACCAGGATACTTCTTACCCTCGTTACTATTTTTTGAAATGGGAATTTGGATACAACTTTGATTTTTCTCATATCAACTTATATCCCTTTCTCAGAAATCTTATGTCCCAACACAATTTTGTCTTATACCATAAAATGGAACTTTTCCTAATTCAAGACCAAATGTTTCTCCTCATAGTGTTGTAAAATGAGAGATAGGTTTTTAGAGGAACTTATCAAAATTAGAGCTGTATACTAAAAAATCATCCATAAAGACTTTGATTATATCTTCCAAGAAGTCCACAAACAAAGATACCATGCACCTTTGGAAAGTAGCTAGTGCATTGTATAAGCCAAAAAAACATTTTCAGATAGCGTAGGTGTCATAGATATAGGTGAAGGTGGTATTCTCCAGATCATCAGGGTGGATTGGAACTTGATAGAATCCATAATACCCATCTAAGAAGTAGAAGTATGAATGATGGGCTAATCTCTCTAGGACTTGATCAATAAATGGTAGTGGAAAATGATCATTCTTGGTTGCATTGTTCATTTTTTTGTAACCTATACACATTCACCATCCAATCACGGTCATCATGGATACTTTATCTCCCTTCTCTCCTTTCACGACAGTTATTTCTCCTTTTGTGGTACTAGGTGTATAGGAATTACCCAGTTGCTATCACTAATAGGGTATATAATCTAGGGTGGTTGTTGTGGAGGTGGTTGTTGAGGATGGGGGTGAAATTGTAGAGGGGGCTGTTGGTATGATTGAGGTGGAGGATATGGATAGTTGAAATGGGGTTGGTGAGGTGGAGGAGCATATGAATGTGGTGGTACTTGGTACTAGTGAAGTGTGGGTATTTGGCCTTGTGGTGGGATATAAGCACCTTGAGTAGTGCTCACATTACCACCATCATTGTTTGGGTTAGCCATGGGTTGAGATGGGAGTCTACCCTCTTCATGGTAGGCAAGTGATTTGATCAAGCCTTTGTTCAAGGCGGCTAATGTTTTGTCCTTGAGATGACACCTATTTCTTCACTTCATCAAGGTTCCTTATCCTTCCTAGAACTTCTTCTTCAAACTTGGAGTTGTACTTGGGATTGTGATATTGCTTGGGTTGCCCTTGCTCCTCATTTTGTTGTTTTCATGAGAAGTTTGGATGATTCCTCCACTCTGGAGTGTAGGTGTTGGACATAGGGCCTTGGTCGTTGCGGTCACCAAAAGCATGAAAAGCATGCACTTCTTAATCACACAATTTTATGATGTCTTTCTTGACTACTTTTCTTAACATTTAGTTCAATTTCCATTGGGTTTGGGATAATTCCTTAGCCTTTTCTTCTAGATTTCTTCTATGCATGCATACAAGTGGGCTCAAGCCTTGTATATCTTCTACTAAATAGCCAAGGGCTTTCCTTCAAAGCCTAAGATCCTTCAACAACTTATTCATCTATTCATCAGTCAATGTCGACTTAACTATCACTAAGTTCCTTTCTTCATCATCTAGGAATTCATAACACAGTCCTTCAGGTAGTTTTTTCAGCTCTGGCTTTGGCTTTCATGCTTCTTACTCTTCAAGAGCCTGCTCCAATGATGCATACTTTTTTTTTTCTATGTTCATATCTTCTTTGTCACTGAGCTCTTCTTTAGGCTAATTCAATTAATCTAGAATCTCTATTACCTTAAGATGTTCTATGTTGGGATCCATGTTATTTAGAGCTCTCATAAGTGGGTCAACAATGACATTGTTTTCTTGTACCTCTTCACAGTATTGGGTGCAACTATCCATGAAATAGACCAACTCAAATAGAGAGCCCCCCCTCATAAAATTTACATGTGTAAATCCATATAGTTGTTTTCGATATGAACAATTATCATACCTTCTACCACTTCGATTAGGGCTCTTCCGGTGGCAAGAAAAGGTCTTCCAATGACCATTGGACATGTCGGGTCCTCGACTGTGTCAATCACCACTACGTCACATGCGATGAAGAATCGTCCTATACAAATTGGGACATCCTCCACTACTCCTACCGGCTTTGTGGCATCCAACTCACAAAAATAAGATTAATTATGAGGAAGCATTCATTTGCAGTGGATTACTGAAAATCACTAAAAATTAAAACATTTTTCAAAGAGATCCAATCATAGGAAAACTCTTTCAACAAGAACCAATGTATTACATTTACATCCTGGTTCATAAGTAGATATCTTGTACTATCTCTTCTCGAGGGTTATAACATCAACTGCCTTATTAAAAGTTAAACACATACAACATAAGAACCTCGAGGCATTAAGCCAAAATCTCAAAATGATTCATTAAAAGCACTAACTATTAACTCTGAGGACCTAAGAGTACAAAGATGACACATAGGACTTCTATCTACGAACACGATAGAGAACACACTCCACCTGAGATGTTCCTGATGTACCTGCTGCTGCTGAAGTTCTTCTTCTGTAAGATATTCTCAATCTCCTTCGTGCTCGTCCATCTAAAAATGTTGGATCCTACGGGGGTGAGACAATTGAAAATTGCCCCAGCGAGAGATATAACTCTCTGCCAGAAACATTATTATTGCAGTTTATAATATAAATCTGAACAGAAGATAAGCAGTTTATATCATTCTCATCTTTAACTATTGCAACTATCTGTGATAGAGCAGTAAATCATCTATTCTCTTTATAAGGAATAGAAAAAACATGTATATTATTTATCTATTGTATCAGCTCAACATCTCATGCTTTTCTCATGATACTCATTACTCTGATATGTCATCCATGACTCTTTCTTGTTTCTATCTGATGGCCTTAGCCAATATGTTAAACAAATATTAGTTTATACTGGACATGAGAGTGTACATCATCATGTCTTATTTAGGCATTGGTCAATACCAATCCTGTATAAATATTCCAGGCATTGGATTATACCAATATTGTGCAACTAGTACGAGCATTAGACTTATATTTTCATGTGTATCCATTCCAAGTATTGGACTATGCCAATCATGTGACATTATTCTAGGTATTGAACTATGTCAACCCTATGCAATTATTCCAGGTATTGGATTATACCATCCCTGTGCAATTATTCCAGATATTGAACTATGTCAACCATGTGCAATTATTCCAGGTATTGGATTATACCAACCCTGTGCAATTATTCCAGGTATTGAACTATGTCAAACCTATGCAATTATTCCAGGTATTGAACAATGTCAACCCTATGCAATTATTCCAGGTATTGAACTATGTCAACCCTGTGCAATTATTCCAGGTATTGAACTATGTCAACCCTATGCAATTATTCCAGGTATTGAACTATGTCAACCCTGTGCAATTATTCCGGGTATTGAACTATGTCAACCCTGTGCAATTATTCTAGGTATTGGGATTTAACCAATCCTGCGTTATTATTCCAGGTATTGGGATTTAACCAATCTTATGTTATTATTCCAGTTATTGGGTTATGACCAATCATGTGCAGTTATTCCATGTATTGGGATTTAACCAATCCTGCGTTATTATTCCAGGTATTGGGATTTAACCAATATTATGTTATTATTCCAGTTATTGGGTTATGACCAATCATGTGCAGTTATTCCATGTATTGGGTTAATACCAATCATGTGCAGTTATTCCAGGTATTGAACTGTGTCAATCATGTGACATTATTCCAGCTATTGGGTTATGACCAATCATGTGCAGTTATTCCAAGTATTGAACTATGTCAATCCTGTGACATTATTCCAGGTATTGGGTTATGACCAATCCTGTGCAGTTATTCCTGGTATTGAACTATGTCAATCATGTCATATTATTCCAGGTATTGGGTTATGACCAATCTTGTGCAGTTATTCCAGGTATTGAACTATGTCAATCCTGTGACATTATTCCAGGTATTGGGTTGTGACCAATCCTATGATATTATTCCAGGTATTGGGATTCAACCAATCCTGTGATATTATTCTAGGTATTGTGATTTAACCAATCATGTGATATTATTCCAGGTATTAGGATTTAACCAATCCTGTGATATTATTCTAGGTATTAGGATTTAACTAATCTTGTTATATTATTCCAGGTATTGGGTTTTAACCAATCATGTGATATTATTCAAGGTATTGGGTTTTAACCAATCCTGTGCATCTATTCCAGGTATTGGACTATGCCAATCCTGTGTATCTATTCCAGGTTAAGGCATTTCTTGCTATAAGGTTATCTATAATCAATCACTTTAGGTATTTATCTTATCAATGTATTAGTTACTATTCCATTATTAGGATTAGAGTCTCCCATACCATCACCCTTTATTAGGGTTAGGATTTCACATACCATCTCTCATCATTAGGGATAGGATTTCTCATACCATCTCTCATCATTAGGCTTTCACATCAATTTTCCCATAATTAGGGTTTACTATTCATCCCAACTAGGGTTCCTCATAGCATCATCCTCAACTATGGTTTCTCATGGAATCACCCTCAATTAGGGTTTCTCATGGAATTACTCTCAATTAGGGTTTCTCATGGAATCACCCTTAATTAGGGTTTCTCATGGAATCACCCTCAATTAGGGTTTCTCATGGAATCACCCTCAATTAGGGTTTCTCATGGAATCACCCTCAATTAGGGTTTCTCAATTCATATCAATTGGAGATGCTCATCCCAATTATGGTTTCACTCTCCATTCCCATAATTGGAGTTTTACATTATATTCCCCTGAATTAGGGTTAGGGTTCATTGACCTTCTTAATTAGGGTTCATGGTCTCTTTATCAAGAATTATACCCTAATTACACATTCATTCATGTTGGAAGTGTTGAGACTAAAACTCTACATGATTATTATTCATGTAAGAAGTTCTCTTTCTCTCTCATTCTTTATAGAATGATATTTACATCGGACTAGATTGTATTAAGTCAACTCAACTTGATTGAAAGGTTGACACCATGTATTATGTCACTACTTCCTTAATCATAAGGATTAATCATTCACAACGTATTAATCACCCTATTTTAATAAGGGTACAATTACCATAATCATCCTTGAATTACATCATGTAATGTTCAATTAAATAATTGATCTTTAAACACCTTAAGTGTCCATACATTTTTGGTTAATTATTTCTCAAACGGTCTTGGTCACTTAGACCCCAAATGATCTTGACCAACCAGACCTCAAACGGTCTTGCATGGATAACCTTCAAATGGTCTAAGACCGTTTAGACCTCCAAACGGTCATAGTCTAACGGTTTGAAATAGTTTGGCAAAGTTAGTACTTGAAATCATTTGACAAAGTAGGTGTTTGAAACCGTTTGAGTCTCAATCGCTTTGGGATCATTTGGTCCCAAACGGTCTTGAGACCGTTTGGTCCAAACCTGCTCAAAACCGATTGGACCAAAAAGGGTCTCAACCTCTCACATCGATTTAGGGTTTCCAAGGTTAACTCCATCATCAATTGAATCCATGTAATTACTCATAATTTGAACCTAAGCACCATGCTTCAAGTGAGCTTAATGAATCATCGTTCAATTGATTCAATCTTCAATTGATCATCAATTAGGGTTTGCATCATTGAATTGCTCATCAGACTAGTTATTGATTGCATTACCATTTGATATCTTTGGGTCCTCAACTACTTCACCATACTCAAACCTAGACCTATAAATGGTCTTGGTTGACCTCCAAACGGTCTTGAGACCGTTTGGGTGATCTCCAAATAGTCTTGAGAGCGTTTGTGTAAATCAACCCAAAGAATTAAATAAATTAGTTACAAAATCAACACTCAACCCGATTAGGGTTTCTAATTAGATGATTGTCCAAATATTAATTCAATCAATTGGAACCATTAGATTCTTATCCAACAAGTGCTAGGTTTCTGACCTCAAACGGTCAACCCATCCAAATGATCAACCATCCTAAATGGTTTGGGGTTCAAATCTCTAAACGGTTTACAAACCGTTTAGTCTCCAAACGGTTTGGTGAAACCATTTGGATCAAGATCTTCAAAACCGTTTGCAATTGATATTTGGGGAGGTGTGTGCTTATGTTGATGTCATCATCATCAAGCTATAAACCCACGAAACTTTCTGTGATTTTCATGGTGATTGCATCCATCAACCAAATAAATTTTTGAGAATAAAGAAAGGATCAACATTTGATAAGGAATTGAATTCAATAACAATATTAAAAGTTCAAGTTATAAAACTCGCCTCCAATTGAGCTTTAAAGCTTGGAGCTTCACCTCAAAAATGGTGGATGAAGCTCTTGCAACTCCCCCTAGGCTCGTCCTCAAGCGTTTGGGTGAAAATACTGGCTAGGGTTGAAGATGGAGTGAAGAAAAGAAGAAATCAAGCATTGATTTGTGATTTCCACCATAGATTCAAGGTGAAAGAGGGTCAAGAAGCTTACCAACAGGTTGGGGCTCCTTCTCCCCTTGTTCCCAAGCTCCCAAGGTCGTTTTGCAAGCAAAGGGTGGAAGTGAATTCGAAATCCCCCCTTTACTCTATGGATAAATGAGCTTATATGCAATTTTTATTAAAAAATTCAATTAGGAGAGAGAAAGTAGGAATTATCTCCCCCATATCCTTGCCACTTGAGCCCTTTTCTTCCTTAGGGACGAGGCTATCCTTTTTTCCTATTATTATTTTCAGTTATCCACAATTTAAAGAAAAGCAAATTAAGCACCTTAAATCATATTATAATAATATCCATAAGTGAGTGGATATTTCTTTTTCTTATAATAATGTAAGTGAGTTATCCACCTCCCTTAGATATCTTCGTGCCTTTGCAAGGCACATGGTCTTACACATATATGGATTTCAACCATTTCAATTTTGGTTGAAGGGCACTTCAATTAATATATTTATTTTTGCATATAATTGAAGTAAAGTTCCAATTATGCTTAAATCTTGATTATTTTAATATCAAGATTCTCTCTCCTCCAAAATGATACAAATGAGACGCACCTGTCATTTTCTTTGCTCTACATGATGCCAAGAAACATTAGGGACTATTCTGAAGTGATAATTTGCATATTGAACCCTGGGTCTTGGGTAAATTGCACATTGCACCAAAACTAGGTTTTAATGCAAAAACATTGCTTAATCAGCTCTTTCTTATTACTCAGGCTTTCCCAAGTTGTACCTATGCATAATATTCATTCTCATGATGCTTCAACACATGAGGAACATTTATCAAGTTACATTTGCAAGTTAACCCCTCACATTGGGTAATTTTCACTCTAGTCCAAACTAAGCAAACATTGTTTCAACATTATTCAAAAAGGACTAAAATTGAAGTATAAGTTCCTCTTGAACCTTAATTACTTTTCAAAAGATAAGAGCAAGCATATAATTATCTTTCTTAAACAAAATACCTAGGGTTAAAGCATAACCCAGGTCAGGGATGTTACAATTATAAACCCCTAACAAGGATTTCATCCCCGAAATCCCAGATAAAGGGAAACAGATATTATCCATCATCTCATCAAGTCTTCACATAACATCTCAATGTCATGTTTATGCAAGGCATAAACCCCTAACATATGATGTCCATGCTATATAATATAGTTAAATTGATTTCATAATTAACCACTCTAGGTGGTCAACATAAATTATCTGATACCATAATTCCTTACCTTGGTATTCATCACATGTGCTGAAAACACATCACATTTCATCTTTCTTTCATACTGGGACATTTCTTGTTATACAAATCTTTTTCTTGGAACCCAAGTCCAAGACAACTGATACTCTTCTGAGTATCCATCAAATAATCAATTTTAATTTATGCACACCAAGTGTTCTAAGACCCACTTGGTTGCCATTTCCCTGAAAGAAAAGAAAACAAAGGATCATAGTCCTCTTATCACCCTATTGTTATCCAGGGTTGTTTATTCATGAGAAGAGATTATCATCTCCTTTAAAGATTACATGAACCTTCTACTGTTCATGAGTTATTTACTCTTATTTCTTTCTTGGTTCCTTGCCATCAGCATAGGAATCATATGGACGCTCCCTTGTCATCATCTCTTAATATCATTTTCCCCATGATTGCTAGATAAAGGTATTCAAACCTTTAGTTCATCACTGATTATTATTACCTTCCATCAGGTAACTTATTACCTCTAGGTCTTCAGACCAGGGTATACATTATACTAAACATCTTCTTTTGTTTATAAATTGATTTATAATTAAATCAAATTCCTTCGTATATCAATTAGAATGTGGTATAAATATCCATGCCACATTTCCTACTTCTTTCTTTAGATTGTTTCAGAATGATTACTTGATCAGAGTAATCAGAAAGATAACAATCTAGGTATGTCATACTTTCCTTGCCTTCAATAAATGAATACGTGGCCAGGGTATTCAAGAACTGAAATTAGGTAGTATGTATTTGTTTTATATTATGTTTCATATTCTTAACATCTCTTTAAATTTCCCTACTTAGTATCTTAGATTTTCTCTGAGTGTTTCTTTTACATCTCTTCCCTTTCTGCATGAAAAGAGAAATTTTCAAACACATAAGAGGATATTAAACTGAACACAAGTTTTCATCCTTCTTATCTCTTCCTCATATCCTTAAAGGATATTCCAGATAAACTAAACAAGAACTACCATTCTTGTAGTAGAAAACAGAAGGTAACTCAAAATAGAAAGTTCTATCTTGACAAGTCTACCTTTTACAAGTTAACTAGCATCTTATCTGGCCCAAAACATGGACTTAGTTGTTATTTGTTATTTCCTTTGTCCTCTACTACCCGAAGTACATGGACCAAACTGTGACACTTGTCTTCGTCCTCCACTGTCTACTCCACTGGACTGAGGTTCTTGTGGATTTTGCAGGTTATGCTTTGACTGTTGGGTCACCTCACTATTTATCCGTCGACATTGTTGTCTAAAATGTCCTGGTTGTCCACATTTATGACAAGCTCAACCCCAAATTGATGACCCCTGCATAGGTGCACAATATTGAACTAGTGAAGATTTTGGTTGTTTATTGCCACTACTCCACTGTTCCCGTGACTGTGTAGACTTCCTTTTAAGGTTTGTCTCATGTTTCTTTATCGTAGACCTTTCTATCCTCTGTATAGACTCCACGAATGTGGCAAACCTCTCTCTACTTTCTAGGGCAGATGTCGGGATGGACATCTCAGCATTTAGTCCCTTCTCAAAACATTGGATCTTCTCCTCCTCAGTAGCTGCCATTTGAGGACAAAATAAAAAAAGTTCCATAAACTTAACCTCATATTCATTTATCGACATGGCTCCCTGTCAAATCTTCTCAAACTGTGATATATTTTCATCTAAGTATGTCTTTGGAAAATACTTATTGATGAATTCTCGATGAAATTCCTCCCACTCAACCTCTTCATCATTCCTTTTTATTTCTTCTATAGCCCACCAGTGTCCAGCACTACCCTTCAAAAGGTACACCACATGTTTAACTTTGTCAGCCTCTGGGATACTAAGGATCTTAAAGGCTTTTTCTAACTCAGTGATCCAGAGATCAACATCTGCTAGGTCAGATTTTCCAGCATATTCAATGGCTCCTACACGACATAGTCATTCAAAGGTCTTACCAGACCCATATCCCTCATTGGAAACTGGTGCCCTAGGTGCCGGTGCTGGCATCCGGTATGCCATATACCTTAGTGTGGTCATGAGTTCACCAAAAAGATTATGAACATATGGGTTTCCTCTCATGACTTCATCAACATGGGGATTTTCAGGCACTGGTTCTTCCCTTGCCTGATCCCTTGCACCTCCCACTGATGCAGCAACATTGCTCTCAGCAATGTGTCTCTCATGTTCTCCAAACATCTTCGAGTTATATATCTTCTTCTACATAAGCAGAAGGCACTATAAGATACATTGGAGTACACTTAGAACAAACTCGATACCTTAGTCCTATGTCTCTATAGACTCAGCGAACCTGGAGCTCTGATACCACTAAATTGTGGCATCCAACTCAAAAAAACAATATTAATTAAGCAGAAGCGTTCATTTGCAGCGGATTACTGAAAATCACTAAAAATTAAAACATATTTCAAAGAGATCCAATCATAGGAAAACTCTTTCAACAAGAACCAATGTATTACATTTACATCCTAGTTCATAAGTACATATCTTGTACTATCTCTTCTCGAGGGTTACAACATCAACTGCCTTATTAAAAGTTAAACACAGACAGCATAAGAACCTTGAGGTATTAAGACAAAATCTCAAAATGATTCATTAAAAGCACTAACTATTAACTCTGAGGACCTGAGAGTACAGAGATGACACATAGGACTTCTATCTACGAACATGACAAACAACACACTCCACCTGAGCTGTTGTTGTTGTACATGCTGATGCTGAAGTTCTTCTTCAGTAAGATATTCTCAATCTCCTCTATGCTCGTCCACCTAAAAATGTTAGATCCCACAGGGTGAGACAATTGAAAATTGCCCCAGCGAGAGATATAACTCTCTGCCAGAAACATTATTGTTGCAGTTTATAATATAAATATGAACAGAAGATAAGCAGTTTATATCATTCTCATCTTTAACTATTGCAACTATCTGTGATAGAGCAGTAAATCATCTATTCTCTTTATAAGGAATAGAAAGAACATGTATATTATTTATCTATTGTATCAGCTCAACATCTCATGCTTTTCACATGATACTCATTACTCTGATATGTCATCCATGACTCTTTCTTGTTTCTATCTGATGGCCTTAGCCAATCTGCTAAATAGATATTAGTTTATACTGGACATGAGAGTGTACATAATCATGTCTTATTTAGGCATTGGTCCATACCAATCCTGTATAAATATTCCAGGCATTGGATTATACCAATCCTGTGCAACTAGTATGAGCATTGGACTTATATTGTTCATGTGTATCCATTCCAAGTATTGGACTATGCCAATCCTGTGACATTATTCCAGGTATTGAACTATGTCAACCATGTGCAATTATTCCAGGTATTGGATTATACCATCCTGTGCAATTATTCTAGGTATTGAACTATGTCAACCATGTGCAATTATTCCAGGTTTTGGATTATACCAATCCTGTGCAATTATTCTAGGTACTGAACTATGTCAACCCTGTGCAATTATTCTAGGTATTGAACTATGTCAACCCTATGTAATTATTCCAGGTATTGAACTATGTCAACCCTGTGCAATTATTCCAGGTATTGAACTATGTCAACCCTGTGAAATTATTCCAGGTATTGAACTATGTCAGCCTTGTGCAATTATTCCAGGTATTGGGTTATTACCAATCATGTGCAGTTATTCCAGGTATTGGGATTTAACCAATCATGTGTTATTATTTCAGGTATTGGGATTTAACCAATCATGTGTTATTATTCTACGTTTTGGGTTATGACCAATCCTATGTAGTTATTCCATGTATTGGGTTAATACCAATCATGTGCAGTTATTCCAGGTATTGAACTATGTCAATCATGTGACATTATTCTAGGTATTGGGTTATGACCAATCCTGTGCAGTTATTCCAGGTATTAAACTATGTCAATCATGTGACATTATTCTAGGTATTGGGTTATGACCAATCCTGTGCAGTTATTCTAGGTATGGAACTATGTCAATCCTATGACATTATTCCAAGTATTGGGTTATGACCAATCATGTGCAGTTATTCCAGGTATTGAACTATGTCAATCCTATGACATTATTCAAGGTATTGGGTTGTGACCAATCCTGTGATATTATTCTAGGTATTGGGATTTAACCAATCCTGTGATATTATTCCAGGTATTGGGATTTAACCAATCCTGTGAAATTATTCTAGGTATTGGGATTTAACCAATCATGTGATATTATTCCAGTTATTGGGCTTTAACCAATCCTGTGATATTATTCCAAGTATTGGGTTTGAACCAATCATGTGCATCTATTCCAGGTATTGGACTATGCCAATCTTATGTAACTATTCTAGGTTAAGACATTGCTTTCTATAAGGTTATCTATAATCAATCACTTTAGGTATTTCTCTTATCAATGTATTAGTTACTATTCCATTATTAGGATTAGGGTCTCCCATACCATCACCCTTTATTACGGTTAGGATTTCACATACCATCTCTCATCATTAGGAATAGGATTTCTCATACCATATCTCATCATTAGGCTTTCACATCAATTTTCCCATAATTAGGGTTTACTATTCATCCCAACTAGGGTTCCTCATAGCATCACCCTCAACTATGGTTTCTCATGGAATCACCCCCAATTACGGTTTCTCATGGAATCACCTTCAATTAGGGTTTCTCATGGAATCACCCTCAATTAGGGTTTCTCATGGAATCACCCTCAATTAGGGTTTCTCAATTCATATCAACTGGAGATGCTCATCCCAATTAGGGTTTCACTCTCCATTCCCATAATTGGGGTTTTACATTATATTCCCCTGAATTAGGGTTAGGGTTCATTAACCTTCATAATTAGGGTTCATGGTCTCTTTATCAAGAATTATACCCTAATTACACATTCATTCATGTTGGAAGTGTTGAGACTTAAACTCTACATGGTTATTATTCATGTACGAAGTTCTCTTTCTCTCTCATCCTTTATAGAATGATATTTACATCAGACTTGATTTTATGAAGTCAACTCAACTTGATTGAAAGATTGACACCATGTATTATGTCAATACTTCCTTAATCATAAGGATTAATCATTCACAAGGTATTAATCACCCTATTTTAATAAGGGTACAATTACAATAATCATCCTTGAATTACATCATGTAATGTTCAATTAAACAATTGATCTTTAAACACCTTAAGTGTCCATACGGTTTTGGTTAATTATTTCTCAAACGGTCTTGGTCACTTAGACCCCAAACGGTCTTGATCAACCAGCCCTCAAATGGTCTTGCATGGCTAACCTTCAAATGGTCTAAGACCGTTTAGACCTCCAAATGGTCTTGGTCTAACAGTTTGAAACCGTTTAGCAAAGTTAGTACTTGAAACCGTTTGACAAAGTAGGTGTTTGAAACCGTTTGAGTCTCAATCGGTTTGGGATTGTTTGGTCCCAAACGGTCTTGAGACCGTTTGGTCCTAAATGGTCTTGAGACCGTTTGGAATCAAACGGTCTTGAGACCTTTTGGTCCAAACCTCCTCAAAACCGATTGGACCAAAAAGGGTCTCAACCTGTCACATCGATTTAGGGTTTCCAAGGTTAACTCCCTCATCAATTAAATCCATGTAATTACTCATCATTTGAATCTAAGCACCATGCTTCAAGTGAGCTTAATGAATCATCCTTCAATTGATTCAGTCTTCAATTGATCATCAATTAGGGTTTGCATCATTGAATTGCTCATCAGAGTAGCTATTGATTGCATTACCATTTCATATCTTTGGGTCCTCAACTACTTCACCATACTCAACCCTAGACCTCCAAACAGTATTGACACCATTTGGGTGATCTCCAAACGGTCTTGAGACCGTTTGGGTTAATCAACCCAAAGATCTAAATTAATTAGTTACAAAATAAGCACTCAACCCGATTAGGGTTTCTAATTAGATGATTGTCCAAATATTAATTCAATCAATTGGAACCATTAGATTCTTATCCAACAAGTGCTAGGGTTCTGACCTCAAATGGTCAACCCATCGAAACGGTCAACCATCCTAAATGGTTTGGGGTTCACAGCTGTAAACGGTTTACAAACCATTTAGTCTCCAAACGGTTTGGTGAAACTGTTTGGATCAAGATCTTCAAAACCATTTGCAATTGATAATTGGGGAGGTGTGTGCTTATGATGATGTCATCATCTTCAAGCTCTAAAACCACTAAACTTGATGTGATTTTCATGGTGATTGCATCCATCAACCAAATAAATTTTTGAGAATAAAGAAAGGATCAACATTTGATAAGGAATTGAATGCAATAACAATATTAAAGGTTCAAGTTATAAAACCCACCTCCAATTGAGCTTTAAAGCTTGGAGATTCACGTCAACAATGTTGGATGAATCTTTTGCAACTCCCCCTAGGCTCGTCGTCAAGCTTTTGGGTTAAAAGATTGGCTAGGGTTGAAGATGGAGTGAAGAAAAGAAGAAATCAAGCATTGATTTGTGATTTCCACCATAGATTCAAGGTGAAAGAGGGTCAAGAAGCTTACCAACAGGTTGGGGCTCGTTCTGCTCTTGATCCCAAGCTCCCAAGGTCGTTTTGCAAGAAAAGGGTGGAAGTGAATTCGAAATTCCCCCTTTACACTATGGATAAATGAGCTTATATGCAATTTTTTTTAAAAAAATTCAATTAGGAGAGAGAAAGTAGGAATTATCTCCCCCATATCCTTGCCACTTGCACCCTTTTCTTCCTTAGGGACGAGGATATCCTTTTTTCCTCTTATTCTTCTCAATTATACACAATTTAAAGAAAAGCAAATTAAGCACCTTAAATAATATTATAATAATATCCATAAGTGAGTGGATATTTCTTTTTCTTATAATAATGTGAGAATTTTGGTTGAAGGGCACTTCAATTAATATATTTATGTTTGCATATAATTGAAGTAAAGTTCCAATTATGCTTAAATCTTGATTATTTTAATATCAAGATTATCTCTCCTCCAAAATGATACAAATAAGAGGCCCCTCTCATTTTCTTTTCTCTAAATGATGCCAAGAAACATTAGGGACTATTCTGATGTGATAATTGGAATATTGAACCATGGGTTTTGGGTAAATTGCACATTGCACCAAAACTAGGATTTCATGCAAAAACATTGCTTAATCAGCTCTTTCTTGTTACTCAGGCTTTCCCAAGCCATACCTCTACATCATATTCATTCTCATGATGCTTCAACACATGAGGAACATTTATCAAGTAACATTTGCAAGTTAACCTCTCACATTGGGTAATTTGCACTTTAGTCCAAACTAAGCAAACATTATTTCAACATTATTCAAAAAGGACTAAAATTGAAGTATAAGTTCCTATTGAACATTAATTACTTTTCAAAAGATAAGATCAAGCATTTAATTATCTTTCTTAAACAAAACACCTAGGGTTAAAGCATAACCCAGGTCAGGGATGTTACAAGCTTCATGAAAGAGTGATCAACCAACTAAATTCTCATGTCAGTTTTGACCATGTCAGTAAGTCCATGCCTTTGAGCCAGCATCAGCAGCATGAGGCTAATGCTTGCTACTGGATCGGCTAGTTCATTCCTTTCCACATTATCACCGATATTGAGAGGAATGGTAAATGCCCTCGTATATTTCTTCTTTGTGGGCATTTTGGCTTGAGCAAAGGTACTTGACATTTTGGCTAGATTTACTATTTCAATGTGATCTTCTCTTATTCTTTTCGTAATGAGGTCCTTGAAGAACTTAGTGTAGGTAGGCATTTCTTCAATAGCATCAAGAAAATGAATAACTTGGTGCAGTTTCTTCACGGCTTCCATAAACTTCTCATACCTTTTCTTAAGATGGGCTTTGATTAACTTGTATGGGAAGAGGACTCTTGGACAATAAGGGTCTCTTTGAGTAAGGACTTCTTCAACTGGGTCTGACTCCTTTATCTTGGCACCTTTCTTCCCTTTGCCTTCTTCTTTATTTCTATTCTTTTGTGTGGATTATTCCTTATCAGACTCTTCTACTATCATGATGGGTTCAGATCGTGGCTTTTCAACAATGTCTTATTTGAGGTGACGTCCAACTTGTTTCTTTTCTACAATATTTCCTAAATGGAGAGTGGCCATCTTTACAGACTATGTGTTGGATGGAATATTTCCTTGAGGGTTCTTAATCAACTCAGACAGTTGCACAAATTGTTGATCAATTTGTTTCAGATATGTTTGCATATCGGCCATCTGGGTCTGGATCATTGTTAAGAGGCCTGAATTGGTGACGACACATTGGGTCAGTTGATCATTCACAGATAACTACCTTTTTTGCGAAATAAAATAGTTGTGCCATCATGTCTGGTTGATTGTTGCTTTTATGTTGGCCTTGATCTTGGTTTTGTCGACTCATGTTCTTTACTGTCCTTGACCTTGCCCTTGCCTTTGGTAGTTATTTCTATTTTTCTAGTAATTTGTAGTCTTAGTGGACTGAGCTTGTCCACCTCCTCTTCTAAATCATGGTGGTGGTTTAGATGTTCTACTTAGTTGGTGAGAGTTTTCCACAACGTCTTTGTTTTCATAACTAAAACCAAGGTGATTTGGACTTTTAAAATCTACATAAGAGGCATTATGTGTGTCTTCATCTTCTTTGCTTTCGTCATCATCCTCCGGATAAGTGTACATACAATCATCTATATCATGTCCTCCTTCACCACAAGTAACACATTTCCTTACTTTCTCAGTCTTGGCCTTACCCTTTCCCCCAATATCCTTTAGTTGTTTGACATCAAGGGCAATCTTTTGGATTTGGGAGGTTATATGTTCCAAAGCCTTAGCCTCGACAGATGGTCCTTCAGAGTTAGCCCTATTTGCTGACCCCCTATCACTACTCTCATAATCCATTTCTACTTGTAGTGCATCCATGTTATGGATGATTATCATAGTCTTCTTTGGTTTCTTTCCAAGGGAATAGCTTCTGGTGGCAACATCCAACAAAATTCATTTTGTTGGTGTTAACCCATTGTAAAATGTTGTTATGAGAAAACCTTTGTCAAAATTATGATGAGGAAAATCCCTCTGATATTCTTGAAATCTTTCCCAAGATTCATAAAGATTATGTCCAGGCTTCTGTAAGAATCTAGTGATCTTGTTCCTATTCCTGATAGTTTTCTCAATGGGTAGAACTTTGTGATAAAAACATCGTCTAGGAGCCCCCATCCATCAATGGACCTATGAGGTAGAATAAGATACCAGGACAGAGCCTTGTCTTCTAAAGAGAAGATGAGTCCCTTGTAGTAGATAACTTCATGCATAACTCTCTTCATCTTAATAATGTCACAGATGTTCTTGAAGGCATCAAGATGATGATAGGGATTTCCATCCTTTGAGTTACCCCTAAAAGTTTTTTTTTGGATCATGGAAATCACTGCAAGTTTTAACTCAAAGTTTGCCACATCAAACCATGGAAGTATGACAGATAATCTAGGCTCATTATCTCTAGTCGTAGCTAAATCTCTGAGGGAACTACCTTCCTCATCTTCCTCACCATGTTCATTGTTATCATCGCTATTGTTATTACATTTATTGTTGATGTTGTTGCTCCTTCCATTCCTCCTTACCCTTTGACGTCAACCCTCATCAAGTCATTGTTCTTCAAGCTCCTCATAGCTATGTGGTGGTGGTGGTGATGTGTCACCAAGAAGAATTTCACCTCTTGGATGTTTTGGGTTGTAATCCTCCCATTTAGATTCTTGGTCCTGTGGAGGAATAACAACCCTTGTATTTTGGTTTCCTCCGGCTTGATGCCCTCCCCTATGATGTGGCATAATGATAACAAGGGTGGCTGATATAGGTGTAATTTGCATCTCCCTAAGTTACAGAAAATAGTTCGCACAACCAAGTTAGAAATTGGACATTTTCAATGAATTATTCAAGATATCTACAAGATGGTGTATTATAGATTTGTGTAGTCAAGTCTACTACTATACTTGAGACATGAGTGTATGGTGAGAAGACTCATGTTCTTAAGAGTATCATTTTGCCTTGTCACCAACAACAACGCCAAAAGTTGACCGACCTAAATCACATGTCTAAAATGGAGCACATCTAGAGTAATCAAAATCTTAAATTTATAACCCCACTCTCAGGCCCCCGTAACTATTATACGAGGTCCGAAGTAGTAATTGGGGTCGAACCATAGGGACAAAGGTAGTGAGTGATAATAATGTAAAGTCCAATATTAGTTACACCAACCAAGAAAGGGTAGGTTAACATGGTGTTCCTTATGGGAACTATGTTCCTCCAAACAAACAAAATATGTAAAAGAAGAATAAAGAAACGAAACAAGAGAATAAAGGCAAACAAGCATGTGATAACAAGATATAGAGGGGAACTTAAACTAGGTTTCACCTTCTAAGATTCCTCACCAACATAAAATATTGTTACCCTTTATATACCCTTAGAAAGATTACAAACAATCACCATATATGTCTATTCCCTCCACTCTTAAATTTAGGGTAGATCTAGATTATAAGCATGTATCCCTCTCGAGATGGCAAACAAACAATAACAAATACTACCGTATGATCATTAGCTTTAGCATTCCAACATTCTCATTCATTCATGCAACTCAAAAACACTTAGATAGGAATAGTGTTACTCTTTTGAGGCACTAACAATCAAATATCACAAGAAGGTAACTAATCTTACAAGTGTAGCATTAAGACCAAGCAGATGGATATAATCCTTTCTAAGAGCATATGTATTCAAACGGATGTAAGTATATACATGTTGGGAGAGTCTTAGTGGCTACTCCCAATTGAAATGAGTTTAGCCACTCATGTTAATGAGTAGAATAATCAGTTTTAAAAGTGAAGAAACATCAAGATAGACAAAGATGATGGATGAAAAATGTGAGAGGGATGATAGATCTAAAGAAGGAAAAAGGAAATACACCAACAATACTACTTTAGATCTAGATCTAGTGTCAGCGTAGAGTATGGAAACTCATTCTCTCGAAGAAGAGGGAGATGATCTTCTCTCTCCTTAGGACCTTCATCTTCAGAGGTAGAAGATCGATGGATATGAATGAGGTTGACTCTAGGGTGCGGTAACACTTTGTCAACTCTTGGTGTGGTGACCCCTCAAATGGATGATGTGGGGGTCTATTTATAGGCGCTAGACACCGACTTAAAGATTGTACCAACCACTGCATCAGGAAAGAGTAAGGACCCTGACCCACATTTTGCAATAACCCTAATTGTTTTGCATAAGCATGTTGCTTAGCTCCTTGCTCTAATCATCTGATAGGTAATTAGGTCATGTTGGAATCTTGGGTTCCTTATTTGTGCTTGATGTTTGTGTTTTGTGGAGAGGGTGGTGCAAATTTGCAATTTACTCATGATAGGGGTTGATGTGTATGTTAGCCACATCTAGTGTGTTCCTTTTCTCTCTTGGCATCATCTAGAGGAGTGAGAAAGAGATGGGGATCTTGTTTGAACCTTGTATGAGTGGTGACATCCTTGGTGATATTTTGCACTCATGTTTGAGGTGTGTCTTGCACCTAGGAGTGTTGTATCGGGCTTGAGAGCCTTAAGGGGGCCTTGTATCGGTTTGTGGCTCTAGGGTTTCATCCCTATCAGTTTGTGAAGGGAGTGGGTGTGTGTATCATCCATGACCTAGGAAGGTGACCTAGTGGGCGAGGCATAGTTCTTATCACCTTGTTGCATGGTGTTGCATGTGGCTCTTTCTTTGTGGACATGTGTCATCTAATGTTATTTGGTGGTGACACCTTTCCTTTGTTATCTCTTTCATCTCTCTTGTATATATATATCTCTTTCTCTCCATGCAAGAGAAACCTTTTGGTTATCTTTGCATTATCTCCTTAGTGGTTGATCTTGAGCTTGAGGAGTACTCTCACTTGGAGCTTGGTGGATGAGGCTAAGCTTGTGGTGTTCTTATTTTCATCTTTCTCCTTGGTAAACCATGATCCTAAGCTCTTCTTTCTCCCTTTTTTCTTGTTCTCATCCATTGACCTTGGTTATTTCCTTTCCCTCTCATGCTCTCTTAAACTTGGTCATATCTTCTTCTTGGAGGTTTTTTGGAGATCGAGCTTGAAGGATCTTCTTCTACCTTGAGTTCGTGAAGCTTGGAGCTTGACCTTGGAGCTTAGAGCTTTATGGTGATCCTTTAGGTGGGTTATATAATTCTAAAATCTCGTTGTTATTATCATTTTTTCTTATTATCTTATTCTTCATCATTGGCTCATTATTGCTTGCATGCTAGTAACTCATTTGGGTAGTTTAACATTCTATTTTGGAAGATGAACCTATTGGATCCTAGATGGGTGATTATATGCTCTAGAGGGGGGGGATGAATAGAGCTGAAAGCACTTAAACAAAACTCATTAAACCTTCAAAATATATGCCAAGATAAGGTTGCTAAATAGGCAATTTGAGTGCAACTAAATCATGCATAGCAAGGATAAGAGAGATTGAACATGCACCAATTAGACAAGCTATTTAGAGTGGTTCCACACTTCAAACTAGAAGTGTGTCAGTCCACTTGCCTAGAGAGGTCAACCTCTAGGACTTCCAACAATTGCACTGTTATATTCACTTATAAGACTTACAATACATGACCAACAAAGGACTTATCTATCCAATACAAAGAGTCTTCAACCTTACCAAGGACTTACCCACTTTGCAAGAGTCTTCGGCATTCTCCAAGGACTTACCCACTCTTGCACAAGTCTTCGGCCTTGTAGGAATTACCCACTCTTCTTGGATATTCCGCCTTTGACTTCACCTTCACTCGGAGAAGCTTTCACTAAGGTCTTACCCACTTGAGCTTGAGTCTTCTGCCTTCTCCAAGGGCTTACCCACTCTAGCTCCAAGTCTTTGGCCTTGATCTTCACCAAGGGACGCCTTCCCTTGTTCTTCTTCACCTCTCTTGGACAAGAGAGAGAACCTTCATCTTCATGATTGGAAATGATAGAAATGGATGTGGTGGAAGTGAGAGCCTCACAAGATATACATGTAGGATTAGCTCTCTTATATATTTCCTACTCACTCTAATGGATGTAGCAAGTGATTTAGCTTAGAGAGAGAGAGGAGGCTGTAGGAAGCACTCAACTATAGAATAGGAACCTCACAAAGAGTTTGCAATGAATGCTCTACCTTGGAATGAAGCCCAAGGGGTCCTATTTATAGTTGGGGATGCCTCTTAACCTTTGGGAACACTTGTGAACGAAAACTAGCCGTTTTGTGGCTTGCAATGGATCTATTTTCACTTGTTGCAACTCCACAACGGCTAGAAACACTTTTTTGCACTTTTCCGTACAGTGCATTCGCTCGAGTTTCTATATGTGTAACTCGACCGATGCAATCTTCAGAAAATCAGCCCAGGTGGATCGGTCGAGTTTCAGGGTGGGAAACTGGACCGATTCAATCTTTAGAAAATCAGTCCAGGTGGATCGGTCGAGTTTTAGGGTGGGAAACTGGACCGATCAAGTGCTTGTAATTGATTTTCAAAGTTGCATTAAAAGTTCTCTAATATTCGATCTAAGTGTTCCTGATATTTTTTTAAGCTTAATTACAAGTCATACAATCATTATAAGTGATTTACAACATGATTCTAATGGATATACATCATATTACAAAAATGTGCACTTGTATTGACTTTGACTTGTCTTTTCTCCAATTTGATATGCGCAAGTTAGGGCAATTGGAGGGTGTCTATGCCTAATCTGAAATCACTCAAGTAGAGACATTAGACACCAATATGTGGAATGGTTAGTCATCATCAAAACATGGGTTTAGTCAATATAGACGTGAGTCAACATTGACCTAATTGACCTTGAGTCAACATTCTCCCCCTTTTTGAAGATGACAACCCATTCCATAAATGTATTGAAAGCATTTAAGTAAATTCATACCTTTGGAGAAACCTAGGGGTTTCAATAGAATGGAGTTCATATGCTCCCCCTCAATTGATGTGCATGGAGTTTTCATACTCCCCCTCAATTGATGCTATTTCTCCTGCATGGTTAGCTTTCATAACATTTATAGAAACTATGTCTTCTACTCATATATGTTCTACACATATATGTCTTCTTCCCTTTACCGTCTCCCTTTACATTAACATATTTCTCTTCTTCATGTAAGACATGCCTTGTTCCTCTTTTAAAAGAAGACATACCTTTCTCCCCCTTTGTCATTTCAAAAAGTGGGGTTATGAAGAAAATAAGAAACATCACTTGTTAAAGGAAAAGGAGATAACACAAATATATAAGGAGAGTAGAAGAGCACATATAGGGTCTTGTCCAAGCATAGAAAGAAAATCAAGTTAAAACATATACTTGAACAACCCAAGATGCAAGATAAAGTGCTGTAGAAAAACAATAAATTGCATTTTTGACCCTCAAGATGATGGAATTTGACCAAAAACCATCAGAGCTCATGGCAAAGAGATGAGTCTTGCTCAGAAGGTCATTTCTGCATGAAAAGCACTAGTCTTGCACCAAAAACTGAAACTGGAGCAAAACTTGCATAAAATCCAAAAACACTCCATTTTCTACATACAATGTAGATCTATGTACCCTGCATCACAATGTTATGCAAGCAACTCAAGATAGTAGATATGCAAATCAAGGAACAAGCTTGAGCATGTATAAGCATAGCATATAGATGAGCAAAGATGCCAATTATAAACAGGGTTAGAACTACATGTATATGAACTACTAGTAGATGATATCACAAGTTAGGACTACTAGTAGGATCTAGATCATAGCAAGAGATACCAAAAGATACACAAGTCAAAGAGCAAGCTATGAGTAGATGTAGAGATATATCCAAACAAAGAGATATGCAATTTTAGAAGCATGAAAGGATATAACTCAACAGATATGCATCCTTACCATAAGATGATTACCCCTATGAACCTCAAGGTTGTATCAAAACAAGATATACACCTATAGAGATGTAGCAAGTTAGAGTAAAACGGAAGCGATATTAGACACAACCAAGAGATCCAAAGAGATCATCATCAAAACCTACAAAACAACTCAAAGCAAGTAATTGCAAGATATAGATATACCAATTTAGAGCAATTAGAGAGATAGAGTTGTATGCAAGATAGGCAATTTAGAACATGGCAAATATGCATATATAAAGATACCAAAAGAGAGTGCCAAAGAATAAGGCTATTGGTTGAGAAAATCTAGTTGAGAGGGAAATTCTCATTCAATAAGCCAACTGTGTATTCTGTGCACAGTGTTATCGGTCGAGTTCTGTGCATGGACAACTCGACCGATGACAGCTGTTGGCAACACTCTTGGTGCCTATCGGTCGAGTTTCAATAGGGTAAACTTGACCGACATATCAGCTGTCAAGAAGCACATATATATCATAAAAACATATTTAAAGGCATTCTTAAAATACAAACCATATCCAAACATGTCTAAGAAAGTTAGTAATGCACTATAGAAGCATTAGAAACAGTTTTTGAGCAAGAGTGTGAAGAGAAACACAGAATACCACTTTTGACTCAAAAACCATATGTATAGTGCACACTAACTTGACAAAAACAAGTTAGGATATGTTATAAGCAATAAAACATTTACCTTTGTGCTTACCATTTCCTTTTCCACTTGTTGTCACCCTCTACACAGCTCACCTTTCTTCTTTCATGTGGATTGAGAAGTCAATTTGCAAATTAGTGGCTCAAGTCAATCCATTTGCAAGTACCTACAAGAAGAAAGATGAAATGGTCCCCAATCATGTTGTTGGGTCCGGAGGGGTTAGTTTAGAAACCCAAATCCGATTGCTTTTGGGTGCTTTCCTAAAAGGACAACAAGTAGAATAATGACCAATTTCATTGCAATAGTTGCATGTTCCCATAATCTTGGAATTAGAGGATTCTCCATGGAATATTGGAGGTCATTTATCTTTGTTGTTCCCTTGACTACTATCATACCCTAAACCATGTCTACCAATTTGTTTAGTAGTATGGTGTAGGATGTCATTAAGACTCTTTTTGCCCACTAAGAATCTTTGCAAGGATGATCTCAAACTATCATTATCATGCTTAAGAGAAGCAATAGTAGAAGACAAAATTTTTGATATTATTTCTAGCATGCAAAAGATCATTTTCTAAGCAACGAGTTTTAGTTAAATAAGAGTCTCTATTAATATGAAGAGCGGCAACATCATTCTCTCTATTTGTAGAACTAGAACAAGATTCATGCCCATTGATTTTAGCAAGCAAGGAGGCATTTTCTATTTCTAATTCATGCAAAACAAAATCTTTGTCCTTGTTTTCAGATTTAAGAACATCAATATCATGCATGAGAGAATCAATAATTAAAGTATGCTCTTCATTAGAACTAGGCACAAGAGGTTGAGCTTCTAGAAATCTAACCTTATCAAGTAAACTAGTATTTTCAAGTTTAAGAGAATCTACTTGACTAAGACAGTCATTTTTATCATCAAGCAAGAAAGAATTAGCATGTTCAAGATCATCTAGTTCTACATGCAAATTATCAACAATTTTAGCAAGCTTTTTCTTTTTCCTTTTAGAAGACTTAAGAGAGGCACAAATATCATGAATAATAGCAATAAACAAAACTCATTAAACCTTCAAAATATATGACAAGATAAGGTTGCTAAATAGGCAATTTGAGTGCAACTAAATCATGCATAGCAAGGATAAGAGAGATTGAACATGCACCAATTAGACAAGCTATTTAGAGTGGTTCCACACTTCAAACTAGAAGTGTGTCAGTCCACTTGCCTAGAGAGGTCAACCTCTAGGACTTCCAACAATTGCACTCTTATATTCACTTATAAAACTTACAATACATGACCAACAAAGGACTTATATATCCAATACAAAGAGTCTGCAACCTTACCAAGGACTTACCCACTTTGCAAGAGTCTTCGGCGTTCTTCAAGGACTTACCCACTCTTGCACAAGTCTTCGGCCTTGTAGGAATTACCCACTCTTCTTGGATCTTCCACCTTTGACTTCACCTTCACTCGGAGAAGCTTTCACCAAGGTCTTACCCACTTGAGCTTGAGTCTTCTGCCTTCTCCAAGGGCTTACCCACTCTAGCTCCAAGTCTTTAGCCTTGATCTTCACCAAGGGACGCCTTCCCTTGTTCTTCTTCACCTGTCTTGGACAAGAGAGAGAACCTTCATCTTCATGATTGGAAATGATAGAAATGGAGGTGGTGGAAGTGAGAGCCTCACAAGATATACATGTAGGATTAGCTCTCTTACAGATTTCCTACTCACTCTAATGGATGTAGCAAGTGATTAAGCTTAGAGAGAGAGAGGAGGTTGTAGGAAGCACTCAACTATAGAATAGGAACCTCACAAAGAGTTTGCAATGAATGCTCTACCTTGGAATGAAGCCCAAGGGGTCCTATTTATAGTTGGGGATGCCTCTTAACCTTTGGGAACACTTGTGAACGAAAACTAGCCGTTTTGTGGCTTGCAACAGATCGATTTTCGTTGCAACTCCACAACGGCTAGAAACACTTTTCTGCACTTTTCCGTACAGTGCATTCGGTCGAGTTTCTATATGTGTAACTCGACTGATGCAATCTTCAAAAAATCAACCCAGGTGGATCGGTCGAGTTTCAGGGTGGGAAACTGGACCGATTCAATCTTCAGAAAATCAGTCTAGGTGGATCGGTCGAGTTTCAGGGTGGGAAACTGGACCGATCAAGTGCCTGTAATTGATTTTCAAAGTTGCATTAAAAGTGCTCTAATATTCGATCTAAGTGTTCCTGATATTTTTCTAAGCTTAATTACAAGTCATACAATCATTACAAGTGATTTACAACATGATTCTAATGGATATACATCATATTACAAAAATGTGCACTTGTATTGACTTTGACTTGTCTTTTCTCTAATTTGATATCCGTAAGTTAGGGCAATTGGAGTGTGTCTATGCATAATCTGAAATCACTCAAGTAGAGACATTAGACACCAATATGTGGAATGGTTAGTCATCATCAAAACATGGGTTTAGTCAATTTAGACATGAGTCAACATTGACCTAATTGACCTTGAGTCAACAGAACCTTGCTTGTTGCTGCCTTTGTGTTGCACCTTTATACCTTGCTTGTAACGCCATCCTAAGGTAGGACATTATGAGGCCAATATGTTTGTGTTGGCTGATATGTTTGTGTAGGTCGACATGTGTGGAGTCTGACACATAGGGTAGGTAGATAAGCTTTGGGTGGACGTCACGACCTGTGATGCCCCTGGCCTTTGTTGTTGTGGTAGGTCGTCACAACCTTGGCTAGGTCTAGGTCGACATGTGTTGATGTTGTTTAGATCATCCTACCCTGGGTATGAGTGGGTTGATGTTAGATGAGGGATGTTAGCCATTTTGGCCTTGGCCGTCACACCTTGGGGACGTTGTTGAGCGATCAACCTTGTGATGCCACACCCACAGGCATTGCTCGATACCTTGCAAAACCCCTCATTGAGCGTTTCTGCCTAATACACCAGTGACCGTCATGACTTGGTGGTGTGGTCATGGGAGCGTTGTTCTGATGTGTGTTTCCTGACCCCCTGATAGTTGTCATGTCTTAATGTGTTGCTCAAACCCTAATCCTCCCGTCACGATGAGTGTTTCTGGATACACCAATAATGGTGTTATCCCTTTGACACCTGTCACCCCTGTGATAGTGTTTCCTGATAGAAGGGGGTTGACCGACACCCTTATCCTTGAGAGGTTGTGCCCGACACACCCATGGTGACAATAAACTGATATACACCTTGAATAGGTAGATTGATAACCCCCCTGGAGTGGTTGCCCGACACACTTAAGGCTAACTGATACCATATGTTAGAACCCTAATTGATACCTTGTGATAGTGTTTGAGACATACCATGTTGATGTTAGGGTCTCATGGTATGATGTGTTACTCTATCGAATAGTTGTATGAAAGGTGTTGAGTTAGGTTTCTATGCATCATTACATGTGTTATAATGATGATGAGAAATATGTTTCCATATCTCTTAACATACCTCATAATGGTGTAAAAGTGACGATCTAAGGGTGGTTGTTGATCCAACCTTGCAAAGCCTAATCAAGTAAAGAGGAAACCCTAACCTTCAAGATGTGATGTATTATGTGTGGCATGGATCCTCTGAGATGATGATGTTGATGATGCATTGCCTTCTTGTTACATGTTTCTAACCATGTAGGTAATATTAGTTGATGCAGATAGCCATCTATGAGATATGGTGATATTGATATGTTTGATTAGACTTGTGAGGCACATGTGAGATGGTGACTTAGAAAGATGGGGGAAGTGGTCTTATGACCTGGTAATGGCTTATTTCCTTATATGAGTTGATGGGTTCCTCATTTATGATATGAGAGGTTGTTACCCAAAGATATGTGGTCCTTGTGATGGACATTGGTCCTTCTGATGGACATCGGTACTTATGATGGACATTGGTCCTTGTGGAGAACATATGATGAATAACAAGCATAAAGAGACATGATGTGATGAAATCATACCTAATATGTTTCAGTATGTTCTGGTGATGAGTCATGCCCTTGTTTATTTAGACTTTATTTAGAGGTTATACGTTGTTACTTGATTAATGCTAAAGATGTTTAAATTAGCCTAATTAATCAAGTGAAATATAATAGTGTAGTTTGCCCTGTGCCATAGATCCATTCAGCGTCAACAATTTGCTGAGTGGGGGAACGAGTTTAACTCATAGTCCATATTTTTGAATATGCGGCGTACAAGTCAAGTAATTCCTTGTATCCTTAAATATAGGATGTGTGAGATGACCATGTGTTAGTCGATCTCATTGTGGTATGGATGGACATGTGTGACCCACTCCTTTTGTTAGAATAGCCATGCATGAGCCTGTTCTTCTAGCATTATACCTATACCAAGGTTGGCTAGTTATGATTTTATATGTGGATGGCCATGTGTGAGCCAATTCTTAATCTCAACTATATATCATTGTTGTAGATTGACTGACATGTCTCTATGGTGTTTTCTCTTGTGCTGACCAAGAGGTGTGGTGAGGTCATGGATTCCAGCTCTTCCATTAGACCTTGTATGGCACCGATTTCAACTTATCAAGTAGCTGGTTGGATTTGGGTGGTATGACTCAAATCCTCTGGACATAATGAAATACATAATCAACTGTATATAATATCATGTAGGATCAAAATATGAAAACATTGGATGAGGCCTTGATTCATTTTTATTCAATGTTGTTGATAGGAAATACACATGCTCTTCATCTTCCTTTTAAATTATTAAGTTGTTCCATGAATCAGACAAAAATTGCTCTTCCTGTAAATGATCATTATCAATGCATTTAGTTATAATTATACTATTGCTTAGTTTATCATATTTGTGATAATATTAGAGTTGGTGGTGATTTATATCTCCCGCAGAGATTTGGACTCTCACCCCATGGGTTTCCCACACCCTTTTTAGGTGGACGAGAATAAAGAGGTAGAGATCGTGTAGCGGAGGTTGAGGAGCAACAGGAGGACCAGTAGCTGACGAGGTTGGAAGTGTTGTTGGGTGTCTTTAGTTGATGGAGTCCTAGAGTCATCCATGTACACTCGGGTCTTTAGGAACGTTTTGTAGATGCTTAGCGAATGTGCTTTCTTTATGCGCCCTTTGTATACCAGTTGTGGTGGGGTCATGTATATATGTTCTAGAATAGTTCTTTGGTTACAGGTTGACAACATGCCTTGTATATGCTTTGAGGCATGAACAGACTTATATGTGAAGGTTCTTGCTGTTTGGTAGTTTTATGAAAATAGTTTTAAATTTTTAGTGTTTTCTAGTAATCTATTTGTTAATCTTTCTTCTGCGGTTATGTTTTGAGTAATCTCTCTTTCTGTGGCAATGGGTGTCACATTTGGTTGTATCAGATCTCTAAGTTTGCTGAGTCTATAGAGACCTAGGACTAGGGTTTGTGTCTGTTCTAGTATCCTCCAGTCTATCTTATGGTCACTTCTTCTTATGCAGAAGAAGAAGAGAAAGATTAAAGATGCCTGGAGAACATGAAGAACATGTTGTCGAGAGCAATGTTGCTACACCAGGTGGTGGTGCAAGGAGCCAGACACAAGAAGATCGGGTACCTGAAGTCCCCCAGTTTGACCCATCCATGATAGAAAACCTTGCCTTTCAATCACTTTTTGGGCAGTTTATGGCTACAATGACTCATATGGAGGATAGGATTCCTATACCTCAATCTAGGGCATTGGTTCCCCATATTGAATCCTCAGGTACTAGGAAGACTTTTGAGCAACTTCTCCATGTTAGGACGGTTGAGTATGCGGGGACAGCTGATATGGCGAATGCGGATCAGTGGCTGACTGAGCTTGAGAAGGCCTTTAAGATCATAAGTATCCCTGAAGCAGATAAGATGAAGCATGTGATGTACCTCATGAGAGGGAGTGATGGCCATTGGTGGGTCATAGAGGAGGAGAAGAGACCCGAAGTGGTGGTCGGTTGGGAGGAATTCTAACGTGAGTTTGTCATTTGGTACTTTCCTCAGATGTATCTTGATGAGAAGATCATTCAATTTGATAGGATTCGACAGGTATCCATGACGATCAATGAGTATGAGGTAAGGTTTATGGAGTTTTTGAGGTTTTGTCCTCACATGGTTGTGATGGAGGATGAGAGGATTCATCATTTTGAGAAGGGTTGAACATTGAGTTGTCTACTCCAACTGCTGCCTTAGAGAATCAAGAGTGGTTTGTTGTGTTTGTGGAGTCTGTTTGGAGGATAGAATGATCCGTGAAGGAGAAGGGGGACATGAGTGCCAAGAAGTGGTCTGCACAGTTTCAAGGGCAGTCGTTAGGTGGCTTTAAGAAGCTGAGGATTTCTACACCCCCAGTTTCACAGAGGTTTAGTGCTTCGACATAATGGTCACCGAGCAAGGGAAGAGGTCGTAGTTTTCCACCCGCAGGAGCCCAAAGTGTTGCATCAACATCAGTGAAAAGACCACCTAGGCCTTGGTATGAGAACAAGATGTGTTATAAGTGTGGACAAGTTGGCCATACCAAACTGTTTTGTCCAGTGAAAGAGGATGAAGTGACCCAACAAGCGAGGTGGAGCCAGCAGGGCTTGTAGAGGTAGCTGAACAGTGGCGCAAGAGGATGAGAATGTGACCAAGCATCATAGGTTGGATCGTCTGCTCAAGGAAGAAGAGGATGGGGGCGACAACATGCAATGACTAGATTCTATGCTATGAGTCATCCGGAGTCGGTGGTCAACCCAGGAGTGGTGACAAGTCAGATGGAGTTATTTCATTCTAATTTGTCTTCTTCTTGCTTTATATGTATTTTTTTTACCCAGGTGATACACACTCTTGTATCTCACATGAAGTGCTTAGTAGTTGTCCTTTTCCTGTTAGTCATAAGAAGAAAAGTTTGTTGTTATAAACCTCGTTCGTTGGTTCCGTAGTGTTATAGGATGCATGTCCTTCTTGTGTTCTCTCTTATTCAGGAACATCATTAAAGTGGATCTCATACCACTTGACATGCATGGATTTGATGTGATCCTTGCAATGGATACCTTGGAGAAGTATAGAGTGGTCTTGGATTGTAGTTCTAAGAAATTAATTTTTGTAGATGGTAGTGAGATGTGGATCTTCCTAGGAGATAGGAAGATTCTTTCGACGTGTCTTGTATTAGCTATGGTAGCGAGGAAGCTTCTGAGAGAAGGTTGTGAGGCATTTTTGGCACACGTGATAGATACTAAGGCAAGGAGTACTAGTATTCAGGAGGTGTCAGTGGTTAGGGAGTTCGAGGATGTGTTTCTTGAGGAGTTTCCAGGTGTTCCCCCACCATGAGAGATTGATTTTGAGATCAATCTAGTTCTTGGAACGCAACCCATAGCTCAGACACCGTACAGACAGCACCAATAGAGATGGCAGAGTTGAAGAGTCAGTTGTAAGAACTACTTGACAAAGGTTTCATCAAACCAAGTACATCATCATGGGGTGCTCCATGGTTGTTTGTGAAGAAGAAGGATGGAACTATGAGGTTGTGAATATATTACAGGCAGTTGAACAAGGTCATGATAAAGAACAAGTATCCCTTATCAAGGATAGATGATCTATTTGATCAATTTCATGGTGTGACAATGTTCTCAAAGATATATCTGAGATTAGGATATCATCAGTTGAGGATCAAGGAGGATGACATACCAAAGTCATGTTTTAAGACGAGGTATGGTCACTATGAGTTTGTGGTTATGTCATTTGGGGTAACCAATACACCACCAACATTCATAGATTTGATGAACAGAGTGTTCTGACCATTTCTTGATCAGTTTGTGGTTGTCTTTATATATGACATCTTAATATACGATCGGGATAGTCAACAACATGGACTACATCTTTGTCAAGCATTGACAATGTTGAGACAACACCAGCTCTATGCCAAGTTTATCAAGTGTGAGTTCTGGTTGAGGGAGCTAGATTTCTTGGGGCATGTAATATCCACTGAAGGAGTACGTGTGGACCCTAACAAGGTGGAGTCTGTGACAAAGTGGGAACAACCTAAGACCCCGACAGAAGTGAGTAGTTTTCTAGGTTTGGCAGGCTATTACAGGAGGTTCATTAAGGACTTCAGTTCTATCTCCCTACCCCTAACTAAGTTGACAAGGAAGGATGTGTCGTTCATTTGGGACGACAAATGTCAGTGTGCTTTTCAGACATTGAAGGAGAAGTTGACAAGTGCATTGGTTCTAGTTTTACCTGAGTAAGGAAAAGGATACATTACCTTTTGTGATGCGTCCAACAATGTTTTTGGATGTGTGTTGATGCGGGACAAGCAAGTGGTTTCTTTTGCTTCTCGACAACTTAAGAAATACGAGGTGAATTACCTGACTCACAGTCTAGAGTTAGCTACAGTGGTTCATGCTTTGAAGATTTGGAGGCACTACCTGTATGGGGAGAAGTTTTAGATCTTTACAGATCATAAGAACCTAAAGTACATATTTTCATAGCAAGAGTTGAATATGAGACAACGTCGTTGGATGGAGTTGATCAAAGATTATGACTGTACGATTTATTTTCATCCATGGAAGGTGAACGTCATAGCTGATGCGTTGAGAAGAAAGTCTTCATCCTCATTCATGGATAAAGTCCAGTTGAGTTCTTTAATGTTCCATAAGAGAGACAAGTTGGTGTCCTTACGTCAGATGAATGTCAAGTTGGAAGTCTCCTTGTTTTTCAAATTGTTGGCACATTTACAGGTGAAGCATGCGCTGAGACAACAGATCAGAGAAGCTCAACAGACAGATAATGTGATACAACAGATTAGATCAGAGTTCGACAACGAGAAGTGTGATGGTTTCCATGAGTCAGATGATGGGGAATTTTGTTACCATAAATAGATAGGGATTCCTGATGTTGATAACCTAAGGAAGATGGTATTGGAAGAGGCTCATTCATCCAAGTAAGTTATGCACCTAGGTAGTACCAAGATGTACCACAATCTGAAAAATATGTATTGGTGGCCAGGCTTGAAGAAAGATGTAGATGAGTTCATTACAAGATGTGTAGTATGTCAACAAGTCAAAGTTGAGCATCAAAGGCCTGTAGGAATGTTGCAACCATTGTCAATACCACAGTCGAAATGAGATCATGTGACTATGGATTTTTTGGTTGATCTTCCTAGGACAGCCCAGGGACATGATTCCATCTGGGTGATTGTTGATAGGTTGACCAAGTTAGCGCATTTCCTTCCTGTAAAGACAACGTTCACAGTAGAGAAGATTGCCCAAGTCTATGTGGATGAGAGACATATGGTCAATCTGAAAGGACCATCCAGACCTTGGAGGATTTGTTGAAGGCATGTGTCCTTTAGTTTTTAGGAAGTTGGGATGTACACCTCAATTTGATAGAGTTTGCCTACAACAACAACTATCAGAGTAGTATTGACATGGCACCATATGAAGTGTTTTATGGGAGATGTTCCAGATCTCCATTGTTTTGGTATGAGATAGGTGAATATCAACTTCTTGGTCTTGAGCTTGTACAACAAACAACAGAGAAGATCAAAGTGATACAACAACTGTTGAAAGTAGCACAAGACAGACAAAAGTCATACATGGATAATCGTCATAGACCCTTGGAATTTTGGGTGGGAGATAAGGTATATCTGAAGGTCTCTCCTTGGAAGGGTGTTCTGAGGTTTGGGAAGAAGGGTAAGTTGGCTCCCAGGTATATGGGATCTTACCCAATGATGGCACATGTTGGGAAGGTGGCTTACCGGTTGGAGTTGCCACCTGAGTTTCATAGGTTGCATCCAATGTTTCATGTGAGTATGTTGAAGAAGTTCCATCCAAATACAAAGTCAGTGTTAGAACCAGTAGAGGTGGAGCTTAATGAGGATGTGACCTATATATAAGGTTTGGTGTTGATACTCGATTGGAGAGTGAAGAAGATGAATAGGAAGGACCTTGTGCATGTGAAGGTTCTTTGGCATCATCATATGTTAAGGAAGCCACATGGGAGATCGAGGAAGAGATGAGGAGGAAGTACCCTTCCATTTTCTCTTAGGATTTTTGGGGAGAAATCCCTATTAGGGGTTTATGGCGTGTAAGGACCCTGACCCACATTTTGGGATACATTTAAGTATGTTGCTTAGCTCCTTGCTCTTATCATCTGAGAGGTAATTATGGCATGTTGGAAGCTTGGGTTCCTTGTTTGAGCTTGATGATTGTGTTTTGTGGAGAGGTTTGGTGCAGATTTGTAATTTACCCAGGATAGGGGTTAATGTGGAAGTTTTCCACCTCTAGTGTGTTCCTTTTCTCTCTTGGCATCATCTAGAGGAGTGATAAAGAGATGGGCATCTTGTTTGAACCTTGTTGAGTGGTGACATCCTTCGTGATGTTTTGTACTCATGTTTGGGGTGTGTCTTGCATCTAGGAGTGTTGTATCAGGCTTGAGATCCTTAAGGGGGGCTTGTATAGGTTTGTGGCTCTAGGGTTTCATCCTTATCGATTCGTGAAGGGAGTGGGTGTGTGTATCGGCCATGACATAGGAAGATGACCTAGTCAGTGAGGCATAATTCTTATCACCTTGTTGCATGGTGTTGCATGTGGTTCTTTCTTCGTGGACATGTGTCATCTAAGGTTGTTTGGTGGTAACACCTTCCTTTTCTCTCTCTTTCATCTCTCTTGTATATATATCTCTTTCTCTCCATGTAAGAGAAACCCTTTGGTTATCTTTGTATTCTCTCCTTAGTGGCTGATCTTGATCTTGAGGAGTACTCTCCCTTGGTTCTTGGTGGATGAGCCTAAGGTTGTGGTGCTCTCTTTTAATATTTCTCATTGGTAAGAAATGATCATTAGCTCTTCTTTCTCCCTTTCTTTCTTCTTTGCAGTCATGGACTTTGGTTATCTCCTTTCCCTCTCATGCTCTATTAACCTTGGTCCTATCTTCTTCTTGGAGGTGTTGTGGAGATCGATCTTGGAGGATGTTCTTCTACCTTGAGCTCGTGATGATTGGATCTTGACCTTGGAGCTTAGAGCTTGGTGGTGATCCTTGAGGCAGGTTATATAACTCTAAACCCTCTTTGTTATTATAACTTTTTCTTGCTATCTTGTTATTCATGTTTTGCATGTTATGGCTTGCATGCTAGTAACTCTTTTGGGTAATTTAATGTTCTATTTTGGAAGATGAACATTTCTTGTTGTTGCCTTTGTGTTTCACATTTCTACCTTTCTTGTAACACCGTCGTAAGGTAGGAGATGATGAAGCTGATATGTTTGTGTAGGCCAATATGTATGTGGAGGCCGACACACAGGGTAGGCCGATAAGCTTTTCATAGCCATCATGAATTGTGACGTGCGTGGTTGTTACCCTTGTGGTAGGTTGTCACAACCTTGACAAGGTCTAGGTCGATATGTGGTGATGTCATTTAGATCGTCCTACCCGGGGTGTGAGTGGGTTGATGTTAGACGAGGGATGTTACCCATTTTAGCCTTGGTTGTCACACCTTGGGGACCTTGCTGAGCCATCACCCTTGTGATGCCACATCCATAGGTGTTGCATGATACCTTGTGACACCCCTCTTTGGGCGTTGCTTCCTGATACACCAGTGACTGTCACAACTTGGTGGTGCGTTCATGGGAGCATTGTTTTGACATGTGTTTCCCGACATCCTGATAGTTGTCACGGCTTAACGTGTTGCTCAAACCCTAATCATCGTGTCACAATGAGCATTGCCCAATACACTAATGATGTCGTTATCCCTTTGACACTCATAACCCCTGTAATAGCATTGCCCGATAGAAGGAGGTTGACTAAAACCCCTATCCTTGAGGGGTTATGACCGACACACCCATAGTGACGATAAACTGATATACACCTTGAATAGGTAGAGTGATAACACCCCTTGGAGTGGTTTCCTGACACACTTAAGGTTAACCGATACCATGTGTTGGAACCCTAATCGATACATTGTGGTAGTGTTTGAGACATACCATGTTGATGCTAGGGTCTCATAGTATGATGTGTTACTCTATGGAATAGTTGTAGGAAACGTGTTGAGTTGTGTTTCTAGACATCATAACATGTTTTATAATGATGATGAGAAATATGTTTCCATATCTCTTAACATACCTCATAATAGTGAAAAAAGTGACGATCTAAGGGTGGTTGTTGATCCAACCTTGTAAATCCTAATAAAGTGAAGAGGAAACCCTATCCTTAAAGATGTGATGTATTATGTGTGGCATGGATCCTATGAGATGATGATGTTGATGATGCATTGCCTTCTTTTTACATGTTTCTAGCCATGCAGGTAATCAGTTGATGCACATAGCCATGTATGAGCTATGGTGATATTGATATGTTTGATAAGCCTTGTTAGGCACATGTGAGATGGTGACTTGGAAAGAGGAGGGAAGTGGTCTTATGACTTGGTAATGGGTTATTGCCTTATATGAGTTGATGGGTTCCTCAGTTATGAGATGAGGGGTTGTTACCTCAAGATATGTGGTCCTTGTGATGGACATTGGTCCTTGTGATGGACATTGGTACTTATGATGGACATTGGTACTTGTGGTGAACATATGATGAATAACAGGAATAAAGAGACATGATGTGATGAAATCATACCTAATATGTTTCAATTTGTTCTGGTGATGCGTCATGCCCTTGTTTATGCAGATTTCATTTAGAGGTTATACATTGTAACTTGATTAATACTAGATATGTTTAAATTGGCCTAATTAATCATGTGAAATCTAATAGTGTAGTTTGCCTTGTGTCGTAGATCCATTTAGTGTTAGCAATTTGCTAAATGGGGAAACAAGTTTAACTCAGAGCGCATATTTTAGAATATGCAGGTACAAGTTGGGTAATTCCTTGTATCCTTAAATACAGAATGTGTGAGACGACCGTACGTGAGTCGATCTCATTGTGGTATGGATGTCCATGTGTGAGCCACTCCTTTTGTTAGAACGGCCATGTGTGATCCTATTCTTCTAGTGTCGTACCTGTAACAAAGTGGGCTAGTTATGATTATATATGTGGATGGCAATGCATGAGCCAATCCCTAATAACGACTATATGTTATTGTTGTAGATTGACTAATATGTCCCAATGGTGTTTTCTATTATGCAGACCAAGAGGTGTGGTGAGGTCGTGTATTTTGGCTCTTCCATTAGACCTTGTATGGCACCGATTTCAAATTATCAAGTGGTCGGTTGGATTTGGGTGGTACGACTCAAATCCTCGGGGCATAATGAAATATGTAATCAGTCGTATAGAATATTATGTAGGATCAAAATATGAAAACATTGGATGAGGCCTTGCTTGATCTTTATACAATGTTGTTGTTAGGAATTATACATGATCTTCATATTCCTTTTAAATTATTAAGTTGTTCCATAAATCTGACAGTAATTGCTCTTCCTATAAATGATCATTATCAGTTTCATTTAGTTATAATTATACTGATTCTTAGTTTATCTTATTTGTGATAATAATAGAATTGGTGGTGAGTTATATCTCCCGCTGAGATTTGGAATCTCACCCTGTGGGCTTTCCAAACCCTTTTTAGGTGGACGAGAATGAAGAGGTAGAGATCGTGCAACATAGGTTGAGGATCAATAGGAGGACCAATAGCTGATGAGGTTGGAAGTGATGTTGGGTGTCTTTTGTTGATAGTCCTAGAGTCATCCATGTACACTCAGGTCTTTGAGAATGTTTTGTAGATGTTTCGTGAATGTGCTTTCTTCATGTGCCCTTTGTATACCAAATATGGTGGAATCTTGTATATATGTTCTGGAATACAGGTTGACAACATGGCTTGTGTATTCCTTGAGGCATGAAAGGACTTATATGTGAAGGTTCTTGTTGTTTGGTAGGTTTAATGAAAAATGTTTTAAATTTTTAGTGTTTTCCAGTAATCTATTTGTTAATCTTTCTTCTGCGGTTATGTTTTGTGTAATCTGGCTTTTTGTGGCAATGGGTGTCACAACATGTGTCGGTCGCTACAAGCAATTGACTCCATTAGTCGAAGTACATGTGCTATAGCAGTCAAAAGGGCAGACACATTTGTAGCAACCTTCAAGGAAAAAGGATTGGCTTGTACTGATCCATCGGTCGCAAGGGTGCAGTGGGTTCGGTCTCTACACCGAACATAGAAACCGATGAAGCTTTAGACTTGATAGGTCGCTGGGTCCAGCAACCTGTAGGGACCGCTAGGGACTTTGCTTCTCTTGACCTTAGACCACAAGGGTGGATTGTATTGGTGGCAATGTTAACAAGATGCTTTCTTTATTGAATTGGCCATGGATACAAATGAGATCCAATAAGGCACAACCTTTATCATGGATATTTGATCATTGTTTATGATCTCCTTACAGGATAAGAGGTAAAACATGCCACGTGTCTGGTGGGCACATTTTTTTGGGGAACATGCAACCCAAAGGAAATGTGCATTAGATGAAGGACATGCAATGCATGAAATCTCAAATTGTGGGTTGGGAGGGTGGCTCAAGGGTCTCAGATATGTTTGTTAAACCCAAAAACAAAGACTCTTGACATGGCTAAAATTTGTAGCAACATCATTTGTCATTCTTAACAGAATCTCCACTATGTTTATAGGCAAGTTAGAAATGTTATGTCAATTGTCATATCCCACATGCATGTAGTTTTGAAAACAAGTAAATTGTTTTGTTTCCTACATTTTTATGTGAAACAAAAAAACTAATTATATAACTCGAAAAGCTTGATGAATTAACATATATCTATGAAAAAAATCAGATAACTCATTGATATTGTGTGGAGAATATGCATTACACATACACACGCCTGAAACTACTATTTCCAACCTTTGAAAGGAAAACATAATCCTTGTTAAGAGAAACAAGGCTAAATTATAGTTTGAGTTATAACATTTGTGCATGCTCACATGAAGATCAAAAAAAAGGTTAGCAAAATAGCACATTACATCAAAACATTGATTCAAGGTGCTTGTATTATCACACTCAATAGGATAAAAAAATGCATAGATGAATGGGATCTACATCATGATTCAGGCATATTTACCTTGTGTGAATGTGTTGAGCCTGAAAGGAGCTTTCCTGCCTTTATTCTTCATTAAGAGTAGTAAGATCAACATCGAGGAGTTGAATACATTTGTCACCACCTTGGGATCTAACCCTAGAGTTAGCTCCAATATTAAATACTAAGGATGGTATTGAAAGTGGTCTCCGTCCAATGAAGTTGTAGGGTTCATAACTTCAAAAAATGATGACTACGGTTTTATTTTATAAAGGTAATGGTGTAGGTTAGGGTTTTAATCACGTGGGGCCTCATCTCTCTTGTGATTAACAAAATTGGACCAAATATTGCATATGTGTGAGATTTAATAGTGCCCATAGTGCATAGATTATCAAATATTTATTAACAAACTCGATCCATGTCATTATCATGGAACAAACTTTAGAGAGGGTTCACTCCATGGGTACTCCCACATTGATTCCTAGGTCAATCATGTGATGTGGTTAAGATAGTGACAATGATCTTGCAATGTAATTTTGAGTACTTCAACTGAGGCAGCTATTTATTGGATGTCTTCCTTAACCTTAGTTTTGAAGTTTCTCAAAGAGGATGATGTTGCAAATGGACTTGCTTGAAGGGAGAGAATGTGGGGCAGGAGGGGGGCTCTAAGGGTGCACCAACTATATATTTGAATTTTGGTATTGTAGTTCAGGTATTTGTAATGCTAACTTGGTCTAAGTTGGATGGAATTGGATATATATTAACCAGTTAAGGACAAGAGGTCTTCCATTGATGACATCAAAGCAAGGTAATCAACAAGTGCACATCAATATTATTTGATTTCTATCTCAGTTGGTTTCCTTTCCAATTTGGGATTTAATGTTTGAATTTTTATGGAAGTGACCTTAGTCATGGCCGTGATCAGAATCTTGCTTCAGTGCAATCCTATGAAAATTATGAATTTTGTGGTCATTAAATGGCTTTAGATACAAGTTATTCAATCAGAAATCTCCCTTGGTGTAAGCAACAGACATAAATGGTTCCTATTGATTATCCTCAACCAATATCAACCTTTGTCACATAAATGTCATACTGAGAATAACTATAGTTTTTCCTATAGCTTACTACTTGATTTATTCTGAGTGGAATATGTTTGGATATGTTAATTTTATGTGTCATCATTTTTTGTAATTATCATGTTTTGAAATGAATTCATGTGTTTAGATCCATATTCCAAGCATATTTATATCTCAATTTTGAGAAGATCAAATATTGAGTGTCAATACCTAGTCTAATAATCAATTATTGTTTCTTAAAGATGCTCATGACTTGTATGCATTGCGTGCGACACTTCTTTAATAACAATTTCTATTTGGTTTCTAGAAGAGTTTCTCCTTTAACTTTAAATTTATTCCAAATATTTCCTTTGACACATGTGATCACCTCCTTTTTAGAACTTCTAGTTCCAGTAGAGAGACCAAGGTATTTGACATGCACCATTTTGCATATATAGCATGTCTTTGATCACATGTTCTCCTCTCCGGTACATTGGCATTGAAAGAAATATCAGGTTTAAAGGGGTTTAGTTTCTACAAAATGTTTTCTCTTGTTATTTGGTATTCTCAAGTACTTACTTTACATTGTAAAGGTCAGAGGCTGTAGGGGAAATTTCTTTTTTTTTTGTACGAATAAGGTTAAAAAAAGGGAGATCTAGTATATGGAAAAAGAGAGGGGATTTGTGAAAAAACAAAGTGAATAGCTAGTTTAACTTCCTTTCACTTGAAGACAAACAAATAAACTAACATACGGAAACTTTAACAAAGGTACACATTCTGCCTTCTGTTGGGACAAATTTAATGCGTTGAACATAGTGACATCTCAATACATTTAGGGACCCTATATTTTCTCGATCCCCTAGCCGCTACATCTGAACCCTACAGTTCAGGGTCAAATCTATTTGGTACAATCGTTCAAGCACAGTAGTAATCGAATCTCCTTTCCATGCATTATGTGGTTGAAGAAATACTAGCTAGTCAGTTAAGCATTCCATTCTCTGGTGTCCATGCTCACTTTCTATTTACGTGAGTTCGATTCGTAATTGACCATTCCCGCAAGAAGAAAATGCATAGACTACGGCTACTGTATTGTTTAATTGGTGTGCTGTTCGCACTACGAATATAAAATATATTTTTACTTAAAAGTAGACTAGAATATGTTCATATATGTCGTCTCATATATCCACGACCACGCACATCCATGAAAAGCAAGGTATAACATCTAGAAAGTATCGTCACCACGTATACACCAGACTCCGCCAACAACCTCTGTTGATCTATAGTGTGTCACCAAGATTTAAATCGTCATACCACAAGTATCTAAATCGCGTCCGCATTTCACACAAACCCTTCAATTTGTCTCTAAGGTATCATCCAAAAGGGACCCGACTTATCATCCTGGATCCCAAAGTTCGTCCCAACCTTGGTACACCTAGCTCACAGTGGTACTAAATCCCTTGTGTATCTCAACGCCCATATAAAACTCGCACCTACGCGGACTTTCCTTCTACAGCCCTTCTTAGGCACCATAGGGATACGATCCATCCATAAGCAGGTCACTCTCCACATTCAACGATCTACAAGACACCTCTTTTGCCAAAACAATTCCCGAACTAACCGTTTGGCACAGTTCCTCAACTATATCAATCCTCCCCAAAGGTTCCCACAAAAAGTATTCTGCCTTCATCATCGCATAGCAGTCGTGTCCAACAGTCATCAAGTTAACACCCTTTAAAGAAAAACATTGACGGCCGTTTACGTAGGTCCGAAGTGTAGGCTCGATATTGGTTTTGAAATCAGATCAGCTCGAATTGTGTCGTTTTGCATCACGTCGGCAAATTTGAATTGGAATCTAATAGAGTAATCGTTTGGCACACTTGAACTTATTTGGAATTACAGGAGTTGTTAGTTATAGAGTATCTTTATATAGACAAATTTAGTTCAGATTTGACTTGGGACAGTGGGAATGTCAATTCATGATTAGGCGTGTCTTGTTTCCAGAGGAGTCGATAGCTGATTATGCAGATGTAATAAAGGGTGCGCAGATTAGATCTTACTGAACACTTGTCCATTCAAGAAGTTGTGATAGATTGCATCAAAATCTTAGACTTTAAGTATATACATGATCTTATTAGAGATGTTTTCATGATATACTTAGACATATTGGAGTTGTTGCGAAAAAGAGACACTTGTGAATTTTCTGACTAATCTACAGGAGGAGAGATTGATACTTAAACCAGCAGATTCCTGATTTTCACATGTGTGTGTCGATCTAACATGAGTCTCCTTATTGGTAGGGTTAAAGATAGAGAATTTATTGTCGGACAAGCTTGAAGTAATGTGTGGAAGCTTCAAACCCAAGAAACGGTCAACACAAGATATACCCCAAGCGTGCACAACAAAAGCTACTACAGACCATGTTGATTAAAGCCAATAACCAACAAATAAGTAACCAAGTAGAGAAGATGGTTGGCGAAAAAGACTGTAGAATTATGTTAAACAATTTCAGGAAGATTACAAAGATTGTCGCTCTCACAATCCCGTGCCTACAATAGAATCTCTTAACATACTCTCGCTCTTTCTCTCCTCTTTGGTAATTTTTGACTTTCACCTTTGGCGTACATTCTTGACTCACATCGGCACACTCAAATTTACCAGGCCTTGGAACCTACACATTAGCACATGTTAGGACACTGTATTCCATCGGTGTCTATCCTTATTTATTTAGATAGGAGAAGTCTCAATAAGATAGTACGAGAGGATATAACTATTCTACATGGATTAGGAAATGACAACAGAAAATAATAAGAAAATAATGTATTGGGATCCAACTCTAAGATTAATTTCCACTTTCTTAATATTTATAGATATTATTTCTTATCCAAATAGTATAAGACACAAAATCTTAACAATCTTCACTTTGTATGTTATCCGTTGAAGTTGTTCGTCAAGGAAGTATGCTCCCATTTTTCTTTTATACTTCCATTCTTATAAGTAGTTTTCATTCCTAAAAGCATCTACCATGCACATGTCCATGGACACTAATATAGAAATGATATATAACATCACCTTTGATGGCGTTGGTTACACAGAAAAAATTGATGATATAGTACAAAGACATCAGCTAAATAATACAACTGTCACCATATGTAAAGTCTTTCCGATTTAGAAAAGACATGTGTACCGCTTTTACTTTAATATCAATTTATTTTCAAAGAAACATATGTCTAAAATTACCCACGAAATACAATCTTTTAGGAAAAAAATTGCCTATAAAATTTTCAATACGGTGTCAGATTTTTCAAAACGGATGACACATGTTTCGCACCATGTTCCCGTGAAAAAGTTTATCCCTCATTAGTCGCCAGTTGTTCTAAAAATCGATGACTAATCACCCTTCACGAGACAAAATTTATCCCCTCATTGGTCATCGGTTTTTGACAAAGAACTGATGACTAGGTGGTTTCACACCTTGTCCCCGTAAAAATATTTTCTCCCAATTTGCTTCTTCGTCGTTGGTTAGTATGAGGCAACCGACAACTATGGTCCTAACACAAGAACAAAGTTTATTGTTTCGATATGAGGATAGATGCCGATCGTTATATCTAGAAATTGACGATTAAAACCCTAATCGGGTGTAACTTTTTTTTTATTTAAATTTGAAATTAGTTGTTTCACATGTGACCAACAACTATTAATAGTAGGCGTCGGGTCTTATAAACAACTGATGACTATAAGTAACTTAATAATACTCGTGTGAAACATAATCTTCCTCATTCTCTGTTTCATCGCGGTTCAGGGTCTCTCTGGAGAAATAGGGTCTCGCGATTTTTTGCTCCATCCATCGTGCTTCCTCGTCGGCCGTTGCTCTCCTCCAGCCGTCGTCACCGCCGTTGCTTTGCGTTCAGATCTTTAGAGGATGATGGAGCTTGGGAGGATGCCAGAGCTACTTCCGTTGGTGTCTGCCCTCCAACTTTTGAGTCCTCTGCCGCCGCTGCTCTGCCTTGCCATCATCCAGCCTACTGACGCAACAACCTCCACCTCCACCTCCGATTGCCGCCTCTATAGTGTAAGGACCCTGACCATTGTTTTGGATTTACCCTATTTGCTTTGCCTAAACCTTGTGTTTAGAAGCTTGCTAATCACCTGAGGTTGTGATTAGGGTTTGTTGTGTTTTGTTGAGAGTTGGAGGTACAACTTGCAAATAACCCAAGTATTAGGGTTGATGCGCAAATTTGTCACCTTGAGATATGTTTTTATCTCTCCTTGCATCCTCTAGGGTTAAGAGGATGGGTTGGGCTCATTGCTTGAGTAGTTTTGGGCCTTGTTGAGATTTGTTGGGCTTTACTTTGCCTTGTTGAGACCTTGTGTCGTGCAAAGAGCTCCTTGGTGACATGTGTCGCCCAGATGGGTTGTGTCACCCAGTGGGGTGTGTCGCCCAGGTGACCACCTTGACCTTGCCTTGGTTGTGTCACATACCTTGGACAAGTGGTCGATCCTTTGTTAGTTGGTGGCATGACATGTGCATGTGGTTTAGCAAGTTGGCATGGCTTTGGACAAGAGGTGCCTTGGACGTGCACATGTGGAGCAACACCAAGGTGGGTGCCCCATAGACCCTCTTGTATATATATAACCCTCTCTTTAGTTACTTATCCCTTTATTTCCTTTAGTTTCTCCTTTCTCCTTTGGTGGCCGATACACCTTCCCTTGGTAGATCAAGCTTGGTGGCCGACCCCCCCCTTTTGGTGGAGTCTTCTTCTTCTTCCTCTAGGTGGTGGTCGAACCCTAGAAGGGTCTTGCTTCCTTGGTAAGAATCTCCCCTTTCTCCTTAGCACCTTCTTCTCCTTCTTGCGTGTTCTTCGCCCATGGTGGTTATGAGCTTTGCTTCTCTTCTTGTGGTGGCTGAAGGTGGGGTGATTTGGAGCTAAGAGCTTAAAGCTTGGTGCTTGGAGCTTTGGAGCTTGAGGAGCTTGCTTGAGGCGGGTTACAAAACTCCTAACCCTAGCTATACTACCTTCTTTTATGTTGCATGTTCATATATGATCTTGATCAGCCTTGCATCTTGTTGGATACGTTTCTTGCTATAGTTTGTACCTTTAATCTTGTTGGACTTAGTGGTTATGATGTTGATAGTTGTATGACCTTGGACCTTGTTGGTCGAACCTATGGATTAGGTTTTCCTTGGGGCAATACCCCTTTCTCTCCTTAGTTTTGAGAAGTGAGCTTGAGCTCTAGTGGTGTAGGCAAAACCCCTCTTTTCCTTAGTCGTTGAGAGGTGAGTCTATATTCTAGTTGCTTGGGCAATACCCTACTCTCACCATGGATTTGAGAGGTGAGCCTTTGGTTGTTGATGACCTAGTTGAGGTTGAAGGGTTGAACGATATGGATGACCTACCTTGTTGCCCGGTATGGGATGGAGGTTGTGCAATACCCCTTTCTCTTGGTTGTTGAGAGGTGAGCCAACTCTCTTGATCTATTAGGGTTTGATGATTGTGATCTTGGGGTTGATGATGACCAAACCGATATGGACCTTCTACTTTGCACAATACCCCTCTTTTAGGGCTTTTGTCTTGGATGATATGTTAAGTTGAGTTTTGTTGGCTTTGTTGCTCGAGATGGTTTTGGAAGTGGATACCTCTGTTTTGTGCCTTGGGCGACATAGGGTGGTTTTGTGTTGCCCGATATGGTGTTTGGGTGGTGGACCCTAGTTAGGTGCCTTAGTGGTGACTGAGATGTTGTGCTTAACCTAGTTGGATGATAGGTCACCTTGTGGTGTCTTGGTGTCATTTGTTGCAGTAAGCTTGTTGGGCAACACAGTGTTGAGCTTGGGCACCATGGCGTTGTCCGTTAGGGCTTTGGCCGATATGGTGAAGAAGGCTGCCCGATATGAACCTTAACCCTAATGGGCGATAGGGTCTTGGCCGTTAGGGCTAGTTGTGTTGCCCGACCACCCTTGCTTCTTGGTTGCACGGTATGAGTTGCACGTTATCACCCTTACTGCTTGGATGCATGATACCCTCTTGGATCAGGTTGCACGACACATCACTAGCCCTGGTTGCACAACACAAAACTAGCCCTGGTTGCACGACACATCACTAGCCCTAGTTGCATGATACCCTTGGTGCATGGGTGCACATCATGGAGGGCCGATATGTGTGGCTAAGTGCCCTAGCCGTTAGAGTTTTTGTGAGGGATATGATCCTGCCCACTACCCCTTTGGGTGAGGGATGGTGTTGCCCGCCACATCTCTAGTGAGGAAAGATAGTACCTTTGGTGAGGGTTGTGCTTAACCTGGGAAACCCTAGTAGTTACTTTCTTGTACCTTGTGGATGATGGGTTATGGATGAAAGGTTGTGACCAATGATGTATGACTAGGCTATGGTTGTGAAATCCTTAGGGATGTATTCCTTGATAATGATCATGCTCATGAGATGTTAGGGCATAGTGTATGCTCATGGTTTGATAACAATAATGTAATTAATACAACTTTATGCCTCTTGTAATTATAATCATGGATGTCGATCCAATCATGTACCTTAAACCCTAATAGCATGATAATCATGATATGTTTCCCTAAAGATCTATAGGTTTGGTGATTTAAGTTATCTCTCTTGATATGCATACTAACCATGCATGTGTATCAAATGGATTCAAAGCCAGGTAAGAGCTATGAGTTTTATGTGTTTGAATAACACTGAATGATGATGATCCTCATTGATGAGATAACATGTATCACCAATATGATGTGAAAAGTTCTATTGACCTGATAAAGGCTGAGTACCTAGTTGAGGTGTTATCCTCTGATGTTGAGATAAGGGATTCATATCTCATCGTGATGATGTAAGCCTTGAGAGGCAGTGGCATTCTGTGATGAGGGAATGAGATCCCATGATAATGTGATAATGACAGTAATAATGTAACTCCATGTTGTTATGCTTTATAACTTGGTTTCCTCAACAATCCACTTAAAATATACTAATTAATTATAGTGGAACATATCATGTAGTTTTCCCTGGCCATAGATCCATCATCATTAGTAGTTGGTGATGATGAAATAGGTTTATCCTGTGGGATTACTTGGAGCGCATGTTGTTAAATATGCAGGGTTTCTCCTAGCCGAAAGTAGGAGGATTTGAGTACAACTGCGGTTGTATATAGAGCATGGTGAACAAGCCCATGGCTCAGTGATTATAGAGCATGGTGAATAGGCCCATGGCTCAGTATTATAGAAGGGTAGCCAGCGGAGTTGACCCTGTAGCTGAGGCCACTCAAGCAAGAGATTGTGGTCCTGCTTTGGTTTTTGTGCACTAACCACAAAGAGGTGAGGTCATGGAGTCTGACTCTCCCAATGACATTGTATGGCACCAGTTTTTGGGCTTCGCACCCAAAGGTTGGATTTGAGTGGGACGGATCACTTCCTCAGAGCATAATAAATCGTAATCCAGCTGTATAGAATATTTTTCTTAAGGAAAAACATGTAACATTGATTGAGGCCTTTCTTGTATAGTTGATCTAGTTATACCTTGCAGCTATTTGTACGATCCTTATATTTTGTAAGAAGTTCTTATTAAGCTTATCTTGTCAATCATGTTCCATAAAGCAATATCTGGTTATATGCCTCCTGGATATCTGGTACGATTGTTAATAAAATAAGTTCTACTTAGGATGCTGCGCTCATAATCTGCTGATATCAATTATCTGCTTTACCTGCTTTACCTGAAGTTTTATAGTTTTGGTGGGTAGTTATGTTTCTCGCTAGGACTATGTGTCTCACCCCATTGGTTTACAACCTTTTTAGGTGATCGTGCTAGACGTGGTGGTGGTCGTGAGGTTGCGGCCGAGCAGCAAGAGAAGCAGTAGTGGGCAAGAGATGGATATGCTGCTATTTTGGTTGCTTTGTAGTATATTCCTAGAGTCATCCTTGTACTCTCAGGTCCTCAGAGGTGTTTTGATGATGTTTAGCTGATGTAGTTTTGTATAACCTAATGCTGGCATGATGTGGCCCGTTATGTATGTATAAATAGGTGATGAACTCTGGTGCTGACAGGACAGTTGGTTCCTATAAGCTGTGGACATATATCCATGCTTGTGAATATTTATATAACATGTTTCCTTATAGGATGAGGATCTAGATGTAATAGTTCTCTTTTATCTACTTTCTGAAAATGGTTTTAATTAACCCGTGTTTTCGGTAATATGTGGTTTATGGTGTTTCCGCACATTTTCGCATGGCATTTCGTTGTCTATGTGATAGCGAGATGTGGCATTACAAGTTTGGTAATAAAGCTCTAGTTTCAGTGAGTCTACATGGATCTAGGACTAGGGTTGTGTCTATTCTTGTGATTTTTCTAGATTTTCTTACCATATCCTTCTGCCCTCAGTAGAAGATAAAGCTTAAAGATTTCTGGAAACCATGAAGAACATGTTGCCGAGAGTATCACTGCTGCATTAGTTGATGGACCACGAGTGCAGGCACATAAAGATCGGGTTCCTGAGGTCCCCCATCTTGACCCAGCCATTCATGAAAATCCTTCCTATCAATAGCTTATGGGGAAGTTGATGGCTACAATGGATCACATGGTGGATAGATTGTCAGTGCCTCCTCCAAGAGTACATGCTCTCCATGGTGAATCTTTGGGTATTGGGTAGACCTTTGAGCGGCTTCATCGAGTCGGAGCTTCGGATTATGCTGGAATGGGTGATCCAACAGATGTAGATATGTGGCTGATAGGTCTCGAGAAGGCCTTTCGGATCCTTGACATCCCCAAAGTAGACAAAGTCAAGCACGTTGTCTACCTTTTGAAGGGTATTGTTGGCCACTGGTGGGCCATCTAGGAGGAGAAGTGGCCTGGTGAGGTGATCTGTTGGGAGGTTTTTCACCAGGAGTTCGTCAGTCGATACTTCTCGAAGACATATCTGGATGAGAAGATCAACCAGTTTGAGCGTCTGCGCCAAGGATTGATGAGCATCACTGAGTATGAATCGAAGTTTATGGACCTGTTGAGGTTTTGTCCTCACATGGTAGCAACAGATGATGAGATAATCAGGCGATTTGAGAAAGGTTTGAGTGTTGAGCTGTCGACACCTGCAGCTGCTTTGGAGAACCGGGAGCGGTTCGCCACATTTGTAGAATCTGTTCATAGGATAGAACGATCAATCAGGGAGAAGAGAGAGTCCACGACCAAGAAAAGGCCTGCTTAGTTTTAGAAACAGAGGTTTGACAGCCACAAGAAGCTGAGGTTTTCTGCACCTTCTGTGAGGTAAAGTTCTAGTCCACCACCGTATTGGTCACCAAGTAAAGGAAGAAGGTGTGGTTATTCACCATCCAGAGCTTACAACATAGCTTCAGTAGCAGTGACAGGGCCATCAAGGCCACAGTTAGAGGACATGTCCTGCTATCTCTGTGGACAGATCAGTCGTTTGAGGTCAAATTGCCCAAAGAGAGATGTTGAAGTGACACAATAGCCGCGGCAGAATCAGCAAGGGTCAGGTAGACAACAGTTTAGTGGCACCCGAGGTGAGGATGCAGTCAAGCATCATAGGTAGGATCATCTTCTCAAGGAAGCAGAGGACGTGGACAGCAAGCAACGGCTCGATTCTATGTTATGAGTCATTCGGAGGCGATAGTCAACCCGGGAGTGGTGGCAGGTCAAATGGAGGTATTTCATTCTGATTTATCTTCTTCTTGCTTTATATCTGTTTTGGTTGACCCGGGTTCTACGCACTCTTTTATCGCACGTAGTATGCTTGATAGCTGTCTTTTATCTGTTAGCTGTAAGAAAGATAGCTTGTTGTTAGAAACCCCTCTTGATGGTTCCTCGAAGCTTTGAGAAGAGTGTCCCTCTTGTATTTTATCCTTTTCGGGACACAGGATACAAGTGGATCTTATACCACTTGACATGCATGGATTCGACGTGATCCTTAGGATGGATACCTTAGAAAAGTATAAGGTTGAGTTGGATTGTGGTTCCAAGCAAGCAGTGTTTGTGGATGGTGGTAAGAGGTGGATCTTCTAAGGAGATAGGAAGATCCTTCTGACATGTTTAGTGTTAGCTATGGTCATAGAGAAGTTGTTGCAGCAAGGATATAAGGTGTTCTTAGCCCATGTTGTGGATATCAAGGCAAAAGGTCCTAGCCTTGAGGAGGTGCCTGCTATCCAAGAGTTTGCATATGTGTTTCTCGATGAGTTCCCCGGTGTTCCTCCACGTCGTGAGATTGACTTTGAGATCAATCTGGTACCAGGAACACAACCAGTTGCTCAGACACCGTACAGGATGGCTCCAGCTGAGATGGTAGAGTTGAAGAAGCAGTTACAGGAGTTGTTGGATAAAGGTTTCATCAGACCGAGCACATCTTCGTGGGGTGCTCTAGTCTTGTTTGTAAAGAAGAAGGATGGATCGATGTGTTTGTGCATAGATTATTGATAGTTGAACAAAGTTACGATCAAGAACAAGTGCATGTTGCCAAGGATAGACGATCTGTTCGATCAGTTGTGTGGTGTTATAGTGTTTTCAAAGATTGATCCATAGTATGGATATCATCAGTTGAGGATAAGGATGAGGACATACCAAAGTTAGCTTTTAGGATGAGGTATGGTCACTTCGAGTTCGTGGTTATGCCGTTTGGGCTAACCAATGCGCCTGCTACTTTCATGGATCTGATGAACAGAGTGTTCCATCTGTTTCTAGATCAGTTTGTTGTAGTTTTTATGGACAACATCCTAATCTATAGTCAGGACAGTCAAGAGCATGAACAACATCTTCGACAAGCGTTGACTCTTCTTCGCCAACATCAATTGTATGCCAAGTTTAGTAGATATCTGCAGAAGGAGTCAGAGTAGACCCCAAGAAGGTGAAGTCAGTTGCAGATTGGGAGCAACCGAAGACACCGACAGAAGTCTGTAGTTTTCTGGGTTTAGCAGGATACTATCGGAGGTTCATAAGGAACTTCAGCGTGATCACATTACCATTGACAAAGTTAACCAGGAAGGATTTACCTTTTGTTTGGGATGATCGTTGTCAGCAATCTTTCCAAAGTTTGAAGGAAAAGCTGACTAGTGCTCCAGTGTTGGTGCTGCCAGAGCCTGGGAAAGGCTATGTTGTCTTTTGTGATGCTTCCAAGAAAGGTCTAGGATGTGTGTTGATGCAGGGAAATCATGTGGTTCCTTTTGCTTCGCGACAGCTTAAGAAACATGAGGAGAATTATCCGACACATGATTTGGAGATGGCAGCAGTGGTCCATGCATTAAATATTTGGGGACACTATCTTTATGGGGAAGTGTGTTAAATCTTTACTGATCATAAGAACTTGAAGTACATCTTCTCACATAGTGAGTTGAACATGCGACAGCGTCGCTGGATGGAGCTGATCAATGATTATGACTGCACCATTGAGTATCATCCTGGTAAGGCAAACATGGTAGCTGATGTGCTTAGCAGAAAGTCTTCTTCTCTTCCTATGAAGAAGGCACAATTGAGTTCCTTGGTATGCTGAGTTCCTTGGTATTCCATAGGTGGGATATGTTTGTCTCTTTGTGACATATGAATGCACGGTTGGAAGTCTCCTTGTTGGCAGGATTGTTGGCACAGCTGCAAGTAAAGCCTACATTGAGACAGTAGATCAAAGACGCACAGCAAGCAGATGCTTCAATTTAGTTAATCAAATCAGAGTTTGGCAGTGAAAAGCGTGATGGGTTCCATGAGTCTGAGGATGGACTAGTTTGCTATCATGATACGATGGTGGTCCCCGATGTTGATAATTTGAGGAGGTTAGTGTTCAAGGAAGCACACACATCGATGTATGTTATGCATCCAGGTGACACCAAGATGTATCATAATCTGAAGGACCTATATTGGTGGCCTGGATTGAAGAGAGATGTAGCCGAGTTTGTGGCTAGGTGTGTGGTATGCCAACAAGTCAAGGTTGAGCATCAGAAGCTAGAAGGTACGTTGCAACCCATGTCGATACCATAGTGGAAATGGGATCATATAACCATGGATTTCATAGTTGGTCTGCCGAGGTCAACTAAGAACCATGATTCCATATGGGTGATAGTGGACAAATTGACAAAGTCTGCTCATTTCATACATGTGAAGACAACGTATACAACAGAGAAGCTTGCTCAGGTGTATGTGGATGAGATAGTGTGTTTACACGGTGTGCCCGCAACGATAGTCTCTGACAGAGGACCCCAGTTCATGAGTTATTTTTGGGAACAGTTGCACAAAGCATTGGGAATGCAGTTGAGGTTCAGTACTGCTTTCCACCCACAGACAGATGGACAGTCTGAAAGGACTATTTAGACTTTGGAGGATCTTCTCCGATCTTGTGTTTTGTAGTTCCTAGGCAGTTGGGATGTGCATCTCAGTTTGATAGAGTTTTCCTACAATAATAGTTATCAGCAGAGCATCGACATGGCTCCTTATGAGGCTTTATATGGTAGAAAGTGCAGATCTCCTTTGTGCTAGTATGATTCGGGCGAGTATCAGCCTTTGGGTCTGAGTTAGTGCAGTAGACAACAAAAAAGATTAAAGTAATAAAGCAACAGTTGAAAGCGGCACAGTACAGAAAAAAGTCGTATGCAGACAATCGCCGATGACCTTTAGAGTTTTAGGTGGGACACAAGGTATACCTTAAAGTCTCACCATGGAAAGGTGTGTTGAGGTTTGGCCGGAAAGGCAAGCTGGCACCTAGGTATATGGGGCCATATCTGGTAATAACACGTGTTGGCAAGGTAGCTTACAAGTTAGAACTACCGCCATAATTGCATAGGCTACATCTGGTGTTCCATGTCAGTATGCTGAAGAAAAGTCATCTAGATACAGGCATAGTGATACAACTAATTGAGGTTGAGTTTGATGAAGATGTGACCTACGAGGAAGGTCCAGTGATGATTCTTGACAGAAGAGTGAAGAAGTTGAAGAGGAAGGACCTGGTGCTTGTGAAGGTTCTTTGGCATCATCGTGGCATTAAGGAAGTCATGTGGGATCTTGAGGAAGAGATGAGGAGGAAGTATCCATCGCTTTTCTCTTCAGATTTCGGGGGAAAATCCCTTTGTAGAGGTTTATGGCTTGTAAGGACCCTGACCTTTGTTTTGGGATTACCCTATTTGCTTTTCCTAAACCTTGTGTTTAGAATCTTACTAATCACCTGAGGTTGTGATTAGGATTTGTTGTGTTTTGTTGAGAGTTAGAGGTGCAACTTGCAAATAACCCAAGTTTTAGGGTTGATGTGCAAGTTTATCACATTGAGAGATGCTTTTCTCTCTCCTTGCATCCTCTAGGGTTAAGAGAATGGGTTGGGATCGTTGCTTGAGTAGTTTTGGGCCTTGTTGAGCTTTGTTGGGATTTGCTTTACTTTGCCTTGTTGAGGCCTTGTGTCATGCAAAGAACTCCTTGGTGACCTATGTCGCCCAGTGGGGTGTGTCACCCCGTGGGGTGCATCACCCAATGGGGTGTGTCACCCCGTGGGGTGCATCACCCAGTGGGGTGTGTCGCCCATGTGACCACCTTGACCTTGCCGTGGTTGTTTTACCATACCTTGGACAAGTGGTCGATCCTTTGTTCGTTAGTGGCATGACATGTGCATGTGGTTTAGCAAGGTGGCATGGCTTTGGACAAGTGATGCCTTGGATGTGCACATGTGAAGCAACACCAAGGTGGGTTCCCCATAGACCCTCTTGTATATATAAAACCCTCTCTTTAGTTGCTTATCCCTTTAGTTCCTTTCGTTCCTCCTTTCTCCTTTGGTGGATGATACACCTTCCCTTGGTAGAGCAAGATTGGTGGGTGACCCCCCCCCTTGGTGGAGTCTTCTTCTTCTTCCTCTAGGTGGTGGTCGAACCCTAGAAGGGTCTTGCTTCCTTGGTAAGCATCTCCCCTCTCTCCTTAGCACCTTCTTCTCCTTCTTACTTGTTCTTTGGCCATGGTGGTTATGAGCTTTGCTTCTCTTCTTGTGGTGGCCGAAGGTGGGGTGCTTTGGAGCTAAGAGCTTAAAGCTTGGTCCTTGGAGCTTTGGAGCTTGAGGAGATTGCTTGAGGTGGGTTACATAACTCCTAACCCTAGCTATACTACCTTCTTTTATGTTGCATGTTCATATATGATCTTGATCGGCCTTGCATCTTGTTGGATATGTTTCTTGCTCTAGTTTGTACGTTTAATCTTGTTGGACTTCATGGTTATGATGTTGATAGTTGTATGACCTTGGACCTTGTTGTCCGAACCTATGGATTAGGTTTTCCTTGGGGCAATACCCCTTTCTCTCCTTGGTTTTAAGAAGTGAGCTTGAGATCTAGTGGTGTAGGAAAAACCCCTCTCTTCCTTAGTCGTTGAGAGGTGATTCTATATTCTAGTTTCTTGGGCAATACCCTACTCTCACCATGCATTTGAGAGGCGAGCCTTTGGTTATTGATGACCTAGTTGAGGTTGAAGGGTTGACCGATATGGATGACCTACCTTGTTGCCCGATATGGGATGGAGGTTGTGCAATACCCCTCTCTCTTGGTTGTTGAGAGGTGATACAACTCTCTTGATCTATTAGGGTTTGCTGATGGTGATCTTGAGGTTGATATTGACCAAACCAATATGGACCTTGTGCTTTGCACGATACCCCTATTCTAGGGCTTTTATCTTGGATGATATGTTAAGTTGAGTTCTATTGACTTTGTTGCCCAAGATGGTTTTGGGAGTGGATACCTCTATTTTGTGCCTTGGGCGACATAGGGTGGTTTTGTGTTGCCCGATATGGTGTTTGGGTGGTGGACCCTAGTTAGGTGCCTTAGTGGTGACTGAGATGTTGTGCTTAACCAAGTTGGATGATAGGTCACCTTGTGGTGTCTTGGTGTCATTTGTTGTAGTAAGCTTGTTGGGTGACATATTGTTGAGCTTGGGCGCCATGGCCTTGGCCGTTAGGGATTTGGCCAATTTGGTGAAGAACGTTGCCTGATATGAACCCTAACCATAATGGGCGATAAGGTTCTTGGTCGCTAGGGCTAGTTGTGTTGCCCGACCACTCTTGCTTCTTGGTTGCATGGTATGAGCTACATGTTATTACCCTTGCTGCTTCGATGCACGATACCCTCTTGGATCAGGTTGCACGACACGGTACTAGCCCTGGTTGCACGATACCCTTGGTGCATGGGTGCACGACATGGATGGCCGATATTTGTGGCTAAGTGCCCTAGCTGTTAGAGTTTTTGTTAGGGATACTGCCTGCTACCCCTTTGGGTGAGGGATGGTGCTGCCCACCACATCTCTAGTGAGGAAAAACAGTACCTTTGGTGAGGGTTGTGCTTAACCCGAGAAACCCTAGTAGTTACTTTCTTGTACCTTGTGGATGATGGGTTATGGATGAAAGGTTGTGACCAATGATGTATGACTAGGATATGGTTGTGAAATCCTTAGGGATGTATTCATTGATAATGATCATGCTCATGAGATGTTAGGGAATAGTGTATGCTCATGGTTTGATAATAATAATGTAATTAATACAACTTTATTCCTCTTGTAATTGTAATCATGGGTGTCGATCCAATCATGTACCTTAAACCCTAATAGCATGATAATCATAATATGTTTCCCTAAAGATCTATAGGTTTGGTGATTTAAGTTATCTCTCTTGATATGCATACTAACCATGTAGGTGTATTAGATGGATTCATAGCCAGGTACGAGGTTTATGTGTTTGAATAACACTGAATGATCATGATCCCCGTTGATGAGATAACATGTATGACCAGTATCATGTGAAAAGTTATGTTGACCTGATAAAGGCTGAGTGCCTAGTTGAGGTGTTATCCTCTGATGTTGAGATAAGGGATTTCTATCCCATGGCGATGATGTAAGCCTTGAGAGGCTGTGGCATTCTGTGATGAGGGATTGAGATCCTAAGATAATGTGATAGTGACAGTAATAATGTAACTCAATGATGTTATGCTTTATAACTTGATTGCCTCAACAATCCACTTAAAATATACTAATTAATTACAGTGGAATATATCATGTAGTTTGCCATGGCCATAGATCCATCATCGTCAGTAGTTGGTGATGGTGAAACAGGTTTATCCTACGGGATTACCTGGATCGCATATTGTTGAATATGTGGGGTTTCTCCTAGCCGAAAGTAGGAGGATTTGAGTACAACTATGGTTGTGTATAGATCATGGTGAACTGGCCCATGGCTCGGTGATTATAGAGCATGGTGAGCAGGCCCATGGCTCAGTATTATAGAAGGGTAGCCTGCGGAGCTGACCCTATGGCTGAGGCCACTCAAGCAAGAGATTGTGGTCCTGCTTTGGATTTTGTGCACTAACCATGAAGAGGTGAGGTCATGGAGTCCGACTCTCCCAATTACCTTGTATGGAACCAGTTTTTGGGCTTCACACCCAAAGGTTGGATTTGAGAAGGACGGCTCACTTCCTCAGGGCATAATAAATCGTAATCCAACCGTATAGAATATTTTTCTTAAGGCAAAACATGGAACATTGATTAAGGCCTTGCTTGTATAGTTGATCTAGTTATACCCAGTAGCTATTTGTATGATCCTTATATTTTGTGAGAAGTTCTTTAAGCTTATCTTGTCAATCATGTTCCATAAAGAAATATCTGGTTATATGCCTCCTGCATATCTGGTAAGATTGTTAATAAAATAAGTTCTGCTCAGGATGTTGCGCTCATGATCTACTGATATCAGTTATCTGCTTTACCTGAAGTTTTATAGTTTCGGTGGGTAGTTATGTTTCTCGCAGGGACTGTGTGTCTCACCCCGTTGGTTTAAAACCTTTTTAGGTGATCATGCTAGATGTGGTGGTGGTCGTGAGGTTGCAGCCGAGCAGCAAGAGGAGAAGTAGGAGGCAAGAGATGGATATGCTGCTATTTTGGTTGCTTTGTAGTAGAGTCCTAGAGTCATCCCTACACTCTCAGGTCCTCAGAGGTGTTTTGACGATGTTTTACAATGTCTAGCTAATGTAGTTTTGTATAACCTGTTGCTAGCCTGATGTGGCCCGTTATGTATGTATAAACAGGTGATGAACTTCGGTGCTGACAGGACAACTCATTCCTATAAGTTGTGGACATATATCCATGCTTGTGCATATTTATATAACATGTTTCCTTGCAGGATGAGGATCTGGATGTAATAGTTCTCTTTTATCTGCTTTCCGCAAATGGTTTTAAATAACCCATGTTTTCGGTAATATGTTGTTTATGGCGTTTCTGCACATTTTCATGTGGCATTTCATTGTCTATGTGATAGAGGGATGTGGCGTTACACGTAGCCTGCTTCACCCCACCATTGCAGTGAGTGATTTTTCAGGAGTAAATTTTGATTAATTAGGGTTATTGATGCATGAATGAACTTAATTAATTAGATTTACAATTAGTTTCTCTGTTTTTAGTGATTTTTTAATTTAGCTTAATAATTGCTTGTCAAGAATGTGTAGTTGACTAATATTGATTAATTAGGATTAATGATGCATGAATGAACTTAATTAATTAGATTTGCATTTAATTTCTCTATTGTTAGTGATAGATTTAATGTATTTCAATAATTTCTCATCAAGAATGCGTAGTTGATTAATATTGGTTAATCATGGTTAATGATGCATGAATGAATTCAATTAATTAATTTGCTTTCTTTCTCTCTTGTTAGTGATTGATTTAACTTAGTGTAATAATTGCTCTTTAAAATTGTGTAGTTGATTAATATTAATCAATTAGGGTTAATGATGCATGAATGAACTTACCCAAATGGAAGAATGATTTGAATTAAATGATGTTACATAAAACCTAGGATATGAATGATGATATTCTGATCTTAGGTATAAGCATGACAACATATATACATGTATTTAGGTGGCCTAGAAACCCATCTGAGATTTACTCATTAGGAGTAAATCTTGGGTAGTCCCCAATTTGGGACTATTCTTGAACACTTAATCTCACTTAGGATGTAAGTGTATAATGTATATTCAGTTTTCAAGATGTTTCGTGAATACTTTCCCATTTGTTCTCTAAGTACGTATGTTGATAGGCATTTTCCCATGTACATCAATGTACTTGGAAACCTACAGGGAAATGTTGTCGAAATTTTCTTTAAAATGGAATACACATTATACACTTACTAGTGAGATTAGATGTTTAAGAATGGGATAGGTGGTACACACATTCATTGTGTCATACAACTCACAAAAACATATTTAACTAATGCGGAAGCGTTCTCTAAGAAGCGGGTTACCAAAAATCACTAAAAATTAAAACCTTTTTATCAAGAGAACCATCAAAGGAAAACTTTCTCACATAGAACCAAAGTAAAACATTTACATTCTGTTTTTTAAAGTACATAACTTGTATCATCTCTTTCTATGAATTACAAGCTTCAGCTGTCCTGTTAAATTAAACACAGGCAGTATGAAAATCTTGAGGCACTGAGCCAAAATCTCGAAAGCACTAACTACTACTCTGAGGACCTGAGAGTACAGAGATGACACATAGGACTCTATCTATATCTATACAAGGCATAACAACCAGTGTCTCCACCTGAGACTTCACTGTTGTCCCTGCTACTGTTGATGTTGTATTTCTCCTACTGAAGGAATCCTGACTCCTCGTCTGCGTCCACCTAAAAATGTAGTTCCCACGGGGGTGAGACAATTGTAAATTGCCCCAGTGAGAGATATAACTCTCTGCCAGTAACATTATTATTGCAACTTAAGAAGATAAATATGCACAGAGGAATCATATTTGATTGACAATAGCTAATTCAATGTCTAACTAATTAGAATATTATTCTTATCTAAAAACATTGTAGATGTAACTTGAAAGAACAACATGTCACTTATCCACCAAGAAATATGAAGAACATGTATAACATTTATTCACTATAGAATCATTACCACAACATTAACTCTCTCTTAAGGCTTAGATCATATATCTAATGCCTGACATTGTCATTGTGGAGTCATGGCCTGTAGCCATACTCTTTTCACAAAGTGTTGGGATCTTAGTCCCTCAACTCACTAAGAACAATTCCACTTCTTAACAAGTTCATCATCATGATTATAGCATCTGGGTATTTGAACCCATAACTCACCATAGGATACTTCTTACCACTTATTAGGTAACTTAATACCTTTAGATCATCTGGCCAAGGACATCATGATTCTTACTACACAATGTATTACACATAGTACACAAAGTTCAATGATTCTTACTACACAAAGCATATGAAGGCTTATAAAACATTCTCAATAAACAAAGCATCATAGCCCATACCTGGCTATAATCCTCATCTCATCATCCCTGCATGATTAGTATTCATGATAATAATTATAATGCTTTCATATCAGTATCATTCAACACTAAGTAATATCATTATTCCCTTTTTAGGGTTCATGATTTCTCTTTCACATCAGTATCATACAACACTAAGTAATACTACTATTCCCTCTTTAGGGTTCATGGTATATCTTTTATATCAACACCCTTCATTAGGGTTTTCCATAAATAACCACTTGGGTTCTTAAGATCATATTATTAATGATCATCCCTATTCCATTGTTTCTCACAGCTAGAAGCTAAAATAGATATCATAAGTATTCAAACATACTTATATATCCTCATCATTCATCATTGAATGTATTATCAACACAAGGGATGAGTTTCTCTCTCATCTTTATCAGACTATGATTGTATCATAGTATATTGATTTGGATTAACCTTTTCATAAGGCATGTTAGCCTACAATCATCAAGGTGCATTATATCTCAATGTAACAATTGACATTACACATTTCATGTGTCCTCCATTCCAATTATAATGGACTTATAACACATCATGGTATATCAGAATTGGGGTGTTGGATGTGATATCTATCATACCTTGATGTATCACTTCCCTCAACACCTTCATCTTACTTGAATTTATTCACTTAACTTGTATTAGGGTATTTCTCATCCTAATGCTTATATACTAGATCATCACATTCATCATTCAATGTAATGATCATGATTCATCTATTTAGAAAATACAACCTTTGCCAATGATATGGACTCACCCTTTAATCAGGGACTATTAATGTAAGGATAATCATAATCAACCCCTTTAGGTATTTCATTTGTCAATACATTAATCACTATTCCATTAATAGGAATAGGATTTCCATAATTATAATTTAAGGTTCACTTAGCATCTCACAAACATATATAGATTTCACCTAGGATCACTCTTCATTAAAGTTTCACATAACATCCTTCTATATCAGGGTTTCACCTAGTATTATGTGAAATTAAGATTTCACAACACATCACCCAGTGTTAAAGCTTCTCATTAGCATTAAAGGCACTACCCTATATTAGGGTTGCATATACCTTTATCCCATTTTAGGGATTAGGGTTTACTATTCACATCCAAGTGGGGTTTCTCTTACCTCATACCCAATTTTAGGGTTAGGATGTGCAATTCCCATTAAATTAGACTTCTTACATTGTTACACTAAGTTAGGGTTACATCATCACCCTGGATTATGATTTCACTCAGCTTAGCCCTAGAATAGGGTCAAGGTACATCAATCTTTTCAATGAGGATTTCATGATTTCATATTATGAACCAAACCCTGATTACACATTTATTCATAATGAGAGAATTACGGCTTATTAAATAAGAAATCATCTCTCCCATTCACTCTCCCTCTCATCCTCTCTAGGATGTTAACTACTTCAAGATTGATCTATGGTTAACTCTTCACTTAAGTACACATAGTTAGGGTTAACCTTCATAATCATCATTGTTCTACATTATTAATAATCACATAAATAATTGACCTTTGATCATATTAGATGTCCAAATGGTATAATAAATTAAACCATCAATTATATGAAGAATTCAAAAGAATTGACCAATTAAACTTTTAATTCCACAAGGTGATCAATTGGGTTAACCATTGAAATCTTCAAATGCATTAAGTATCCAAATAGGTTCACCATATTGGACCTTCAATTACAGGAGATATTCAAATAGATTAACCATGTTTATATTCACAATATTAATTATTTAGACCCTCAATGATCTTGGTTCTCATAAATCAATTGGTTGAAAACCATTTGAACAAGTTGTACTTGAAACCAATTGGACAAAATAGGTATTGAAACCATTTGCACTTTGGGTCTCCAAACGGTTTGAGATCGTTTGGTCCCAAACGGTCTTGAGACCATTTGGACCCAAATGGTCTTGAGACCATTTTGTGCAAACCTTCTCAAAACCGCATGGACCAAAAAGGTACTTCAACACTCAATCGACTCAAGGTTTCAATCCATGGACCAATTATAAATTGAACCACTAAAGTATTCATCAATTGGACCCATGAATCACCATTAAATTAGACCTTCAATTTAGTGTTTTGAACCCAATTGAACTAGGTTTGATAATCAAGAAACCATCACTTAGGGTTTTGAAATCGAGGATCCATCAATGGTTGACATTGTGGAACCAAATCAATTGAAATCAGTGAACCATCATCATCACATGATATGACCTGACCTCAAACGGTCTTGGATGACCTCCAAACGGTCTTGAGACCATTTGAGTGATCTCCAAACAGTCTTGAGACCATTTTCCCATTTCATCATCAAAATCCATGACATCCAATTAGGGTTTCAGACCATTGGATTGATTATCAAATCAGCACTTAATTGCAATTCAATTTGGTACCTTTGGACCTTCAAACACTTAACCATACTTAACCCTATACCTCCAAACGGTCTTGGGTGACCCCCAAATGGTCTTGAGACCGTTTGGGTGATCCCCAAACAATCTTGAAACCGTTTGGGTCAATCAACCCAAAGCATCAACTTATTCAATTGGAAATTCAGCACTTAGTCGATTAGGGTTTGCAATAAAGGAATCATTCACAATTGAAACCTTCAAGATCAAACCAATTGAAACCATTGGATCAAGATCAAAGTACCACAGCATATATATCTTCAAAGGGTCAACCATCTCAAACGGTCAACCATTCCAAACGGTTTGGAACCCAAACCACCAAACGATTTGCAAACCGTTTGGTCACCAAACGGTTTGGTGAAACCGTTTGGACTTAACATTGAAACTGTTTGCCCTAGATATTTGGGGAGGTGTGTGCTTATGATGATGTCATCATCATAAAGCTCCAAACTCACGAAATATGCTGTGGTTTCCATGGAGATTGCATCAATCAACCAAACTTAATTTTGGAAATGTAGAAATGATCACCAATTGATATGGAATTGATTGTAATAATAAAATTAAGGGTTCAAGTTATAAAACCCACCTCCAATTGAGATAAAAAGCTCCAAGATCATGGAAACAATGGTGTATGAAGCTTTTGCAACTCCCCCTAAGCTCATCCTCAAGCGTTTGCTTGAAAAGATTGGCTAGGGTTGAAGATGGAGTGAAGAAAAGAAGAAATCAATGATTTATTTTTTATTTCCACCATGGAATCAAGGAGAACGAAGGTCAAGGACTTACCAACAGGTTTAGGGTCGTTATATTCTTTCTCCCAAGCTCCCAAGGTCGTTTTCCAAGCAAAGGGTGGAAGTAAATCTGAAATTCCCTCTCATTCTATGGATAAATGAGCTTATATGTGAATTTTATTAAAAATTCAATTAGGAGAGAGAAAGTAGGAATTATCCCCCCAATTCCCTTGCCACATGACCCCTATCCTTCCTTAGGGACGAGGCTATCCTCTTGGACTCTTATTCCCTTCAATTATCCACATTTTAAAGAAAATAAAATTCAGCACCTTAACCCTTTTTATATTAATATCCATGACTTAGTGGATATTTCTTTTACTTATAATAATGGTGAGTGGAATTTCACCTCCTTAGGATATGCTCGTGCCTTTTCAAGGCTTTAAGCTCTTCCAAACACATCTGAATCCAACCATTTTAATTTTTATTGAAGGCCCTTTAATTAATACATTCATTTTTGCCCTAAATTGAATTAGGATTTCAATTAGGATTAAATCTTGATTATTTTAATATCAAGATTCTCTCTCCTCCAACTTAATTCCAATGAGGCGCCCCTCTCATTTTATTTTCTATACATTATGCAAAGAAACATTAGGGACCTTATTGAAGTGGTAATTTGCATATTGAACCGTAGGTTTTGGGTAAATTGCACTTTACACCAAAACTAGGTTTTAATGCACAAGGATTGCTTTATAAGCTTAATCTTGGTACCCAAGCTTGTGAAAACCATACCACTACATCATATTCATTATTATGATGTCTCAACATCATAGGAACGTATTATCATGTACAATTTGCAATTTAACCCCTCAACTTGGGTAAATTACAATTTAATCCAAAATAAGCAAACATTGCTTCAACATTGTTCAAACAAGACCAAAATTGAAACATAAGTTTCTCATGAGCCCTAAATTACTTTTCCCAAGATAATATTAAGTATCTAATCAACCTTATAAGGCAAAACATCTAGGGTTAACAGGTAACCCAGGTCAGGGATGTTACATTCATTATAAACCCTAGTCTTTTAATCCTAAACCCTAATCTTTAAATCCTTAACTTAATATATAAACCCTGAACCCTAATACTTGTTTTCTATTTGATCATAGAATGGATAGATCATGGATGTCCATTCCGAATTGCTGCACCCAAGAGTTTATTGTTGGTCTTGATCAATTTATTATATTTGAGGAGGAACATAGGAAACAACCTGGTGATAGGTTCTATTGTCCATGTAGGCATTGCGGTAACAACTTGAAAGTCAGTACTGGTGACGAAATCAAAAGCCATGTCATTTGCAATGGGATTGTACAAGGCTATATAGAATTTTACTGGAATGGAGAAATTTGAAACCTAAGATCAGTAGATATCAATAGCAGTGCTTGTGTTGAACAAGAAATTTCCACCGATGACGTAGATGTGGACAAACCGGTTTTGATAGACATTGTTAATGTGATGTTGGATAATTGTGGGGTAGAGAACATCAATCCACCTTCCTTATTTAGGAACATTGTGCATGATGTTGAGAGACCATTATGCATCGGTTGTACTAAGTTTACGAAGTTGAGTGTTGTGTTGAGATTGTATAATCTGAAGGCTAACAATAGATGGAACGACAAAAGCTTCACGTCATTGTTTTCTTTATTGAAATAAATTCTTCCTAAAGGAAACAAGCTTCCAAAATCAACATATGAGATAAAGAAAATCTTATGCTTAATGGGAATGCAGGCTAAGAAGATACATGCATGCCTGAATGATTGTGTATTATTTCAAAAACTATATTGATTTGAAAGGTTGTCTAAAATGTGGGGCGTCAAGGTATAAAGTGATGACTTTGAGGAAGTCCAAAACTGGCTCTCCTACCAAGGTGATGTAGTATCTACCTATAATACCATAGTTTCAATGCTTGTTTTCAAATCAGATAAATGTTGAGAATTTAAGGTAGCATGCAAAGGTTGTGAAAAATAATGATGGGATCTTACGACATGTGTCTAATTTCCCACAGTGGAAGAAGATTGATTTATTATACCCTGAATTTGGTGAAGAAATCAAGAATCTAAGACTTGGGCTTTGTACTGAAGGGATGAATCAGTATGGAACATTGAGCAACCAACATAGCATTTGGCATGTTATGCTTGTTATATACAATCTTCCTCCCTGGTTGTGTATGAAAAATAAGTATGTTATGTTTTCATTGTTGATATTGGGCCCTAAACAACCTAGAAATGATATTGACATTTATCTTGAACCTATGATTGATGACTTAAAGAAACTTTGGGGTGAAGGTGTGATAACCTATGATGCTTCATGTAGAGAGACATTTTGTTTGCATGCTATGTAGTTTTACACTATTAATGGCTTTCCAGCATATTAGAATTTGTCTGAATATAGTGTAAAAGGATCCAAAGCATGACCTATATGTGAAGAGAACACTGATTCAATACGACTAAAACATGGAGGTAAAACTGTATATCTTGGTCATCGAAGGTTTCTTCCAAAATTCCATCCATATTGAAGGTTGAACATAGCATTCAATGGATGGAATGTGGAATGGAGTGCACCTAAACCTATACTGGGGGAGGTTGTTTATGAAAGAGTAAAAGACTTCATCTAATTTGGTAAGAGATCACAATGTACCATTCCCACACAAAGTGACAAATCTTTATTGAAGAAGAAGCCAATATTTTGGGATCTTCCTTATTGGAGTTCTTTGGCAGTTAGGCATTGTATTGATGTCATGCATGTTTAGAAAAATGTTTGTGATTGCGTCATTGGTACTCTATTGAATATACCATGTAAGATAAAAGATGGTGTCTAATCCAAAATGGACCTACATGAAATGGGAATAAGGAAAAAAATTAATAGAAGTAGTTAGTAGTGATCAGAGAACATATTTACCTCCTACTTGTTACACGTTGTCTGGAAAGGAGAAAAAAGCTTTTTGTGAGTGCTTGATTAATATTAAGGTACCACACGGTTACTCTTCCAACATCTATAGATTGGTATCAATGAAAGACTTGAAGATGATATGTCTTAAAATCTTATGATTTTCACACTCTAATGCAATAAATATTACCCATGGAAATTCGATCTATACTGCCAAAGCGTGTAAGATTTGTAATCACCAGACTTTGTTTCTTCTTCAAAAGTCTATGCAACAAAGTTATTGATCCTGGGAATCTCGATAAGTTGCAAAGAGAAGTGGTTGTTACCCTATGTCAGCTTGAGATATATTTTCCTCATTCATTCTTTGATATCATGCTACATCTTGTTGTCCACTTGACTAGGGAAGTGAAAATACTGGGACCCATTTTCTTACATTGGATGTATCATTTTGAACGATACATGACCATTTTTGAAGGTGATGTTCAAAACTGTTATCGACCTAAAGGGAGTATTATTGAGGGTTATGTGGTGAGAGAGGTTATGGATTTTTGTAATGACTTTCTGAGTGGTAATAACTTCATTAAATGACAAGAATATTGAGTACTATTCTGGCAAAGGGACTATAGGAGAACAAATGAAAGTAATCAACCATGAGCTGTGGGAACAAGCTCACTTGTATACAACATCGATGAAGTGAGTGTTTATATCATGAAACATACCAATTTCATCAAGAAACAATATCCTCAAGCTAATTCAATGTGTCTTGCTAGAGAGCATAACAAGACTTTTACTAAGTGGTTTGAAGATAAAGCCTTACATCAACTATCTCAAACACCAAATAATATTACTGAAAATATCAAATGCCTCACCTTTAAACCAAAAATGAGTGTTATGTTTTATAAAGGGTTTGACATAAATGGGTTCTCATATTACACTAAGAATCAAGATGATAAGAGCATCGTCCAAAACAATGGGGTCACCTTCAAAAATCTTCATTGTTTTTTTCTAGTGCAAAAGACAAGAGTCCACATGAAGCTAAAATGTCATATTATGGTGTGATCAAAGACATATGGGTGTTTGACTATGTAGATTTTATAATTCCTCTCTTTAAGTGTAATAGGGATGATAACACCAAAGGAGTTATAGTGGATGAATTGGGTTTCACATTAGTGAATTTTAAAAAGATTGGCGAGAAGGGTGAATCATTCATATTGGCATCATAGGAGAAATAAGTATTTTATATTGATGATCCTGCAAATGAAAAATGGTCGGTTGTTCTTCATGGTAAAAGATAGTTCATTGAAGATCTTATAGATGAAGATATGTACTATGATGAGTATGATGACTCCAGTCCATTCTCAGTTGTCTTTCCAACACCAAATATTGAAGCTAACGATGACATATATGTGTGTGGAGATCACACCAAAGGAATGTTAATTGATAAAAGATCTCAAAATTAGAGGCATGTTTTTATTTTTTTAAATGTTTTATTTTTTTGAATGTTAGATCGATGTGATCTTTACAATGTTATATTAATTTCATTAAATGTTAAATGTTTGATTGTTTTTTATATGACACTTTCAGATGTTGACCATGAGTATGATGATCGTGATGATGATTACCATGAGGGTGAGGCACCGTGTCACAATGTAAGTTTTACAATATATCTAGCTATATATATGTCCATTTATAAGTTATATCTTATATGTGTTTTTTTGTCAATTTTTAGGTTGAGAATGTACCCACTAAAAACCTTGTGCAACTTGATGAGCAGCATAAAAATTTTGAAAAAAATCAAGGGCATCAATATGATGAACAAGTTGCTACAACAAAGGGGCAATGGACCAAAATTGGTTGTGGATTTTGATCATGCAGGAAATCCAATTGTAATGAACCGCAACTCATTTGTGTTATATCTTGGGGTTCTTACTCATAGCCATTGTAGCGTAAATGCAGAATCTTGGCATACAGTTCCTAAAGGGAAGAAAAACTTAGTATGGAAAGAACTATGTGTGAGATATTATCATTTGCAATTCTATTTTGCTGAATATTATTTTTTTTATTTACAAGAGAACCACCCCCGTAGAAGCGCCACAATTGTGACCCCCCAGACCGCGTAAACTCTCAGGGCATGAGAGGGTGTGGTCTGGTCACCCCCTCCCATGCCCAATCAAATTCGTGTTACTTTTTGCAAAGCGCCTTCGGCGTGATTCTAACCCGGGTCCTTCATCTGGACATACGGAGCCGTAACCAGCCGGGCTACTCTGGTTGGACCAAAATACTATTTTTTAGAATACTCTATTATATATATAAAATTTTGTAGAGTATATTTGAACTGGATGAAAGACTACATCATAAAAATGTGATGCAACTCTGTGGAAGGGTCCTAAGGAACTATAGGACAACTCTCAATCGACAATACATATGAGAGGCTGATAACAGGAAGAAGTTAGCCCTTAAGCAATAGAGCTACATGGACCCGACTCAGAGGGAGACGTTTGTTTCCAAGAGAAATATCGATGAATTAAGGTATTAGGTGTCCCCACTTTAATTAATACACATTATTATGAATTCACCTATTCACAATTGACCTTGATTGATACTAACCAATTCAATGTGATTACTAACAAGGCATTGAGCGATGATCAAAGAGAAAGGTGTACACTGGAATGTGCATGACCACACAATGGGTCTAGGTGACTATGCAGCCCTTTGCCAAAAACTACATATGTCTTACATTCATCAACCTACTACTGCTCCTACTATTGATACTGCTGAGTCTACTACTACTCTTGCACCTCTGCATTGCCATGATGTGTGGATAGTTGGGAGGCAAAACAAAAAAGGAGATATAACCAACCCCGAAACTACTGAGGCGGCTGCAAAACTACTAAAATTCAACTCTCAGAGCAATTAGTACTGATGATTGTTATGTTTACTTACCCATTTCTATTGATGATGATTAGCGGGAGCTTCATGAGCTGAGGAAGCAAGGCTCGTTCATCCCTGAGGGCATAAGGGATGAATTGACAGTTGCTCTTGGTAACCCAGAGCATCTTAGACGTGTTAGGGATGTAGGCATTGGAGTGGGCCTAAGATTGTTCTTTGTGCCATAACAGAGCAAACTTGTACAAAAAGGGGGACTTTCAAAAGCTGATGTAACCTATTCTTTTTAGAATGTTATTGGAAAGGAAATTCATGAATCAAAAAGAATTTATGTTGGCCATGTATAGGTAGATGAGTTAGTTGATAAGAGAGTCCAAGAAGCATTGAGCAAGTGGTAGGCATCTCAGGCTGCCACTCTGATAGTACTTGTGGCGTGCCACTCTTCCCCTACGATAGAGGTGGTTGGGAGTGATGATGTAGAGGTGGTTGGGAGTAATCGTGTAGATCCACCACCTAGCATGTCCACTGTCAGTATTTTTATGACATAGTATCTAGTCTTTTCAAGATGATATGTTTATATATGTATATAACATACTCTATGTAAATTTGTAGGGGTTAAGGCCATTCCATCTAAAATTAAAAGAATTCATCATTGTAGAGGGCGAGGCTTACCCATGCCATCCAAGGCACATGATTCATGGCACTCCATTACTCGATGGTGCAATTCGTGTTAGCCCAAGGCTTTCTTCCCCACTCAGAGGCAACATCCATTGCCATATACCCACCTAGATGTTGACACACTAGGTGAAGCAGAAGGTGGAGTGGTCTTGTGGCTCAAAGCAGGAGTCATCTATATTGATTTATGTATGGTACATTTACATTACATTAATTGGTATATGAATATACATGACAATTGATATGAAATTATATATGCAGGACAAAGGGAAGAAACCTGCTACAACTCATCCTCCTCCACATCCACCTCCACCTCTTCCTCAAGCACCTAGTTGGCTTCCAAAGGACCTATACGACTCGATAGGTCCTCAATATAGGGGTCTAGCAATATGAATAGGTGAACATTCTGAATTTTCACCTATTGTTGGTTCTATGGAGGAGGATGCTATAGTCCAATCATACAATAATAATATATTTCTAGAAGATATTTTGGAGTTGTTTTGTTGTGATTAGATGAATTCATCACTGATAGAAATATGGATATGGTGAGATCTTATTTATATATCTATATACCTCATTTTATATATGGTGATCTATTTTCTTATATATTAATGTTTACATAATATATGTTTTGCAGCCACTTACATAGGATCTGTAAAGATTTTGAAATGACTCATGTGTGATTTCTAGTTCCATCCTTGATCAGTATTGTGAATGAAGACCCTACGTTGGTTACCTTATATTGCTCTATCTCTTTCAAATAATTTTTTGAAGAGAAAAAGAGTGTGATAATAGATCCATATAATGTTGGGTACAAGTTTACTTGGCTTACACTTTTTACTTAAGAAAATTACATTTCATTATGGATTTTGAGTGATATATTTTTTACTTTCTTATCACTAGAGGTAAGTATTGGGAGTTACTAGTATTGGGAGTTACTAGTTTTTGTCCCCGAGATGTTGAATATTTATTATCTAGATCCTAAGGGGAACAAATTAGGCCGTTCAAGATACAATTTAAAGAGGCCATTATACACGTGAGAAATTTTTTAAATTTATATCTGTTAACATCTATTATTACATGACTATTTACTAATTCAATTCAATGTGTTACATTAACGTATAGGGCTATAAAATATTTCAAAAATGTTGGAGGTGAAGTGGACAAGAAAAAAAGTTATAGTTTAGAAGAATGTGGATGTAGTTTCCTGACTCCAATGCATATTTTATTTATGTGAACTATGCTTATTTTTATTTATTAACATTTTGTATGTTGAAATTTATAGTGTGTTGTACAAGACAACGGTTGGGCATGTGCGTACTACGTGATGCGGTATATGGATATGATTGTCAGATATGTTGCACAAGACATCGAAAAGATATAGTCTTGATCATCATAAGTATATATAGTCTCATTAGATAATATGTAAATATCAAACTTATTAATTATATATATACATCATTCTCTTTGCAGGTGTTTAAAACTAGTGACTTCATTACAAGGGAAAAATTGTTCAATGTGCATATGCCTATATGATAGAACAATTACATGACATAAGAGAATATTGGGAAAAAACCTTTGAAAGGGACGAAACTTTTTATTATGATTGGGGTATTGATGATAAAGAATGACATTTCTAAACTTTGGTGTCATTATTTATGTATGTATGTAGTGCTTATATATACATTTATGAATGACTTTTTTTTAATTATCTTTATTGAAATTTGATCTATATACATGTGTGTGAATGTAAAGATGAATGGATGAATGTGCTTCTATATGTGTGTGAATGTGAAAATTGATGAATGAATGGAATTGCAGGTTTTATATGTTTTTGAATCATGTGAATTAATTAATTGTGTTTCTACATATGTGTGAATCACATGATGTATATATAAATGAATGGAACTGTAGGTTTCTACATGTCTGGATCATCTTGTTATTGCAGGTTTTTGTGGCCTGTTGTTAGGCTGAAATCATAGAATGTTGTAAACCTACAGTTTAGAAGTGAACTGCATGTTTTGCTTCCTACTGACCAGTCGGACAGCAGACCCACAAGAAGATATTAAAAAAATGAAACTTAGTCATCGGTTATTTATAATAATCATCAATAAAAGTATATGTCGTTGGTTTTCTATAAGAAAAAAATGACTATGTACTTGACATATGCATCGATTAGTGAACCAGAACTGACAATAATTTGTATTTGTATTGTCAGTTTTCACACAAAATCGACTATGAATCAAAGACTTTTTTGTTTGGAAATGAAGTTAGTTGTCGATTTTACATAAAACACCGATGACAATGTGCAAGGATAGGTGTCAGTTTTGTTCAAATAACTGACAACTATGGTTCCTACTGGTGTCAGTTCTTTTTCAGTTGCAGTCAGTGTCGGCTCTACGTCATCGGTTTTGGAACTGACGTCGTAGGCTTCTACCTTCAATGTCGCTGACTTGGGTGTCGCTTTGAAACCGATGTTAAAGGTAGTATTTGTACTAGTGGGAGTGTGTCTCTAGGCATGGTTTTCTGAACCCTTCCCATGAAAGCTCTTCAAGATATATAGTTTGAGAACTTACACCACCACCATGTGTGATTAGAAGAACCGCATCATGCACACCTTTGGTCCTCACGCCATAGGGTTGTACCTTCTTATAGCTATGTTCTCTCAAATTCACTATGTGGTCGTCAAATCATGACTTCCTCTTTTCAGTAGTCGCTAGGTTCACTGCTACGACTGTGTAACATACTAGATCTCGGACCCTACCCTGGAAGTTGACATTTTGGATTTAGCCAAACAAGGTTGAAGGTTAGACCTAAATAGATGTTTAGTATAACCCCGATGAGCTAATGTATTAATAGATCACCTTAATGTAACCTAATATTTTCACATTAGTCTTAGGTTAATAATGGATACATAAAATATGTCACATAACTTATTTTGGTGATAATATGAAGATAAGGAACTTAATTGGATGAATAATTTAGATAATGGGCTCTTAATGGGTCACATGACATATCTCATAAAATAAGTTTCAAAAGTGGAAACAAACTTCAAATTCAAAATGTACATGTCAAAATTAGCCTACATGTCAAATTTCATCTAATTTGGACCACCTTGAAATATTAGGATAAGTTTAGGAGAGAGAAAATGAGTAAAAGGAATAAGTAATGAATAATGTGATTAAATAACTTCAAAATATGGAAATAATGGCAAATTCATATTCAACACATCAAAGATAACGTGTGGATGAAGTTTGGTCCAATTTGGATGTTGTTTGTGTAAGTTATGCAATTTTAAGTATATTCTCGACTTTTCTACAATTTACCCAATTGGGAGGTTTTCTTTGCAAATTGTCACATGCATTATAATCCTTATATATTTCCATACCATTCTCGATTTTTTTAACCATAGGGCCCCTTGTTTCACCTTGATTTGAAGGTGTTTCTTTCCAAGGGCATTTTAGGGATTACTCTCTTTATAAATGAGCTTATCTTTAGAAGCTATCAACCAATTGGGTTATTTCTTTCATTGGAGGTCGGTTGGAATGGACTATAAGTGTCCATAAACTGACATTTGATATTCAATAATCCTCTATGATATGTACTCTTACATGGCCATGAAATCCCTAGGCTAAGGACACATGGAAAGCTCCATGGACACCTCATGCTAGACTTCTTCTTTATCCATAAAGGTTTGCATGTCCATAGGCACCCTTATAATTGGAGACATGGAAAGTAACTTGATACCTCATGCTTGAATTATTCCTTATCCATAAAGGCTTGCATGTCCATCGACACCCTTATACATGACACATGTAAAGTCTCATAGACACCTCATACTTGACCTCTTTCTTTATATAGCCATATATACCCCTTCCTAACTCCCAATTCAAAAACTCTTTCTCTCCTTTATTTCCTTATAGCTTAGAGAATCCTTCCTACTCTCTTTTTCCATGAAGGTTATGTCCCAAGATAAACGCAGGTGCCTACCTTGGTGAAGAAGGCTCCAAGGGTTCCAAATTTCTCTATTTAGGATTTCTTAAGCTCCTCCTTGGTGATTTTGACCAAAACTAGTAAGTATCCTCGTTTTCTTTCCTATTTTCATGTTTTTAGTCTTCCTTCCACCTTCCTCCAGGTTGGAACCATGGCCTTCCATGGTGAAAGCCCACCTAGAACCCATAAACCCCTCATCTCCATGTTCTTTTGTTAGGGTTTTTCACCTCTAAAGTGGAGAAGGTGCTTCTTGCTCGAGATAGGAGCTTTGTTGGAGAAACTAGCCTCTCTAAACTAGGGAACCTTAATTATTGGACTTTTCCACCATCCCTAGAGGTTCTTTGGAGGCCTAGGCTTGGATCTAGGACTGACTTGCACTATTTAGACTATGAAGTTGAGGTATGATGTATCCCCTATTCTTCTATGTTGAGCAATTCACCTATGCTTATTCATTCTATTTGTCCTATGGACATTATCCTATACACAATGTCTTTTCTTTTAAAAATCATGGTTCTTTTAAGCTACCTTATTTGATATTGATCATGTGATCATGGATATTCTTTTGAACTCTTATCTTATGCTTTATTCATGATGGAACTCTAAAAGATGACATGTGATGTCTTTTGCCCACTTATGAGGTGGATGTATATGTTGGTCACTTATGTGGTGACTATTTTATATATTTTGACTATACTTTCTACTTACCTCTACATTTGACATGATATGTGATTCATTAGCACTAGAGTAGTGTAATTGCATTGGTTTTTATAGTAGATGTGTTATTTCCTGCCGAGTAGATGTGATATTTCCTGTTCTTTTGGAATGGAAAGGAACCTCATACCCAGGAAAAGATGTGTGATTCTTGGCCCTTGTTTTATATATTTGGGAGATTGGAAGTATTACTTTCTCTTTCAAGTTTCAAGTTTATGATACTTGGCCACCTTTTTGTTTATATTGTTCTAGGGCTATGTTTATTTCACATGCATGCAGGTTGATGATATGGGGTGTCTACCCTAATTCTTTACATGTTCTTGTGTGGCACAATCTTTATGTTTTATTAATGGCAAGTATTCTTTTGTTATTGTATGATTTCAATTCCTTTTCTCTTGATACCCATTTGGGTGGTCCTTATCCTTTCTATGGGAAGACATTATATTTGATGTCCTTTATTCCATATATTGCTCAATTTCCTATTTAGTGTGCACATACCAGCCTTTGTTATTGTCATATATTTTCTCTTCTTGTTGGGGTATGCTTCCAACCCTAGGTGAAGGACTTAGATGATAAGGCATGAAGTTTTGGATTAGCTTAAGGATTTAAAGCTTGGATACAATGTTGTTATGGTTTAGATTTCCCTCTACTTAGATCCTTATGTTGCATCATTGTTGTAAACCCTATTGGGAGATTTTCATGTACTTGTGTAATCTTTTATGAAAGTTGAATATAGTCAGTTATTTTTATTTCGTTGCTATACTTTGGTTGTCTTGAATACCATTTATTTAAGTTTGAAAATTTTGCACCTATTCTAGCGTACCTTTGAGTGTGTTTGGAATGGATGTTTTATTATTCAAATTTTCATTTAGTAAGGGGGTGATCCTACCTCCTTACAACATGGTATTAGAGCCCATAAAAGTCAGAATCTGACTATTTCAATTTTGTCTCCCTAGTTAAAATCCTTGCCTTACCTTTAAGTGATATGTTTTCCCTAGAGTTGATCAATAGATGATTAAGGGTTGATTTAGTAGCATATAGTTTCACATTAGAATAGTGATGAATAGATCCTTAAAATACTTACAAGTGAAAGATGCATAAGTAACCATAGTAACTTGAGGTTGTTTAGCTTGGCCTTTAGGCAGCTACTAGGAAATGAAGTTGAAAGCAATGGTGTCTAGAAAGGATCAGGGTTTGGGGGTTGGCAAGATTTTCATTCGCACCACTAGCTTGGTTTACGAGGATTCTTGAATCCATATGATACTAGCATGGCCTGAGATGATATGCATTATTCAAAATAGCATGCTTTTAGAAAATAGTAGCCTTAGACATCTATATGATTTATCTTTAGGGACCCTAATATGTTGAACTAGTCTCCCAGGTGTAAAGACTTGTTTGAGGTTGGACAAGATCAAGTTAACCCATAGTTCATAGTTAGTCTTTACAAGTTATGTTTCTTTTTTTTGCATGGTGCTTATGTAGTTGGATGTAAGGAAGTGTAGTTGAACCTTTTGTACCTAAAGAATAGTTTTGAATTAATAAGATGAATCCTTTAAGGGGTGGTGAATAAGTTGTTTTGTTATATGTGGATGTTTTGATTTCAAGGACAAAATCCCTTTAAGGGGTGGTGTATTGTAACATACTAGATCTCAGACCCTACCCTGGAAGTTGACATTTTGGACTTAGCCAAACATTGTTGAAGGTTATACCTAAATAGATGTTTAGTATCCCCAATGAGCTGATGCATGTATAAATCACCTTAATGTAACCTAATGTTTTCACATTAGTCTTAGGTTAATAATGGATACATAAAACATTTCACATAACTCATTTTTGTGATAATATGAAGATAATGAACTTAATTGGATGAATAATTTAGATAATGGGTTGTTAATGGTCCATATGACATATCTCATAAAAAGAAGTCTCAAAAGTGTAATGAAACTTCAAACTCATAACCTACATATCAAAATTAGCCTACATGTCAAATTTCATCTAATTTGGACAACCTTGAAATATTAGGATAAGTTAAGGAGAGAGAAAATGAGTAAAAGGCATAAGTAATGAATAATGTGATTATATAACTTCAAAATATGAAAATAATGGAAAATTTATATTCAACACATGAAAGATAATTGTCTTGTAAATAGTCTTCTTCCAGTAGGAATGCTTGGACATAGCTTGGTTAGTTAGATAGGTCTTCTTAGTTTTGTCTCTTCGTTTAGAAATCATGTGTTTCCCCTACGTGGGGTTTTGATCCTTGTATGAGCTTTTAGCTCATGTCGATGTAATGGGGTCATGTCTATGTAATGGGGTACTTAGTGCCCAAAGTTTTTGGTAATAATAGTAACATGCATTTTGACCGACAAAAAAAAAACACATCAAAGATAACTTGTGGATGAAGTTTGGTCCAATTTGGATGTTGTTTGTACAAATTATGCAATTTTAGGTACATTCTATACTTTTCTAAAATTTACCGAATTGGGAGGTTTTCTTTGCAAATCTTCACATGCATTATAATCCTTATATATTCCCTTACAATTCTCATGTTTTTGAACCATAGGGCTCCTAGTTGCACCTTGGTTTAAATGTGTTTCTTTCCAAGGGCATTTTAGGGATTACTCTCTTTATAAATGAGCTTATCTTTAGAAGATATCAACCAATGGGGTTAATTCTTTGATTAGAGGTCGGTTGGGATGGCCTATAAGTGTCCATAAACTGACATTTGATATTCACAAAGCCTCTATGATTTGTTCTTTTGCATGGCCATTAAATTCTTAGGATAAGGACACATGGAAAGCTCCATGGACACCTCATGCTTGACTTCTTCCTTATCCATAAAGGTTTGCATGTCCATAGGCACCCTTAGAAATGGACACATGGAAAGTAACTTGACACCTCATTCTTGACTTCTTCCTTATCCATAAAGGCGTGCATGTCTATGGACACCCTTATACATGACACATGGAAAGTCTCATAGACACCTCATACATGACATCTTTCTTTATATAGCCATATCTACCCCTTCCCAACTCCCAATTCAAAAACTCTTGCTCTCCTTTATTTCCACTAGATTAGATAATCATTCATACTCTGTTTTGCCATGAAGGTTCTATCCCAAGGTAAAAGGAGGTGCCTACCTTGGTAAAGAAGGCTCCTAGGGTTCCAAATTTCTCTATTTAGGATTTCTTAGGCTCCTCCTAGGTGATTTTGACCAAAACTAGTAAGTATCCTCCTTTTGTTCCCTATTTTTATGTTGTTAGTCTTCCTTCCACCTTCCTACAGGTCAGAAGCATGGCCTTCCATGGTGAAGCCCCACCTAGAACCCATAAACATCTCATCTCCATGTTCTTTTGTTAGGGTTTTTGATGAATGCATATTCATCTCTTATTTTTACTTCATTTAGAATAATTAATTAGGACTTTTTTGTTAATTTTAGATAATTCAAAAATAAATAGCACTTTCATCTTCTTGATATACTTTTCCTGAATTCTTATGATATTTTCTTAATTTTCAGGAATTATCTAAGTAATTAAATCGAGAAAATAAAAGATGAAGATATGAGGCTTTCAAATATTCCCGCAGTGCCTGAGATACTCGTCACCACAATAGCCATATCTTTTGCGTCTAAAGGAGGAATTCAAAGATAAAGTATGGAATGAAAAGAGAATTTTATTGGCTACAAAAAAGATATATTTTTCGGTGATTTTGGTGTTTATTTGGCTGCGCAATTAACCAGTGAAAGTGGCATTACGTTTTCCCGCAGAGTCTGATTTCAGTATATACCTTTCACCAAAATTTTATAACTCCCACATCCCAAGGAGGAATTTATTGTGCAAGTATGCGTTGGAAAAATAATTCAATTATATACAGGAAACATATATTTTTGGGCCGCTTCTGAATTTTTGACTGGCCCAAAAATACGCTCGAAACTACTGTTACGGGAAATTAATGCAAAAGGGATGCAAAGAAATCAATTGTTTCCTCTATTGACTAGATCTAGAAAGTTAGCAGCCGCCGACGGCCATTTCTTTTACCCTTAAAACTAATGTATACCCCCCTCCTTCTCCTATAAAAGGAGGGGCACTTCCTCCTCCTCAAGGCATCTTGGATTTCTTGTATTTTGGAATTCTGCAGCAATCAATCTTGTAGTCATCTTTTTATTATGCAATAAAGTAGTTTTAATTCAAGCACCGTTCTTCCATTCTTGTTCTTGTCTCCTCTTCTTGCCTTAGTCTTAATCTACTTTTCTCCGCGCTTTATTTCTGGAGCAAGGAATAAAGGACTAAGCCATTTCATTGACTCTAGCATAATGATTCATTTCCTGATTTTTGGGCTAGACTATGGCTTTTGTACTTTCTTCCTCCGTCTCCCCTTTCTCATGTGTGAGTAGTCTTTTATCAGGGCAAAGGGGAATAACACCTTAGCCATGGTTTTAACGATTTCTTCTTAAACGATTAGATGGTAATCGATTTTAATTGAATGATTGGTCTTCGGATCGCATGTTAATCCGGATGGATATGACCATGGAAATCCGGATTTAGAACAATAAAATCGATTACATAGACATTTTGATATGACCGTGGATTCTCGTCTTTTAGGTTGATAAACTAGGAAGCATGAGCACCAGGACCAATGGGCTCATGTGGAGTTTCTCTCTTGTGAGTTTTTAAATTCGCAAACCTTCATCGAATCGTCGTTTAAGATTTAGTTGTTATCACCTAGGCTAAGGTGGTGAAAACCCCTACGAGCCTCGATTTCCTTCTCTTGATTTAATCACCGCATCCTTCGTTTTCTTTAATTCTTAGTCTTCCATTCATATAGTTTTGCTTGTGTTAACAATCTTTTTATTATTGTCTTGTGCATGTTTATTCTTGTTAAGTACTTTTCTTCTTACATTAGTGTAATCACACAAAACCCCAACTGAATTTTACTTTCTTCTTCAATAAAAAGAAAAATACCAAAAAAACAAATAATAAAGTTTTTCAATCTTTGGGTTCTAAAGAACAATCTCTAATAGTTGTCTTATGGGATCGACCCTTCTATACTACCCTTAAAACCGGAAGTAAAAAAGGTTTAAACTCTAGGATTAACCATCTTAGTGATTGATATTGCAAACGACGAGTATCAATTTTTCACCTCTAAAGTCGAGAAGGTGCTTCTTGCTCGAGATAGGAGCTTTGTTGGAGAAACCAACCTCTCTAAGCTTGGGAACCTTACTTATTGGACCTGTCCACCTTCCCTAGAGTTCTTTGGAGGCCTAGGCTTGGATCTAGCACCGACTTAGACTATTTAGACTCTGAAGTTGAGGTATGATGTATCCCCTATTCTTCTATGTTGAGAAATTCACCTATACTTATTCATTCTCTTTGTCCTATGGACATTAGCCTATACAGAATGTCTTTTCTTTTGAAAATCATGGTTAATGTGAACTACCATATTTGATGTTGATCGGGTGATCATGGATATTCCTTTGAACTCTTATCTTATGCTTTGTTCATGATGGAACTCTAAAAGATGACATGTGATGTCTTTTGCCCACTTATGAGGTGGATGTATATGTTGTTCACTTATGTGGTGACTAGTTTATATATTTTGACTATAATTTCTACTTGCCTCTACATTTAACATGCTATATGATTCAGTAGCACTAGAGTAGTGTAATTGCATTGGTTTTTATGGCAGATGTGTTATTTCTTGCCGAGCAGATGTGATATTTCCTGCTCTTTTGGGATGGAAAGGAACCTCATACCCAGGGCAAGATGTGTAATTCTTGGATCATATCTTATATATTTGGGAGATTGGTAGTATTCCTTTCTCTATCAGGTTTCAAGTTTATGAGACTTGGCCGCCTTTGTGTTTATATTATTCTAGGACTTTGTTGATATCACATGCATGCAGGTTGATGATATGGGGTGTGTGTCCTATTTCTTTACATGTGTTGGTGTGGCACAATCTTTAAGTTTTATTAATGGAAAGTATTCTTTTGTTATCATATGATTTCAATTCCTTTTCTCTTAATACTCATTTGGGTGGGCATTATCCTTTCTATGGGAAGCCTTTTATATTTGATGTCCTTTACTCCATGTATTGCTCAATTTCCTATTTTGTATGCACATACCAGCCTTTTCTGATTCATCTATTTTCTCTTCTTGCTGGGGTATGCTTCCAACCCTAGGTGAAGGACTTGGATGATAAGGAATGAAGTTTTGGACTAGCTTAAGGAGTTAAAGCTTGGAGACAAAGTTGTTATGGTTTAGATTTCTCTCTACTTAGATCCTTATGTTGTATCATTGTTGTAAATCCTAATGGGATATTTTGATGTACTTGTGTAATCTTTTATGAAAGTTCAATATAGTCACATATTTTTATTCGCTGCTATACTTTGGTTGTTTTGAATACCATTATTGAAGTTTGAAGATTTTGCACCTATTCTTGCATACCTTTCAGTGTGTTTGGAATGGATGTTGTATTCTTCAAATTTTCTTTTAGTAAGGGGGTGATCCCGCCTCCTTACATGTCATTAAAATTTACTACGAAAACTGCAGTCACGCACCCGACTGCACCTGAGAGTTGCACACATATGACATTTTTCAGGTTCATGATGCCCGCCTCCAGACTCATACATCATCTACATCTCATGTGTTGGTAGATCTCTCTTCATCCACTGCTCTTTTAGTTAGATAGTATCCAACCAGTCGATATGCTCCATTGAAGCTGGTTTCCTTCATGGTCTCTTGTCCTTTGTAAATGGATTACACGACTCGACATCACATTGATATTTCACATCATGTGAATTCGCTCCCGCCTGGTTCCATAACGATGTTGCCATCAAGATTTTCTACCGAATACCCCTCAATGGTAGTTGTCAATGTTTTCATGATTTTCTGTGTCCCCAAAACTTTCTGACCTTCTTGCAACAACCTTGCTCTGATACCATCTGAAGTAATAGGTGGAATTTTTAAGCCCAAGAAAAATACCCCACATGAGATACAACCCAAGTATGCACAATAAAAGTTACAACCACCCACATCTACAAAGACAATAACCTACAAATAAATAATCAAGTACAGAACATGGTTGACGAAGAAGACCACAAAAATGTATTAAGTAACCTCAAGAATATTACAAAGATTGTCTCTCTCTCACAATATCATCCCCAAAATAGAATCTCATAACCCTTTCTCTCTCTCTCCTCTTTGTCTATATTTTTGGCGTCTCCATTTGGTGTACAATGTTGTCTCATGTTGACACACCTAAAGTTATTATACGTTAAAATACAGACACAAATCAACGCACGGTATTCCATCGATGTTGTTTCGATTATAACTTTTGAACCTTAATAATTTTTTAATGAAAAAAAATCATTAGATTTGTTATGAAAAATGCAATCCAACAATACTAATATTGACATATTTTTGAGAAAAAAATACAAAATGATATATAGGTTAATTGACACACAAAGATGTCATTTTTAGATGCTATGACGCCATTGACATCCAAAATGGTGCACTGACACCCAGAAGTATAAAAATGACGCCCAAATGTGGTATTGACAACCAAAACAACTATTTAACTATTTTTGGGCGTTATTTAGCCATTTTTTGATGCTATGACGCCCATAAATGACTATTGACACCTAAAAATGGTTAATTGACGTTCAAAATAATGCATTGACACCTAAAAGTATAAAGATTACGCCCAAATAAGGTAATTGACACCCAAAATGGTTCATTGACACCCAGAAGTTTAAAATGACACCCAAATAAGCCATTTTTAGATGCTATGGCGCCCATAAATAGTTATTGAAACCCAAAAATGATTAATTGACGCCCAAAATGGTTCATTGACACCCAAAAGTATAAAGATGATGTTCAAATAAGGTATTGACACCCAAAATAGTCTATTGACGCCCAGAAGTTTAAAATGACGCCCAAATAAGGGATTGACAATCAAACAACATAATGACACTCAAATAGGTATGTTTGACACCTAAGAACCACTTAATGACGCCCAAAATGGTTCATTGATACTTAGAATTATAACGACGCCCATAAATGGCTATTGACACCCAAAGATGGTTAATTGATGTCCAAAATTGTTCATTGGCATCCAGAATAATCTATTCATATCATTTTTATATTTTTTGTTAAAAATATATCAATATTAGTCTTATGGGAATGTGTTTTTCATAACAAATCTAATGGTTTTGTTTCGTTAAAAAATTCATCACGGTTCAAAAGTTATAAGCAAAACAAATTTATTTACATATTACACAACCTTTATCAATCCATCCAATTAAAACCCGCCACGTCATCACCCCCAAATCAATCTCTCCCGCAACAAACCACTCTCTCCCCGCACGCAAGATGCGCTTGAGCCCAACATGCGGGACGAAATCATTTCTGTTTCAAAAAAACAACAGAAAGTTCCTCTATACCGTTTTCTAAAAAACAACTTTACGTACCTCCATACCGGCATACCCAAACATGTACCCTCTAAATTCCACTAGGGGATGTTTGGTCCGAGACGTTCAAACTCCTATACCATGCCCTGTTTGGTTTGGCGGAAACAAAAAGGGTGAAGTTCAAACACATTGTGATTTTGTTTTCTTTCGTTTTGGTTAGAAATTGTGTCAATACACAATGTGAAGGTGAACTGCGGAAGCGTTTTCAAACACATACAAAAGTGAAGAAGACAATTTATGTCCCATTTGGACGTGGTTCCTTTTCATTGACTTAAAATTGATCGAGTTACGATTGTTGTATATTCTTCTATCAAATATTTAACTAGGTTTAAATGTGAGAACTTAATGGTGAATTTATACAGACGTTGTTGTAACAGTAACACCCTTGCAAATAAAAAAAAATATATATAAACAAATCAAACAAATGAGTTCAATTTACTTCCAATTAAACAAATATGATTTGGTTTAAATTCGTTGTTGTCGTTTTCCTGAATTAAAAGCCTCTCTACAAGTTAACTTTACATTCAACCAAAAAGCTCATAGTGTTATACATAAAAAGAACCTCATCCTTCCATGGCAAAAAATCAGACCTATGTGGTAGTTGGTCAACTTGCAGAATTATGAGGCACAAAATCCAATGAGGCATTCTGGCTTATGTTGAAACATGCAAATGTCTAAGTCTATCAGAATTTACTATAATCACTAACATGTTACAACCTCAATTTTGGGTTCTTTTGATGAGAAATGCAATTTTTCTTAATAAATATATATGAATAAATAGTGGTGTGATTTGATTTGAATAAATGAATCTCATTTATGATAGCCTTGTTAGTTGCTTTGTGGGCTTTATTGACTATTGGGCCCAATAACAAGGAAAAGAAAAGGAGATTCAATGATTAAATAAATAATTAAGAAATGGAGAAAAGAAAGATGTAGAAACCTCTAGAAGGCAAAGGAATATTCTCCAAAGGGGGATTTCATGCCTTTTGGGTTCCTTGGGTTCCAAAGAGTCCAAGTTGCAAAGATAATGCAACAAGAAAGAGAAAGGATCAATTAACCCCCGCGTCTAACTCCCCTGCTGCCCTCCGGACGCGGCTAGGGTTCGTGCGTGGGACTCTCCCGCTTGGGGGAGGTGGTCGGCTGCCGGCGTGTAGCCACCCTCTCCCCCTGAGCGTTCGTCGGGCAACTGTCCTCTTCGTAGATCGTGCGGCGTTGGGGCTGCGGCTGGCTGGCTCTCCTCTGCATCGCCTTCATCCTCCGTGCCTTTAGATCGGGGCTTCAGGGTGGTGGAGCGGCGCTTTCCTGGACGGTGGCTTCATCTCCGGTGAAGCTGGTCGCTTGGTGGAGGCAAGGAGGTGGCCGCCACGAAGCTTTTGGCGTGGATCTGCTGGGGGGCGGGCGTTTCTCGATTTGCTGTTTTCACTCTATTTTTCAGTTCAGTCTGTATCGGCTCCCTGCCTTTCGTTTTGATCCTGGTTCTAGGCAGTTTCTTGCCTTCTTCTCACCGTGTTCCTTCGGCGTTTGTCTCTCCCTTCGGGGTTTGGGTGTCTCTCCTTTCGTTTTTACCTCAGGTTCTTTGCTGCTCGAGTCGTGCCATGGATGGTAGAGTCAACAATCGGACGGAATCTCGGTCGGGTTCATGCTTAATGTCGTTGCCTTATGCTCAAGTTGAAGGTATCTCTCACAATAGCTGCTTTGGTCAGCCACGAAGAAGAGAGTTCTATGCAGAAGTGTTTCAATCTCGTTCCAATATGAGTGGTAGTGGTGTTAGATCTATGTTCTTGACTGATCTAAGTTTCTTCTGGTTGTACTTCTCTACTTGTAGATGTCGTATGGCTTGAATAATGAATGAATCTGTTTGCTGTCAAAAAAAAAATTTATAAAATTACAAGAAATATGTGGATAAATGGATAATGGATCCATCTGGGAAAATATTTTGTGTTCAAATGGTTTCAGATGGTGAGAGGAATCAAAATAAAGAAAATGAAAGATTAGGAGAGAGAAAATATAAGTTTTAAGGCATAAATATATGCCTTATAAGTCATTGACTTGCAAATGATGAAAACGAGTTATTCCTTCTGTATTTTGGCTCCAAACTTGGAATATAAGCAGATTAAGTCTTTATAGACTTTCCTTTAAAATTTGGTATTAAATGGACAAGTGGGTTGGGAGATATGAATTTTTAAAGTTTCCTAAAGTAAGTGGGTATCAATAAATGTCATGATTTAACAATCCTAATCGAAATACTCTGGGTTTAATCCGAGTCGTGGATTTTGGATCCTAGGGACCACGATCATCGTGCTCCTTGTGCCTGAACAGGCAAGTCGGGTAGCAGTCCCAATTTCTTCTATAACATCTCTCTCTCTGATCCATCTCGTATTTTGGAAACAACTCCAACAATTTCCGGAGGCCAGTCCGAGTTGTTTAACCCTAGATTTCTTAGGGTTTCATTGCTTCTAGCAGATTCGCCCAAACTTCCATAGAGGTAGGTTGGTTCCACGAGTTTCCTCCTATAAAAGGAGGGTTGATGTCCCCCAACTGTGATGCAAACGTCTCCGAGAGACCCTGTTGCTCTTCGCGATCATGACCCTGCGAACAATTTCGCTTTGGACATTGGTCTTCACCCCTTCCCTAGTCCAAGCTACCTCGCCGGAGAAGAGCTCCTCCGTCCTGGTGACTCCGGCCGGCTGTAGCAGAGATGTGACCACTGTCGAGTTCGGTGGCTCATGGCGAAGGAGGAGGAGGCATCACCGGTTGCTGGGGAAGCCAGCTTCACGAAGTCAACCTAGCAGTTGACCGTCGGGCAACGTTGGGCCGCGAACAGGGAATCACGAGGAAGAAGAAGAGAAAGGGGGAAAAGACCTCCTTGCCCCCAACATATGTGAAGGAAGGTAAGGGCACTTATGTCTTTGGTTTCTTTTCAATCCCGGGTGGGGTGCGCGATCACAGATCGTTGGATCTAGCATGGTCCAACAGACCATCGATCAAACAGCCGACATTTTTCTAAAAATAACAGATAATCCAAGATAATGTCTTTTCTTGCCAAAATCATAACTTTTGATAGGAAGCTCCGATGAATGAAGTTAAAATATGAAAATTGATCCTCAGAATGAGAAGAACACAAAGAAATTATATTTGAAGCTTAATTCTTCTTGTGATTCAAAACGTATGTAAAGATGCTATCTTTAATGGTTTAATTAATGAAAAACCCTAATCTTTGATGATTAATGAATTAGGAAGGGTTATATGGATGTTTAAAGTTGATATTAACATGTTATTAGTAAAAAGAACAAATTAGATCCAAAAGGATGATCTTTATGCATTGTTGGTTTAATTTAGGGTTCCATGTACATGAATATGCATTAATGGGCTTAGACACCCTAAATTATGTTGATATGGATTTTAATGGTTTTAACTGTGAAAATCCATGAATAAAATAGAGATATGATGATTCTAAGCTAATTTGAGTACCAAAGATCCTTAATGTAATAACTAGGGTTTCCTAGTGTATAAAAGTGGAATTAGTGATAAATAGGGTTCATATATAAATTGAACTATAATGAAATATGAGTTGTCAATTTGAAAGAAACCAAGGATGATAATTGGGCCTAATGATCTTTACATGACTTAAAAGGATAAAGATGGTAGTTTTAGTGTAAAAGAGACATATTAGATTTAATTGACTTTCAATTGTGCCTATGATGTTGAAATTAGGGTTTTGTGAACTAAAAGGGAATTAAACATTATAAAAGCATTATGGAGGCTAAAACCCTAATAAAACCCCTAAAGTTGGCCTAGAAATCCTAAGGTGGAATCCAAGTCAATCTTGAGAATGTTTTGGATAAAACAATGACACAAGGATGTTGTGCATTAATTCACTACTACAGAACACGCCTTTGGCGTCGGTTGTTTAACCCCTTTTAGTGACGGTTCTCCAGCAACGCCTATGTGGGCGCCGCTAAAGGTCGAACTCTTCAGTGTCGATTGTATAACCGACGCCAAATGGCTTCGCACCACCGAAAACGTGCCAGTAGGGCACCTATAGGCATCAGTTATGTATAGTACACCGACGCCAAAAGGGTTCGCGCAACAAAAAGGGCACCATCTAGGACACTTTCTGCGTCGGTTAGCAACTTCCTAACCGACACCATATTTCCAGACGACACGACCGTGCTTCCCTGCACGGCCGTGTTTAGTACTATAGGCATCAGTTTTGTACTAAGCACTGACACGTTTTCTGCCACGGCCGTGCTTTTCTGCACGGTCGGGTTGTTTGTCATATTAGGCGGCGATTTTCTCCAATAACCGACGTTGTAAATCTTTGATGACGGTGTTCTATAAATAACCGACGCCTATGTTTTTTTTCTTATCAGTTTGCAGGCCTGCTGTGGCTGGTCAGCATGATGAGAACCTGCAGTTCAGTTTTTTGAACTGCAGGTTTACGACATCCATCGATATCAGCCTACAAATAGGCCACAAACCTATAAAATCAACAAATATACTTTTCACACAAGTAGATACATTCAGACATCAATTCAATTCTCACATTCACACATGTAGAAACATTCAGACATGTATAAATATTTAGAAATATTCATTTACAAAATATCATTCAACATTGCTATCAGCATCTCAATTATATCTTACAATCACCACAGCTTGTATGGCTCTTGCCCATTATTCTCTTACTTCATTTAATACTTCCATCGTATATGGAGCATGTACATATTTTAAGCGTTTACCTATAGTGTGCTCAGTTTTAAATACCTACAAAGAGAATGATGTATATATATAAGTAATAATATCAAAATAAGATTGATATATTTCATACTAACTAATGAGAATATATATAATACCTCATGTATGATATTGATGTCCAATGTGGCATATTAGATAATCATCTGCATAAATCGCATCACATAGTATGCACATGCCCAGCCGTTGTCTAGTGTAGTGCACTATAAGTTGAAACATACAAAATATTAAAAAATACAACTAAGCACAGTTCACATAAATAATATATACATTGGAGTCGGGAACTTACTTTTACATTCTCCCAAATTATTGGCTGGTTCTTTTTCCTTGGGACCTTTCCTCCAGCATTTTTGAATGCATCTAAACCCCTACATATTAATGTAACACAGTAAATTGTATAATTAAATAGTAATGTAATAACAGATGTTAACAAATATAAAACTGAAATATTTCTCACTAGAATAATGGTAATCTCATTACATGTCCAATTTTAGTATTCAATGTACTCCCCGCATGATCTAGATAATAAATAGCGAACGTCCCGAGGACAATAACTAGTAACTCCCAATGCCTACCGCTAGAGGTAAAAATGTTAAAAATTAATAACTCAAAATCCACAATAAAAATGTAATTTTCTTAAGTCCAAATTATAAGTAAAGTAAACTTACTTGACATTGAATGGAGCTATTATTATCGTCTTCTTTTGCTGACCGAAAATTGTAAACGCATCTATACAGTATTTTTGAACACTATCAGGGTCTTTATCTACCATACTAATCAATGATGGAATCAAAAATTCCACATGGTCAAATGCAAATTGTTTGCATTGATTTTTGACTAAGTAGCTGCAAAACATGTATTACATATGCATTAATATATAAGAAACCAGATCACCGGATCTTACACAAGGTATATGGATGTATGAATAAGATCTCACCTTATCCATGTCTCTATCATTGATGTATTCAGCCAATCATATATATACAGCTCAATAATATCTTGTATAAATAAAGAGCTTTAGTATGATTGACCTACATAATTATCTTCTAAAGAAACAATTATAGGGCAATGTATATTATGTGCCCGTAGCCAACATGCCATTCCCCTACAAGCAAGACCTAATGGGTATTTTAGGTCAGTTGGAACCCAATTTGGTAATGCAGGAAGTGGAGGTGGAGGCCTAGGTGCTTCGGGTGTCTTCTTTTTAACCTGTATATATAATTTCAGATCAATTGACCTCATATATACACATTAACAATCTAAAGTAATGTAAATTGTGATCTTACAATTTCAGTAGTGTAGACGACATCTGCTTTGGGCCACAATATCACCCCGCCTTCTGCCTCACCAACTGTATCAATATCTGGGTGGGCATATGGCAATGCAGCTTCCCTCCAATCAGGTAATACACATATCGGGCTCACACGAACGTAGCCCTGCGGCATTGGAGTCCCATGAAACGTTGCCCCAGGAAGGGACGGGTAAGCCTGCTCCTCTACAACAACATAGTCTTGCATTCTTAAGCGGCATGGCTTCAATGCCTACAAATTCACGTAAAGAATGTTATACATATATACATATCATCTTGAAAACATATCATCTTGAAACGACTAGCTACAATGTAATAAACAATACTTACAGTAGATGTGTTAGGCGATGGGTCTCCAGGATTACTCTCAGTCTGTGCATCAGGAGAAGAGTGGGTCTCCATAGGCTGATTGGAAGCCTGAGATGCCTGCCATCGCACCATTTCTTCCTTGACCTTCTCAACAACTATATCATTGACCTTCTTAGCAACTATATCCTCGACTCTCTTATTCTCCTATACATGGATAAAAGAAACATTATCTACTTATTATTGAATTCCCTTTTGCAGTAACATTCTAAAAAAAGAATAGGTTACCTCTTCTTGTGAAAGTCCCGCTCTGGGTTTGCACTGGGATGGCCCAAAGAATGCTTTGATGCCCACACCAGTGCATGCACCCCTAACACGTCCAGGATGCTCTAGGTTACCCAGAGCAACTGTCAATTCATCCCTTGTGCCCTGAGGGATGAACGTGCCTTGTTTCCTATGCTCGTGTAGCTCCCGCTAATCACCACCAACAGAAATTGGTAAGTTAACACCACAAATAATCAATATTCATACAATTGCTCTAAGAGTTGTATTTTACCATTTTCGCAGCCGCCTCAGCAGTTACGGGCTTCTTTATTTCACCCTTCTTGTTTTGCCTCCCATATATCCAAACATCATGGCGAGGCATGGGTGTGTCACATGTAGTAGAGGACTCCTAAGTAGCAGCAGATTCTGCCTGTAGTCTTTGGCGAACGCTTGCATAGCCCTTTGGACCCATAGTGTGGTCATGCACATTCAGTGCACGCCTTGATTTTTGTGCCTCACTGAGGGCCTAGTTAGTATGCACATTAATGATTTGGTTAGTAGCACTAAATGTTAATCTTGAATAGGTGAATACAACGTATATTAATTAAATTGGGAGTGACGCCTAATACCTTGAATTCTTTAGATTTTCTTGAAGCAACAAATGTGTCCCAATCTTCTTTGTCCAAGAAGTTCCACTGTTCAAGGGCTGACTTCTTCTTCTTATCACCATCTTTTATGTATTCTCTATTGATATTTGTCCTATAGTTCCTTAGCATCTTTCCAGCACGTTGTATCATGCTTTTACGATGCAACTTCTCATCCAATGCAAACCGATTCTGTAAAATAGAATTATTATTAACTAGTATCCAAAAATAGAATTGCAAATAATAGAATTTGTAATCTACAAAATAGAATTGCAAATAATAATAACTCACGCATAAATCCTTCCATATCAAGTCTTTCTTCTCCTGAGAAACTTTATGCCAATTATCATACTTAACACCACAATGGCTTCGAGTGACAACCCCAAGATAGTTTACAAAATTATTGCGGTTCACTCCAATTGCATTTCCTCCATTATCAAACTCCACAACCAATATGGATCCACTGCCACTTAGCACTATTAACTTCTTCAACAGAGTGATGCCTCTTTTCTTGTTAAGTGTTTGGTGATGCACATCAAGTTCCTCCAGTGCTTCAGTGGGTACATGTGCATCATCAACCTAAAATTTGACAAAAATAAACACACTGAATTAGCCCAATATAGAAATATGGGATATATGACATAACTAGAAGATAATGAATTTTATAGAAATACAGGATATGTTTTTAGAACTTACATTTGTATCCTCGCCATGCTCATCATGGACATCATGCTCATCATGGACTTCATGCTCATCATGGACATCATGCTCATCATGGTCAGCCATATGAAAATGTCATTAAAAAGGCAAACATTTAGCATTTGTATTAACTAGAAGATAATGAAACATCAAATCTGAAAATGATATTGATATTAAAAAAGCAAACATTTAGCTTCAATACATGTGTACCACCTATCCCATCCTTGAACACCTAATCTCACTAGTAAGTGTATAATGTGTATTGGGTTTTCAAGAAAATTTCGGCAGCATTTCCCCGATGTTCTCTAAGTACATATGTACTTAGAGAACAAACGGGGAAATGCTATAGAAATTTTCTCGAAAACTCAATACACATTATACACTTACATCCTAAGTGAGATTAGGTGTTCAAGAACAGTCCCAAACCGGGGACTATCCAAGATTTACTCCAAATGAGTAAATCTTGGACGAGTTTCTAGGCCAACAAACATGTGATGTCAATCTTATATATCATAAATGTGTACAACCTATCCCATCCATGAACACCTAATCTCACTAGTAAGTGTATAATGTGTATTGGGTTTTCAAGAAAATTTCGGCAGCATTTCCCTGCTGTTCTCTAAGTACATATGTACTTAGAGAACAAATGGGGAAATGCTACCGAAAGTTTCTCGAAAACCCAATACACATTATACACTTACATCCTAAGTGAGATTAGGTGTTCAAGAATAGTCCCAAACTGGGGACTATCCAAGATTTACTCCTAATGAGTAAATCTTGGACGGGTTTCTAGGCCAACAAACACAATAATAGATATGTACATGTTAGGGTTTCATCACAATTAATGTTAGGGTTTCATCAAAATTGATGTTAGGGTTTCATCAATGTTAGGGTTTAATCAAATCAAATTAGGATGCTAGAATGGACAAGTTTAAATCTTATTTCAACATGCAATTTACTAAATTAGGTAAAGCATTAGGATTAGAAGCACAAATATATGCAAGTAAAAGATTTGTTCCTATCCAAGAATTTACATAAAGCATTACATAAAGATTTGTTCATATCCTTACCAACAACAAACATGGTCATGGATGTGTTGGCCTACCACGGCCGTGCTGGGCATCACGGTCATGCTGGGCAGCATGGCCGTTCTGGGCAGCACGGCCGTGGTAGGCCAACACAGCCACGGCCGTGTTTGCTGTTGGTAAGGAGCTTGGGAGAAGGAAGAAAAGACGCTACGGCTACATGGAGGCTACGGCAGGCAGGCGAGCATGGAGCCGGCGAGCAAAGAGAATGGAGGCGGCGGCAAGGAGGACGGCGGAGGCGACACAGAGCAGCAGCAGTGGCATCGACGGTGAGCAAGCAGCAGGCAGCAAGAGCAGTAGGCAGCGTCAGTGGCGAGTGAGAAGCAGCAGGCGGTGAGCAGCAGCGGGCGGAGTAGCAGTGGGCGGGCGGGTGGCGACGCAGCAAGAGCAGAGAAAGGGGAACAGTTGCTTCATGATGAAATAGAAGAAAGGGGAACAATTGTTGTTCGTGGGTATATTAAGTTGGTAAACGACGTCGGTTATCAAAAACAAATGACACCTAAACTCTTAGGCGTCGATTGTTCCTTACAAACCGACATCCAATTAGACAATCTTTACCCTAAATTATTTGGCGGGAACCATTATAATCGTCGGTTATCAAAGGATAACCGACATCGAAAGTGGAACTTTTCGCGCAAATTTCCATCTTAAATAGGCATCCGTTAATAGTTAAACAACCGCCACTGTATGTGACACTTTGGGGCCAAATTTTTTTTCGCTCAAAAATTGGATTTCGCTGGCGATTTTAGGCGTCGGTTTGTTATACCCAGTCGATGCTGAATACAAAGCGGTACCCGTGTCTGGTTGGTCTTCGAATATAAACATCAGTTTTCCTAAATAAATGACGTTTAATATTATAGGCATTAGTTTTCCTAAATAACTGACGCCTAGAAAAGCGACACTGAATGTTGTTTCTATAGTAGTGATTTCAAGATATTGTTGGTTGCTTGATTGATTGTTCTAAATTATTATTGCTTGGACATCAAGTTATTCTGGATCATGTATGTGGTTACACTTATGGTTAATCTCTTTAGTTTTACGGCGATTCCTGGATGTTTTATTGGTTTCCTAAAAATAACTGCTTGGATGACTTTTATTTCATGCAACTATAAACTGACTATGATTATCACCATAAATATGTATACCTAACTAGCTCAGATCCTAGTCCTCCTCTATGGATTTGTTAATGATGAAAAGGGTACCGTAGTACATGGTCTACCTATTAGGTAGGACCATCAGGTTATCATGAGTTAGGAATTGGACTACCTATGTGTAGTGCCATGTGACTCTTTAGCATATCATGAGTTAGGAACTGGGCTACCTATGGGTAGTGCCATGTGACTCATCAACCCTAGATATTGATCTACATGGTAGGTAGGATCATGGGGGTTAATTGGGATCTACCATATGAGAGGTAGTATCCAGGTCCACTACAGAGACGGCGCAGAGGTTAGGGTATGTAGGGATTGAGTAGTTATGTTTAAGATGTAAAGTTTTCTTGCTAAACCATAATTTCTTGCAATATGTTGTTATAGTTAATTGCACGATTATTGTTTCCCCCACATACCGTCATATTCATTTATGTTGACCAACATTTTGTTTGTCGGAATTTTAGGTACAAAATTGAAAAGGGAAAATAGTAAAGTGGCATATTGTGAAATTAAGAAATAAAGTGCAAGGAGGATTATTTAGAATAGAGTCCAGATGTGGATAGAAGTTGGATATGCAAGTTTTTGAAAAAGGTATGCAAAGTTTTATTTTATTCTATCTTTCAGTATAGTTTGGTAGAACTTAATAATTATTACTGATTATTTGTCAAACCTTTGATCCGAGAAATTGGGATAACGGCTCTGACCTCTTGGTCTCCCTTAATTGGGGGTTACCGGGAGGCAGGGTCATTAACTAACACAAAAGGTATATGTAGATGAATTGAAAGTTAAAAATAAAAGTACATTTCAATGTGTTTGATACAAGGAGTGTGCTCCTTTATATATAGGAGAGGAGATCCTCTTTACAATTATAAATACAATAAATGTGTGAATTAAACTGACAATCAACAATATAAATACAATCAATGGTCAACAATATACATATGGTTAATATTAACATTAAGTAACAACCAATCCATAGATTAATTGATAATCACTTATCATTAACACACCCTTCAAACTCAAGGTCGATCAGAGACACAAAGCTTGTGAATTAGCCTTTTTTGATTTGATACAATGTGTGTTTTTGTGAAGTGGTCTGCAATCTGATCTAAAGAGTTTATGAACAGGAGTGTGATGATGCCAGCTAGATAATTTTCTCTCATGAAGTGATAGTCTATCACAATGTTTTTAGTCATATCATGAAAAATTAGATCATTAGCAATTCACATGGTGCTCTTTGTGTCACAAAACATAGGTGTACCTCTAAAATGATTACTCTCATGTCACTTAGAAGCCAATACATGTGCATTGTTTCTTGAGTGGTGTCACACATTTCTCTACACTTTGCCTAAGAAAGAGATGCAACATCTTGTTTCTTTGTCCTCCATGAGACTAAAGAAACACCAAGAAGAAGACAAAGCCCAGTGGTGGAGTGTCTAATGTTGGGCATCTAGCACAGTTAGCATACGTGTATGCACGTAGGATAAGGTTGGAAAATGAGCTCATGAGAAAAGACTGTGTGATTGTTTACCATATGTAGTGCATGATACGGAGTACAGCAACATAGTGGACACTTTGGGAAGAACATAATAATTGTGACACAAAGCTAACAACATGTTGAACATTTGGCCTAGTGATGCACAAGTATAGTAGTTGTCCTACTACCTGACGATACAATGTGGGATCAGGTAGTGGCTCACCATCAGTTGAATATAATCTTACATGAAGTTCAAGAGGTATGTATGCATCTAGTAAGTCAGATATTTTGGCATGCTCAATGATATCTACTGCATACTTTTGCTAAGAGACTAAAATTCCTTTCTTTCCAGACCAATCTCCAGGCCTAGAAAGTAGTGAAGTTATCTAAGGTCCTTCATCTAAAATTACTTAGCAAGATAGTATTGTAATTCATTGATTCCTTCTACATCATCTCCTTTGATGATCATGTCATCCACATATAGGAGTAGGATGACTCTCCCTTGAAGTGTATGGCACACAAACATTAAATAATCATATGAGCTTTGGATGTAACATGCACATCTGACGGCTTGTCTGAAGTATCCAAACCAAGCCTTGGATGTTTGTTTGAGTCCATAAATGGCTCGAGGTAGAATACAAACATGAGATTTAGGTACTACTAGTCCTAGTGGCGGATCTATGTATATGGTTTCTAAGAGTTCTCTAAGTATAAATGCATTTTGCACATCCATCTGGTATAAAGTTCAATGACGGGTTGCAGCAACAACAAGAAGAACTCTGATGAAGGTCATATGAGCAACTAGAGCAATTTTTTCTTCATATTGTATGCCATACTCATAAGTGATGCCTCTAGAAACTAGGTGTGTTTTGTATCTCTCAATCGTGTCATCAGTTGTAATGACATGTTTTTAGATTAACCATCTAATTAGGGTTTACTTATATATTTGCATGCTTTACTAGATTGATCATTATTTAAAGCTTCATTAATGATGGTATTCTAATCTTGATTGTTGAAACTTAATGAGAAACTCTTAATATGATTTTTTTCTTATAATTAGGGTTTGATGATTGAAAACACTAATTGGCCAAAATTATGGTTTTTGTAGTATTTGAATACAGAATTTGATAAGTATAGTTGTGTACTAAATAAGTTTAGCATTTTATATACAATCTAATTTAGTTGAAACTTAGAAATCATTTGGATAACTCAAATTTAAGAAATATGGAAAAATATCATAATATTTTAATAATGTTATGACCTTTTTGTTGGCTGATTTTCCCGAGATGAAATTTGGCCGACCACATATTCAGATTGAAATATAGCAGTATGATAGTTTAATTTTATCTTTTTATTGGTACATTCAACTAAACTGAAATTTTAACTGTTTTTGGGAACTACATTATAGACAGGTTGTTCAGTTTTTATAATTTTTGTATGATGTTTGATCTCTACAGAGAGGGGTGTTGGTCATGTTTCCCCAGGATAAACTCGGTTGACTGTGCATTCTGGCTGAAACATAGCAGTCTAGTATTTCATTTTTAGTTATTTATTGGTACCTCATAATGATCTAAAATATTTACATGAGCTCTAAAATGTTATTTCACATAACATGATAAATTTGCATAGTTTTAGGGTATATTTGACCTATTCAGTAGATGAGTTTTAGTAACATATTTTATGATAAAAAAATTTGTTGAAATAAAAGAGAATGTAAAGTTGGGTCAATTTAAAATTGACCAAAGCACCTTAATAAATATATATGAGTAATGTAGCATCCAAGGAGATCTCATATTTTGTGATTCATTCTAAAAAAATCCTAGAGAGAGAGGAGATTTAGGGTTTTGAGAAGAGAAAGTGTTGGAGATGTTGACCTAGGATTTCACCATCTATGATATGATGAAATCATGTTAGTTTAGCTTATTTGCATAACCTTTCATGGGGAATATTCTCTCACATGTCAAGATTCTATCCCTCCACTGATTTGATTCAAAATGATATCAAATTTCCCTCTTTTTACACTATATCTCTCTTAATATCCATTTCTAGGGTTTTCGAGTTGAGAGCAAGAAGAAATGGAACCTAATGCTAGAGTTTGATTGCATTTCTAGAAATTCAGAGTTTAACCTATGATTTTAAGGTTCTTGTCATCTTAAGTGAGTGTTTATATCCCTCTTAAGCTCTGCATTCATGTTGAAATACTAATTCGGTTTGGATAAAATTAATAATAAGAAATCTTGCTTGTATTTGTATGTGAATGGGTATTGATTTGGAAAAATATTAACGAATCAAATTCTACTGATTTTGATTATTCCTCGTTGAATGGAACTTGATAATTTCTTGATATATTTATTGATATTCCATGGAAAATTCAATGGATATATGAATATGCTATTTCATGTGAATATTGCCTTATAAAAGAGCCCATTGTGTGGGAATTGAATTAACATGTCTAGAATCATATTTGAATTGCACTACAATGAATTATATAAGTGTATTGTTGAATCTTACTAAAATTAAATATGATATATACATATGGATTAGTATGAGGTGGTGATATTCATTGTTTAGGGTTTGTGTTGAGGAATTGAATCAAATGGGTCGATTAATCAATGTGTGCTTGTGATTGATGGATGGAATATGTGGACATAGAAACATGGATTTCCAAGTGTGTGAATATACCTAATGAACTCCTGTGCACCATGATAAGATTATTGACTAATATAATTCGTATTATTTGGTGAACTAAGGAAACTTCTTGAAAACCCTAGAAGTTATGTATTAAGATGAGTATGAGTAATAAAGCTAGACCTTGTATATAATGTTGTAAATGTGATGAAATGATTAAATGTAGGTATTAATACTTCAGTTGAAGATGATGAGTCTTACTAACATGATCTCATCCTAATGCATCTATTTTTGTATAATATATTAAGTAATGAGTAGACATCACATGAATGTGGGTCCTTTTATACAAGCTACATAAGAATGAATCGTGAAGGATGATTAGAGATTATGATGTATGAATATGTAACCCTTATTCATTCTCTTTTACCTAAAGTGAGTAGTATAGTAAGGAATGATCATTGTAGATTATGAAAATTCCATTAGAAGTCAATGGCAGGGTGTAGTTATCTAAATATAAGAACGATATGAACATAAATGTATTGAATGGCAATGGCTAGTTAAAGGTGAAACTAATGAATTTATTATGATGAAATATTTAATCTTTTATTTCAATTACATGTGGATTAACCCAGATTGAATGAAATATAATAAAATTGGACTTTGATGGATGTTAATGAGACAAGAAGCATTGTATATAAAGTTAATTAAGTATGATTGGTTTCAATAATGTAATTAACATGAAATGAAAGAAGTTGAGAGTAATGAATATAAAATGAAGGAAAAAGATGGGAATAAGTAGATGAATATAAGACCTATATCTAACCCTAAAATGATGAGTTATATGATGCTAATGAATAATGATCTAAAATGAGGGATTAAGGAATCCGCATAAGTGTAGTTGAATTCAATTAAAATATGAGGTTCAAGCATTTGAATTGATTTACAAGATGTATTTTTAGATTGTCATAATTTGATAGAATACTTATACTCTAAGGATGGACTTAAGTATGAACTTCAAATGATATTCAACATGTGTTGATTAGTAACCCTTCTAAAGAATGTGAAATAAAAGAAAAGATAACTAAGTTTGTTATGCATGTTTATGCATGAAATTTATTTACAGCTATTGAAATTGGATGGAATCAGTATATTTAGTATAATAAATCTATTTTGAGTATGATGAATGGTACAACATATTTGTATGATTTCATTATTTCTAGTTCTTATGTCTTAGAAATATGTTGACATAGAATTTAACCTGCACGGATTACATTTGAGAAACCCAGATGAGGGTAAATACTACACAATGAGATTATGTCTCGGGCTAAAGGCCCATTGATGATGACAAAACCTTGATGGGGTAAATATTGGAAAATGAGATTAGGTCTTGGGCTGAAGGCCCACTGATGATGACTTCTATGAGATGATGTGGAAATGTAAAGAATTGCATGTGTTGTAAATTACAAATCATTGTACTTCTTGTTTTTGTAATTGTCTTTCTCGATAAGCCTAAGATGTTCATGTTATTCTAGTTACATGAGAATACACACATATGATATATGATGTTCTAGATTTATTTAAATGAGTAAAAAGGTATTAATAACAAGTGAAATGAGGACACATCTAGTTAGGTGACCTGAAAACTGTGAGTTTTCCTTGAGGTCCACAGTGGGGAAAGGAAATGGATCTCCTTGTAGTAATCGATGAATTATGAGAAGGATTTATGTTGTGTGGATCGAGTCCTTGAATGTTAGACCATCATGATTTAGGAGTGAGTTAGTAGGTGTAGATCTGGACCAAAATTCTTTCTATGAAAGTCTATGTTCATGAGGAATAGACTCTGACAAAATAAAAAATGTGAAATATGAAAATATGAGAAATGTTGTGATATGTAATATATTATTTGGTTGATTTCTATCTCGTGTACTCTAGATAGGGATGTGAGCCTCTTTAGGAAACCTTAATGTTGCCAGGGTTTGTTGTTGATATCTTATCGTGGCCGGCTAAACCCTAAGATAGTGATGGTGAGTCGTTGAAATGAGAATCAGGAGTGGCGACTTCTACTTGGAGAGGTACACGACAAGTAGTTTTAGGGAAAATGAATAAAATATGACAAGTTGTGTATAATATGATTTGAATTCTTGTTACATTCCTTGAACTACTAGATGATAATTTTCCATTGTTGATTATGTTTCTTATTGTGGAAAATATTCATTCTATTATAGATATTATTTGTTTCAGATTATGATCAATATTGTTGACAAGTAGTGAATGTTGGGATTATATCCACTCTAAAAATGATTTGGATTGCTTATCATTTGATAGTATAGTTGGTAGCCATGTCTTATGTGTACTTCAACTTTAGGACTACATGTTGTGTTCCTGGTCCGGCTGGTGGGGTGTCACAAAGATGACATTAGTGTTATATATTGATTCAATATATTTAAATCTTGACTTGTAACTCATACTAAAGGATTCTTAATCTAAATGAAGATGTATCTACTGATTTATTCATAGACATGCTCTAAAAGATGTTTTAAAGTTGGATTTGGTTTAAGTGATTACATTATCTATTTAATTAGGCTACAATTGTAAATTGGGTTTTACTAGATGTTAGTACTATCTACTAGACTTTTCATTATCTACAATTTTCTTATAAGTTCATTATACTTGATCTGATGTTGATGCATCTACTCAGGTTGAGTGGGAGGTATCCACTCACTGGGGCCTATATGAGTCTCATGAGGTTATTTCAAATTTTTTTAGGTATAATGTTATCCAATAGAGAAGTCATGACCAAAAAGACATAAATAGAATAAACTAGATAGATTAGATTGTCCATGTACGCTCCCTTTGTTGAGATGGGTAGTATATTGAGTTTGTTCTTTCATGTATATGTATATGATGTAAACTGAACTACATGTCAGTAGTAAGATTTGCTTCTAATTTTAAAAGAGTTGAATAAGAATTATGATATCTTAATGTGGTGTCATGCATGTGAAATTGGTTTATAAAATTGTGAAGAAAGATAAAGGAAAAAGTTATCTATGACTTTAGTATACTATTTTAATCGCTTTTTTGAGATTTTTTTGTTTTATATCATATTTGGGGATTAGGTTTTGGGTTACATTCTAATGATTGGAATTATTGCTAATAATAAGAGAGGTCCCCACGTCAGTCTTGTGCTTGATTGTGTAAAGCCACTTGCAACTGACAGGTGAAGTACCTTTAAGTAGACGAACAAGATCCCAAGTGTGGATGCATTCAAAGGACTTGCATAGCCTTCTTCCAGTCTATAGAACTAGAAGCTTCCTGGTATAAAGATGGAGCAAGATCTATATGAAGAGTAGTTAGGAAACATCCATATTCTGAAGAGTAACATGTGAATGTTGAATTATATAGTGTGGATCTGGCCGATTTTCACATTGAGATCATCTTGGATCCACGTTAATGTCACTAGATGAAAGGTTTTGTGCAACATTGGGATCATAATCACATGTCGTGTCATTGGATGATGTATGAGGATCAACATGGGTAGCCTCAATGCCTACTGGTGGTGGTGTGACAGGAGGCTCAACATGGGTAGGCTTAATCCCAGTGGAAGGTTTAACAAAGGTATCCTCAAAACCAGTGGAAGGTCAACAAGGGTAGCCTCAATCTCAATGGGAAGTTCAATGTGATTAGCTTCAGTTTTGGGATATGTGGTGTAAGTTGTTGTGGTAGTATGTTTCCCATTAGGAATGGTGATGAATTAATGAAGCAATGAGTCATTTGTGGTGGTGGAAGTATAGTAAGGAGTATCCTCAAGTAATGTAACATGCCTTGCTATGCACAGACGATGGGGAACATGGTAAAAATAACATAACCCTTTGTGTTCATAAATATATCCTATACGGACACAACATGTAGATTGTGCCTCAAGTTTGTTTCAATAGTGTTGGGGAAGAAGGACAAGGCATGTACAACCTAAAACACGCATGTGCATCTAGGATGCGGCTGATTGTTGAGTTTTTCATGTGGAGAACCCCTCCCCAGGATTTGAGTGGGCTTGAGACTAATGAGATTAGTGTATGTGAGGATGGTTTCAACTCAAAACCATTTTGGCACACAAGAGATAATGAGGAAAGCATGAGTGATTTCAAGAATGTGTTTGTGTTTCCACTCTCCAACACCATTTTGTTCATGGGTATTAGGACAACATTGATGAAAAATGGCTCCTTGGGAATTGAATATCTCACTCATGGTAGTATATGTGTACTCCTTTGCATCATTTGTATAGAACACAAAAATGACATTATTGTGTTGGGTCTTAATTCTACTGGTACAAGATTGGTATATGTGTGAAAATTTTGACATGTTGTGCATGAGGTAAGTCCATGTGTATCTTGTGAAATCATCAAAAAATTGCATAATATTTAAATTCACTTCTAGAGGTGATAGGTGCAGACCCCAAATATCCAAATGAACAAGATCAAAAAGATTACTACTTCTATTGGTTGAGTTTGAAAAAGGGAGAGTTGTAGCTTTGATAAATTTACAACTAGTGCACTCTTGTAATTGAGTGGAATTACATACTAAATTAAGAATTCCAGACTTAACAAGACTATTAATACGGCTTGGAGATATATGTTCCAATCTATAATGCCATAAATTTGTTGAGAGAATTCCAGCAGAGGCAATGAGGGTGGTGTTTGGAATGTGAAGACTAGACACATGATACAGATCATCAATTCTAATTGTAGTCTCAATATCCTAGCTTGAACGTGGATCCTACACAAAATACAAAGCTTTATAAAAAAAATCACTTAGAAACTAGAATCACAAATTTTTGCAACAAATACAAGATTCATATGTTAGTTAGGAACATGTAGAATCTTGGGTAATGTAATATCTCCACAAATTTTAAATTGAGGCATGATGCATCCAATCTGAGATATATCAATAAGTGAGCCATCTACTAATTTTATTGCTGGTTGTTGAAGAGAATAATAATTTCTTTAAATATAAGAATTTGGAGTCATTTGATGTGCTACGCATGAATCTATGATCCAGGTATCATAATTTATACATGTAGTAGAGGGAGATGAAGATGAAGTCACACCTCCAGTGCTTAACTATGTGGATGTGCCATCACTACCCATCTTCATGATTTGGTGAAGCATGCTTGTGATCTCTGTGGGAGAGAGAATTTCTTTTTCAGTCCTTTCTATGACAACACTATTTGTTGTAGTTGAGGTAGTAGAATTCTTGGTTCTATCCTTGTATTCCTAATAGATATTTGGGTGAAGGTTGAAATAGCATGTGACCATATGACCCATTATGTGACAATGTGTACACATTAGATGATCATGAAATTTTGTCCTTACAATAGAAGTGGTTGCAAGAGCCATGTTAGCTCCATACGTGACAGGAGGTAGATTGTGCATTGGTGTTGTAGTCTTCATGAGTCAAAGATGAGTTTCATCTACCACAAGTTCAGGGATGATGGATTCTATAGAAGGCGTTATAAGCCTTTGTATGATGTTGGCTACACACAGTTGAAATTTTGGACAAAGTGCCATAGGAAATGGATACATCTGAAACTCCTTATGTGTGGTGTGCATGCAGATCATGCACCCCTTTTGATGCTGCCAAGACACCAAAGGCTATGCATGTGCTCATAGAACTCATAGATGTAAAGGTCACCTTATATTTCTGATGTTGCCTCCATTGCAAGTTGAAATTTGTGAGCATTGTTTGATTGACTAAATCGGCTCCTAAGAGTGGCCCATATGGAAGCAGTAGTGGTGTGTTCTTCAAGGATGCCATCTTGAAAACTTATGTGAACGGAATTGATGAGTGTGATGCCCCGACACGCCACAATTGAGATTACTAGAAAACACAGGAAATTAAAACTGATTCCACAAAAGCACTATAAGAAAAAACATATCATATGTAAGTCCACAAGCATGTTCACATGGATTACATATCATATCAAAGGTGCTTACATCACTGTACATCATCATTCCCGTCATCAACCTGTTACATGAGATATATGTTTCACATATATACATATACACATGTCATATCTTACATACATGGCTCACAAGCCCAAAACCTCATATCGGTAATGTATCCACAAAACACAATGAGAACACCAAAAATACCTAAGTGTACAATGACAACATCTAGGACTCTATCACCAAAAGACTAGAAGCACATCCAACCTTATGAGCTACTGCTCTTCTCCAACTACATGATCACCACCTCTTCATGCACGACCACCCAAAAGATGTGGAAACCCACATGATGAGACCAAATGACCCAATAAGAGATATAACTCTCCTCCAATGTCTATTAAAGCACATATAATTAAGCAAATAAATAAAACATTGTGCAGGTTGAGAAGATTCAACTGAATGATGTGTATCTAACAGATAAAGCAAATTAGGAAACTAAGCAGTTATTACTGAGTAGTAGAAAAATTAATATTCTAAGAAGGAATATGAAGAACATGCATATATTTATCAACTACATAGTACAAAAGCAAGGAAAGGGTCATCCAATGCTATTTGCATTTTGTCCCTATGCAAGTATCCTACACAACTGTATTACATCTTTCATTAATGCTCTGAGGAGATGAGGTATACCACTGATGCTCGAATTGACCATTACTAAGTTGAAATGAGTTCCATATAAGGTCAATGGAAGAGCCAGAATCCACGAGCTCCCAACACCTCTTAGTCAACACAAGAGAAAACACCGCAGAGACGTATCAAGTCTAAGTGCTAAACAGCCTAGCCTGCCTTTGTATATTGGCACAACGTTAGTGAAACTGAACTACGATTCATAGTCGCACTCCTTCCACGATATGGCCCCCAACCACTCATGTGAAAGTATCATAAGTATATATTGAGTCACATCACTAAGCTACGGCTTGCAGCCGCATTCCTTCCATGGTATGTCCTACCGCCAATGATGTGAATGTGTATACTAAATAGTATATGATTCTGAGCTTCCACTAAGAGAGAACCCATTTCACCATCCAACAAGAATTGATGCTGAAAATGGATCTATGGCCAGGGAAACTACATGATTAGGTTTCTCATGATTAATTATGCCAATTAGGTGTCTTTTAGAATCAATCAAGTTACAATGTACAAATCCAAAGCAAACTCTACAAATATAAGGGAAAGATGCAACTCCAGAAGAGATAAAGTATGTAAGGTGTGAACTAGTCACATCATCATCACATGATAATTGTAGGATTGGCATTCACAAGGCCATCACCAAGGTCACATCATTGTGGGATATTAATCTCTGATTACATCACTAGAGGATGACACCCCTCACTAGGCATATAGCCTCTTCCAAGTCATATGACTCAATCATATAATACCTGCATGTATATCATCACATCATACATCAACACTATGTATCGCCATCCTATACAACATAGGATTCACCACACCATTCATATAGATATGGTATTCATAACACTTTCAGGGTGAGGGATTTCATAAATAAGAGAGAGAAAATATCATAATATGATAATCACTCCAAGTATGATAAGCAAAACACATCACGTGACTGAAACTAGGGTTAGGGTTCATTGCATTATGCCATCACCAAACCTTATATATCTCTCCTCTCACATGGTAGGAATGTATTAGGGTTAGGCATTATCATCAATGTAATTAATTAGGCATATCAACATCATGTATAAGTGTGACACTCTTACTCTGTTTTTTATTTTTATATCAACATGTGTTCATGTATAAACCAACCCACCATAACTTAAGTGTCTTGACCACCCATCTAGGTTGGTTGTGACCAAGACACAACATCATGGACTAGACTGAAACACAATAGGGTCAAAACCTCAAACAACATGTCTGGATGACCCATCACAATTGTCATGACCGCAACACAACATGTCTCGACCACCCATTACAACAGGTGTCACAACCTCAACACAACACAAAAACATGTGTCTTGACCCAAACAAAATCATGGTGTCACGACCGAAACAAATATGGTCACGAACATCCATCAAGGCATTGCGATCAGAACCAAAACTAGGTGCAACATCACAACCAAAACAAAAAGCAACGTCTCGACCATCACCACAATGCAACGTCTCGATCGTAACATGTCATGTCTCGACCACCCATCACAACATGTGTTATGACCCTCAACTCACATGGAGTCTCAACCACCACCAAGGGAAACATCTTGACCAAAACAGGAGCAAGGGTCACGATCAACCAAACCCAAACAAAGGCTATCGACCAAGACAAACCCATGTGTCTCGACTCAAATAGAAAACCAAGGGTTGCGACCTAAACCAAACCTGGTGTTACGACCACTAAGGTCAAGGCATCAAAGCAACACTTAACCCTCATAAAATAGAGATGAACCACAATAAAAATAGAAGTTAAACACATCCAAAATAGTAGAAGATCATCAAATAAAATCACCATTAACTAGGAGGAAAACTCCACATAAAGCAGTCATAAAAAATCCTAACACATGCACTATGAGAATCACCATGGAAAACCTTATGTGGGACAGATCATATCACATTCAAAACATCCAAAATAGAAAATAAACTCCATGTGACACCAAGGTACACCAACCCCATTCTTGTGCTCAAAACCAAGATCAAAAGATAGGAGAAAACCATCCATCTCACCATCATCACAAAAATGGGTACAATGCAATTAGGGTTTCAGATTCTAAGTAAACCAAACATGATAACCATCATCATTCAAGCTCTATAACATTGTAACAACAACTAGGATATTAGGCCAACATTTTATAGAGATAAACAACAACATGCAAGCAAAGAAAAATGCAATAATAGAGAGGGTAGAGAGTTATATAACCCGCCTTAAGGAATATCACCTCCAAGGATCACAAGCTCCAAGCACACGATAACCAAGGATGATGAACCTCCACCAAAAGCTCCACACTCGACCACTAGATCACCTCATGAAGAAGAAGACACCAAGATCAAAGTTTTCTCTAGAAAAGAGGGTAACATAACCCTTGGCTAAACCAAAAGAAGGAAGGAGAAAGAGAGAAGAAACTTCCTCTTACCTGGGTACCACCTTGTCAAAACATGACCTATGACCCTTGTGGTGAGGAGTTTCTCTCCAAAACGACCACCATGGATGGTCCATGGTCTAAGGTCATGAAAAGTGAAGAAGATAGGGTACAATATCCAAGGAAAATGTCACAAAAGAAAGGCAATCACTCACCAAGGTTGAAGATGAGCAAGGATCACCACATGCAAGGGATCCGATCGCCAAAAGCTCCAAGGATCAACTCTCCTTGATCCAACAAGTTCCAAGGATGAGCAAAAGAGGAGGAGGAAGAAAGAGGGCCGAAAGGTTCACTTGCATGGAGAGAAGAGGGCTTATATAGCACAGGACGAGCTAAGGAGGGTGGAGATGATGTGTCAACACCTAAGGGCACCAAAGGAACACTTGTTCACCCAAGAAACCAACATGCAACCACTTAAACCTTGCATGCACGAGATGGTGCTACAACCTATGTTGGGTCTCGACCACTTAGGTCCCTAACACATTGGTTTTGATTGAGAATCTCCAAAACGGTTGAAACAATAGCCAAACACATGCCTTGGTCAAGACAAAAAGGTTGACTAAAACATCCAGGTCGAGACACACCTTAAGAAAACCATTGTCTCAATCCAAACTTCACCAGGATCATCATGGTCAAGCCAAAACAAGGCCAAGGTAGGTGTCTTGGTTGAGACACAATCAAAACACCCCTTAAGGTTGAGTTAAGGTCGAGACAATCAACAAAGCACATCAAGGTCAAAATCAACCACACCCTAGAAACCCTAATCACCTTTAAGGGTGTCACCACACATCCAAGGCCAAACTTGTAAGACCCGTGACCTGAGTTTTGGGGTAACCCTATTTTCTTTGGCTTAATCATGTTCTTAGAATCTTTCTCTAATCTTTTTAGATGTAGTTAGGGCTTTTGGGGAGCTTAAGTTTCAAGATTGTGCTTGTTTGGATGAAGTTTGAGCTTTTGATGCTAGTTTTGGTGCAAATTGCAATTTACCCTATGTAGGGGGTTGATATGCAATTTTCCACCCCTAGAGTGTTTCCTCTCCTTCTTGACATAATCTAGAGGAAATAGAAAGAAGAGTGTGCCTTGTTTGGGCCTTGGTTGAGGAGTATCACCCCTGGTGGTGATTAGTGTTGATGTGAGTGTTGAGTGTCTTAACCCATGTGTGTTGGTTGTGTTATCTTGACCTAGGGCTGCGACCAAGGTTAGCTTTGTAGGGTGTCATGGTCAAGACACCTCCTCCAAGTGTTTGGGTCACAACCTAAGAGGAATAGGGTGGCCTTGGTTCAACATGGTTGCCCTAGCATAGGTTGTTTTGACCTAGGGTTGTGGACGTGCTTTGCCACGACCAGTAGGTGATGTTGGTTGGTGGTGTCGTGACTGTAGATGGTGCCCCATTGATGGGTCATGACCGCGACCATGTGGGTTGACATGGTGGATAAGACACAACCTAGAGTGTATCATCATGCCTTGCATGTCATTTTTAAGTGGTTGCTGAAAAACCACTAGAGGGGGGGTGAATAGGGTTTTAAACTTATTTAACAATAATTTAACTCAAACAACCACAAATGAGAAATCAAGAAGGAGACAAGGGGTTTAGAGTGGTTCCAACCTTAGAAAATACTAAGGTTGTCAGTCCACTACCCGGTTGCTTACCCAACCAGGATTTTGAAAGTATTAATTTTATTACCTTCACAAGGATTTACACAAAATACAATACTTTCTTACACCCCTTGGACAACCTTCACTTGAAGTAGATGCACCAACCCAAGGTATACTTCTTGAAGTAACTCCAAGCTCCACCTTGAAGTAGCCTTCCTCTTTAGAAGTAACCTCCCGTTGCACCAGCCTTCTTGAAGTAGCTCAAGGTCCCCTTCTTCACCAAGAAGATCTACAACCTCTCCAATCCGCAGCCTCCAACCTAGGAGTAGCAAGGAGAGTACAAATAATAGTGAACAAGAAAGGAAAAAGGAAATTACAACTTATCCTTTGAAGCACAAGGCTTGATTTGCCTAGATCAAGCGTATAGATCTCCTAACCAATGTGTATGGAATTGTGATTGCTGTGGATAGGAGATGCTAGCCTATAGGACACGAAATTTGAGCTGAGAGAAGAAGTAGCCAATTGTCAATACGCTCAATTGCTCACAAATAGGTTGCTCAATGTTAGTGTATGCTCAAATATTTCTCAAGTGTGAAAACAAGTGAGTTTAGGTGTCCTAAGGCATGCCCTATTTATAGGAATGTCCTACAAGTGCTTAAGGACGTTCTAGACACTTTCTAGGGGTTTCTAAGTGCTTAACTAGCCGTTAGGTATAAGTTAGTTGCTTTAACAACGGCTAGTTAATTAATTCTGCAGTTGTTGTCAGAGTCCATCTCGGTCGAGAAATGGTCGATCGAGACACCTACTCGGTCGAAGTTTTGTCGACCGACAGGCTCTCTGGATCAAGTGTTTTGCAACGTTTATCTCCAACTGCCAACTACCTTGTCAGCTGTGTCTAACGGCTACTTGGGGCTTTCTCGGTAGAGAAGTTTGTCGACTGAGAGTGTCTCGGTCGAGGATTTTGTCGACCGAGATAGACCCTGTTTCAATGTTTCAAATAAAGACATTAAGTGTGTGTATGAGTGTGCATATGTGACACTATTGAAGGAGATGACTTATCTAAATGTGGTGTTTAGCTAGGGAAGATCTAACGCTTGATTTACATGAAGTCTAAGTACTTGTACATTATATATTTGTACAAGTTTATAATTGATTACATTTCATGACATTTACAATCATTCAAGCATATAGATTCCCTAGTGCTTTGTCATTCACCTTATTCCTGCAACACTCAAGTAGCACGTTAGATCAACAAGAATGAAATGTTTGTCATTATCAAAACAAAGGGATTTACAGATGTCCATTTAGCCAACAATCTCCCCCTTTTTGAAGATGACAAACATTTCCTAAATATAAAATAAGAAAATATAAAACATGTGAGTTTCATACCTGAAGATTACCTTTGTAAATTTCTTCTCTTGTTTATAAAATGTGTGCTTATTATTCCCCATGAATTATGGAACATGAAATTTAATTCTTTAGGGAATATAGCAACTTTCAATGTAAAGCCAAGAGTTTGTTTATGAAACTCATTGATTGAGTTTTGCATTTATATTTATTTCTCCCCCTTTCTCATTTCAAAAAGATATCCTTAAATATTACATGAAAAATATTTCTCCCCCTTAAATAGATATCCTTCTTCATTAGATGGTCAATTTAGCCACAATTTTAAATTTCAGGTATTTGCAAAGATTTCATCCTTTTTGATTTATGACATATTTATTACTCCCCTTACTTTGTATGCTCTACTAGAATAGTCTTATAAGCCATGTTCAAATGATGCCATAGAGGAATATCCATTATAATCAGTAAAGATAACCAATTCATTAGAATCATGGAATTATTACAATCATGCAAAGATAAACAAGTCATGTAAAGATAACTATTTCATTACAATCATGCAAAGATTACCATTTCATTACAACTAATACAACGGAAACTCCAAATCTCACTGGAAAGACTTAAGTATTACATCAATATCAGGGTCTTTTCCAAGAAATGGCTCAGCTCCATAATACTTGACTAAAGTTTGCCACTCCAAAGCACCTGTCTTGGTTAAGGCATATGCTTCCAAGAAGGTAGGAACACGATCAAAGCGGAAATGAGCAGCAATGTCTTGTAATTGTGTTGAGGAAAACTGAGTATGTGTGAGATATGTAGATGGTGGAGGTGGAGTTTGGTAGTAGTTGTAAGAGGGATTATATGGGTTGAGCATGCCAGGATTTAAAGAATAAGGATATTCATCTGGTTGATTTGGAGAGAGGGTTTGCATCCTTTGATTTAGGTAGGTCATGGCATGGTGGCTATAATCTAATTGTCTACTTAGATGGTATTGTGACCCAGCAACATAGGTTAGGGTGTTTTGGATGGGATCATAGGATGGGTTAGTAGGAGGAGGTGGTGGTGGTATGTCTTGACTAGATGCCTCACCTCCCGTCCTAGCCCTCTTGTGACCAAAATCAATTCCCATCTTCTCTACTGTGTTTTTGCTTATTTTTTGTGGTCTTCTTTCCCATGTGTATCCCATGTCCTCAATTTGTGTCTTAAGAAAGTGTTGAGTAATTTGGCATACGAAATCAGCATATGGAGGATTGCCAAAAAACTCAAGCATATTCTTAATGATGATGCGGATAAAGTTAATGGGAATGCGTTTGATGATGGCATAGATTAGATACATGCGAAAGGTAGGGACTTCATACTTATTTGCTCTAGGATGTATATTTGTGGAAACAATAAGGTTGATAATCCTAACTGCAGGTTTGAGGTTGATGGCATTGTAGGTACCCCTATCTTCGTGACAAGTTGTATTAGATTGAAAAATGGTTCGTTTAATCTCACTAAGATTGACGGTATTGTCATCTTGGGAAAGAGTATTGAGTGGATTTCCAGTGGTAAGGTCAAGAGTGTATGGGTATTCTTCTGAGTCTATGTTGAGCATGTCAAGAATATCTTCCTCAGTAAATTGAAAGCTATGCCCATTGACCATAGAGTAGAAGAAGTTATTTTCATTTTCAGAATGGGAGATTAGGTTTGCATAGAACTCATTTACCACTTTGGAAGAGTAGGAAGGGAAGGAAGGGTTAAGAAATTCTTTCAAATTTTGCACCTCAAAAAGATCCTCCAGGTCGACGATGCTGAGGAAGTCCATGACGTCAACCGGCCGTCGTGGAAGAGGAGTTTTGGAGGAGAGCCTGAGATAGTGATCACCAGCATCTGCGTCGACGAAGGGGATGTCGTTGATGATCGTCAATGGTGGAGTAGCCGCCCTTTCTTTCCTGCTAGCAACTTTCTTCTTTCCACGTGTTGATGATGAAGCCATTTCTTGTCTTTAAGGTGGAGAAGAAGCAATAAAGTCTTGGAGATGGAGAGACTAAAGAGTTGCACACAAATGCACTAGAAGGAAGCCAAGGAAGTAAGAATGTGAAGGTGTAATACAATGACCCATTTTTGGTCCTTTTTATAGCAATCCAGTAACCTGGTCGGTCGACAAATTGTCGACCGATGACCGGCAATGGTCATATCCTAGGCGCGCCACTCGGTCGCCCAACGGTCGACCGGCAACGGTCATATTCAAACGGTCAGATTCCAACGGTCATATCCCAACGGTCAATTCTCGGTCGAGCAATTGTCGACCGACATTGGCTCGGTCGAATAATTGTCAACCGAAAGTGTGTCTGAGTTTTGCCGATGTAATTTTTTATTTGAAGTCTGTCGGTCGAAAGAGATAGGTTGACCGAGATGTTTTCGGTTGAGGAATTCGTCGACCGACAAACTTACTGTGGATGAATTTATAAACTGATTCTTAATGCAAATGATAGACTGAATTTGTAGAGCATATATATGTTTTCAAAGGGAGTAATATTGTGGTTATTATTACCAATATTTGAAAAATTTTGTGGTCATAATTTTAATTGGTCTTTTGATCAGAATTTTTATGATATTCAAATAAGTATTGTGCCAAACTTATTTTAGGTCGATTTTGACTACGACCATAGCACCCCTGGGTCAAACTTGATTTTTACCAAGAGGAAATTTTGCAGATTTCCAATTTGTAATTCTTCTTATTTATATACGCTTTGTTGTAGGTACATAAATATCAAATTCTATTTCTTCTTGTACCCTTATTTTCATATAAGATTCTCCAATATATATCCTTGAAAGCAATATCGCAAGTTCTTTAATTGAGAAATTTTTTATTTTATGTGTTGCAAGCCTTAAAGTTCTTTTTCATATCACAACTGAATCATTTTGCTTGCCTATGTGTCATCAAGAATCCATGCATACAATAATCATTTTCTATCATCTCTATGAGCTGAATAGGGAAAGCATGTCCATGATGTAATGATAGAACAACATATAATAATAATCTCATGAAATACAGTGATCATTTATACTAGATGTCATAACACATGATCGTCTTCAACTTGTAAGATCAGTCATTAACAATAAATCGATAGCAATTTGATCAATTTAAAACGCATTCATCAGATTTAAATTTGACAACAGAGACCGAATCGGTCGACCATTTCTCGACCGACTGTCTTTCTCGGTCGACAGATTCTCGACCGAGAAAGGTTCTGTACTATTTCAGAGCTATTTTCAGTAAATAAATCAGAATTGTTTTTGTAGATTTGAAAGAATTATATATTCAAGTTAGATGTTTAAATACTTGAATTAATTTGTTAAGTTGAGATAGACATATAAATATGCAATTTGGGTCCTTGGTCATATCTCAACTTATTTTTTCTCATTTAGTTTGGGGTTTTGGGACCAAAACTAACTCGACATCCTTTTTCTTGTAAGGACATGAAAAGGAATAGTGTCCAAGGTGCAAGCAGTAATGACAACATATAGAATCAACTTCATATCTCTTTCTATGATTTTGTTCTAGGTTGTTCTTGGGTACGTATGTATTTGTACCTTTAGGTACATACATAGATTGACTCTTTGGCACTTGTATTCTTCCCTTACTAGGTTGTTGATAAGATTTTCCTTTAGGCTTGTAACCTAGTCCTCTCCTTCCAATTTGACGGTAAGGATCATTTAGGATTTTATCAAAAATGCCATTGTTACTTAGACTACTAACTTCTTGTTGTAGCTTAGCAATTTCCTCCATTCTTTTCTTGATATCTAGCTTTGCTTGTTCTAGATTTGATGATAATGAATTTCTTTCTTTCACGATAGTATCATAATCTAGATGTGAGCACAAGACGGGTTGTTTTTGAAGATCGTTCACTTGAGTTTGCAAATTAATCTTTTCTAAAGAGAGAAGATTGCAATCTGCCTCTATAGATTTTATCTTAATATTATGATCTTCAATGATCTTTTTAAGATCTTCATTTTCAGATATAATAGCAAGAAGCTTAGCATGTAATTCATCATTTGCTTTATTAGATTTCTTTAATTTCTTCTTGCACTCAATATATTTATTATGTGTCTCTTCAAGACTAGCAACTAGCTCTTCTTTAGATAAATCAAAAAGGCTTACCTCTTCTTCTTCTTCTTTTTCACTTATTGTAGCAATAAGACATTCTTTATGTGCATCTTCCTTCTTTGACCTCCATGGACAGTTAAGTGTAGTGTGCCTTGTTCCTAAGCACCAATTGCAACTTGTTGAAGATTGGTCCATGCTTTTCCTTTGCTTGCGGTTGTTAACACCACCACCCTTCATCCTTCAAGACTCGATTAGAGCTCCTTGAAGCCTACTCTGATACCAATTGAAAAACCACTAGAGGGGGGTGAATAGGGTTTTAAACTTATTTAACAATAATTTCACTCAAACAACCACAAATGAGAAATCAAGAAGGAGACAAGGGGTTTAGAGTGGTTCCAACCTTAGCAAATACTAAGGTTGTCAGTCCACTACCCGGTTGCTTACCCAACCAAGATTTTGAAAGTATTAATTTTATTACCTTCACAAGGATTTACACAAAATACAATACTTTCTTACACCCCTTGAACAGCCTTCACTTGAAGTAGATGCACCAACCCAAGGTATCCTTCTTGAAGTAACTCCAAGCTCCCCCTGGAAGTAGCCTTCCTCTTTAGAAGTAACCTCCCGTTGCACCAGCCTTCTTGAAGTAGCTCAAGGTCCCCTTCTTCACCAAGAAGATCTACAACCTCTCCAATCTGCAGCCTCCAACCTAGGAGTAGCAAGGAGAGTACAAATAATAGTGAACAAGAAAGGAAAAAGGAAATTACAACTTATCCTTTGAAGCACAAGGCTTGATTTGCCTAGATCAAGCGTATAGATCTCCTAACCAATGTGTATGGAATTGTGATTGATGTGGAAAGGAGATGCTAGCCTATAGGACACGAAATTTGAGCTGAGAGAAGAAGTAGCCAGTTGTCAATATGCTCAATTGCTCACAAACAGGTTGCTCAATGTTAGTGTATGCTCAAAGATTGCTCAAGTGTGAAAACAAGTGAGTTTAGGTGTCCTAAGGCATGTCCTATTTATAGGAATGTCCTACAAGTGCTTAAGGACGTTCTAGACACTTTCTAGGGGTTTCTAAGTGCTTAACTAGGCGTTAGGTATAAGTTAGTTGCTTTAACAACGGCTAGTTAATTAATTCTGTAGTTGCTGTCAGAGTCCATCTCGGTCGAGAAATGGTCGACCGAGACACCTACTCGGTCGAAGTTTTGTCGACCGACAGGCTCTCTGGATCAAGTGTTTTGCAACGTTTATCTCCAACTGCCAACTACCTTGTCAGCTGTGTCTAACGGCTACTTGGGTCTTTCTCAGTCGAGAAGTTTGTCGACTGAGAGTGTCTCGGTCGAGGATTTTGTCGACCGAGATAGACCCTATTTCAATGTTTCAAATAAAGACATTAAGTGTGTGTATGAGTGTGCATATGTGACACTATTGAAGGAGATGACTTATCTAAATGTGGTGTTTAGCTAGGGAAGATCTAACGCTTGATTTACATGAAGTCTAAGTACTTGTACATTATATATTTGTACAAGTTTACAATTGATTACATTTCATGACATTTACAACCATTCAAGCATATAGATTCCCTAGTGCTTTGTCATTCACCTTATGCCTACAACACTCAAGTAGCACGTTAGATCAACAAGAATGAAATGTTTGTCATTATCAAAAGAAAGGGATTTACAGATGTCCATTTAGCCAACAGTTGCATATTGGCCTTTTGAGTGGACAAGTACCCCTTATATCCCTGAGTGTGCTGACACCTCACCCCTTGCTCTCTCTCTCTCATCTTCCATCTATATAACCCCTTATCTCTTCTTGCTTGCAACCCTTTTCAGCCAGCTATCTTCTTCATCCTTCCTTGCTTGTTCTTGGAGCTTGGTGGAGCAAGGAGGTTCGTACTTGGAGCTTAGGGGATCAATCTCCTCTTACATGTGGTGGTGGTGGTGATCCGAGTTCATCTTCTATCCTTGGTAAGTGTTTTTCTTCTAATTTGATGTTTCTTTTGATATCCTACATTCATATTCCTCTCTTTTCTCGGCCCTAGACCATGGTTCTTCCATGTTGGTCGTTTTGGTAGAGAAACTCCTCATCACAAGGGTCATAGACCATGTTTTGACAAAGTAGATCCAAGTGTGAAGAGGATTTCTCCTCTGTTTCTTTCTTTCCCTTTTGGTTCAGCCAAGAGCATCTTTGCTTCTTTCCTTGGGACAGATTTGACCTTGGTGTCATCTCCTTCTTGAGGTGACTTGTGGCTAGGTATGGAGCTTTTAGTGAAGCTTCTTCAACCCTTAGATCGTGTGTTTGGAGCTCTTGATCTTGGAGTTTGGAGGTCTTGGTGGTGACCATCTTAAGGTGGGTTATATAACTCTTTTCCCTCTTTATTACTTCCACTCTTTCATACATGCAAGCAACTATATTCTCTGTAAAACATTTTTCATAACATGCTAGTAGATGATGATAATCTCTAGAAATTGTTTGGTAGTGATTATCTTTCTTGGTTTGAATGAAATCTGAGACCGTAATTTCATATACCCAGTTTTTGTGATTGTGGTGTTATGATGATCTTCCTCTATCCCTTTTACCTTGGTGTTTCTAATATGCATGATGTTCGAGTATATAGATGTTATGAGGAGTTTAGGTTCTGTTTTGGATGCCTTAAACATAGTTTTACCTATATTGCATGAGATCCTTTCATGATGGAACCATGATGCTTGAACTAGGGTTCATGGTGACCGTTTTTCTTGCGTTTTCTCCTCCATATTCATGATGGTTTTCTTTGGCCTTGTCTTTTATTTTGGGGTTGAGATATCACACCTTGGGGTGGTCAAGACATCTATCCCCATGATAGTAGCGACCCATAGTTGGTCTTGGTCGATATGCTTCCCTTTTTGTTGGGATGGACCTAGTTTTGTTTAAGGTTGTGACACTTGGTGTTGATGACCAAGTTGACCCCTATTTTGGGGAAGTTGTTACTCTAGTTTTTGAGTTAAGATCATTCCCTTGTCTCGGTGGTGACATGTTCATGAAGGGAGGTGGTGACATGTTGGGTCTTGGGTCACGATATGCTTTGGTTTAATGTGAGAACCTGTTACACAAAATGAGATTACTCAAAGCATAAAGAACAATCGATCACTAATTAATCACATACCCAAAAATATGGGTAAACTTTAACCAATTTCAACATCAACACCCTCTCAGAAACATTTGCATAAGAGCCCAATTTCTTTATTGTATCCATACTAAGATAAGAATTTGATACAAATTGTTCTATCACCTTAGCCACAACATATATACACAGGAGAACAATATTTGTATATGCCACACAAACAAGCATTAACATGCTAACAAAAGTCTGATTCGTTTGAGACACCATATAAAAAAATTTCTCGCCTGAACCTGAGAGTACAGGGACGACTCTAGGAAACAATAAACATCTAATTAACTTTCTCAATGATTCATTACTGTAGTTCCTCTTTACTTCCATGGTTGTGTTGTCGTCACTGCCAATTACCTAAAAATATGTGGCAAACCACAAGGGTGAGACCCATGTCCCAACAAGAGATATAACCTCCAACAATGCTTATTGATTACAACATTTTAAATAGTAGATAACTAAGCAGTTTGAGTATTTAACAATCAATTGAATAGATTGAACAGTTCAAGTATGCTAAAAAGATTAAGCAATTAATCTTAGCAACAAGTATGATCATAAATCCATATAAAGATAACAAAGAAATCCATTTCTTTGGATAGATATCTACTAAAATATCATACAATTTGCATCTAGTAACGATCATTATCATTAATCTGACTATCATCATATTCCTTGTAATAGCACAAGAAATCTAGTAGCATAAGCATCTCTGACATCATGAATATGTCTAGTAAAATAACATGGCTATCAATATTGGCATCTCAAATAAGGGGAACATATCTATATATTAAGTAGAACTAACATCATAACATAATGAACTACATAGGCATGATTAGCAATTTAAGCATTTCTAATTACATAGGAATGGCTAGAAATATTAAACATAGCTAGCAGCAACATCTTAACCATCAGTGTCAGTATATTTGACAACATAAGCATGTTTACAACATGAGCAAAACTATATCATAAGAATATCTATTATCTCTTATTGTACTATACATGATCTCAGTGAAAAGAAAGAAAACAAGGGTTATCATCCAATATAAAGCATTGTGTATAACCCTAAATAGATATGCTACACGACTGTCATACATCTTTCATTATCACCTAGGGAATTTGAATCATACCATCCAAAGTCCAACCGACCCCTACGAAGGGCTATTCAGTTCTGTATAAGATCTAGGAGTGTCGGTATCCTAAGATCTCTTCCCCTCAGTCAGTATGAGTAAAAAGACAGTGACATATCAGTCAAAGCACTACCACAGTGACATATAGTCAAGATGCTAACCACTAGTCTGCCCTTGGTATAGGTCACGACACTAGAAACCAGGGTATACAAAACCTCTAAACCAAGGTACAACTGCAATTGTCCTCAATCACATAAGATGTATGAGGCATGACCATATCCATCCTCCACAACCTGCATTGTGGATGACAAGGATATGTCATCAACTTGCCACCCCCACATACTCAAAAGTATGTGCTCTGGGTTTCCCTTAGGAATACTCGTTTCACCATCCATCAAGTTCTGACACTGAAGATGTCTCTACGGCACAGGGCACTACATGATTAGAATTGCACTTGATTAGTTATGCCAATTGGGTGAATTAAGGTTGCATAAAACAAGTGGACATACAAACCCTAATTCACTTCTAGCAAACATATAAATATCACAACTTTTAAAAGATATAAAACTTGTGAAACATAATTTCTCATCTCACATGATACTATTCACTTGCCATTCATGAGACCACACTATTCATCATACTATCACAAGATATAAATCCTTTTCACAATATCACAGGGTATCAACCCTTATCAACACAAGAGCATTACACCTCATTCAAAGCGCAACCATTCCCAAAGGTCATCAAGACCATCATACTATCATATGATATAAATCCTTTTCACAATATCACAGGGTATCAACGCTTATTAACATAAGAGGATTACACCTCATTTAGGGCTCATCCATGCGCAAAGGTCATTAAGACCATCATACTATTCCCTACAAGATCATCATTATCTTTCCATGCCTTATAACAAGGCTCAACAACATCACCTCCATATAGTACACTAGATCATCACAATATTACATTAATGAGCTAGGAGATATTCATAAAAAATCATAGCAGGGTTATATTAACATTAAGAACATTCTTTTATTACATCAACATCTAAGCAATCTAGATATTATTAACCCTCATCATATTCATAATGCACATGTTTAGCATAAGAATTTATCAACCATGTGGCTATGATAACCACCAATTAACACATTAAGGTTATGATCATGTTAAGGAGGTTATTTCACCATCATGTCATCATATAAGATGGTTAAACATGAATACTCATCTTTATCTATTTGCATTAGAGTTAGGTTCAACAAGATAAATTATATTAATATTACTAATCAGCACTCATACCCAAACCCTAACTCACAACATCCGCATTGGATCATAGATGCATAAGGTGAAGCATCACCATCATAGTCCATAGTATTCTCAAGTATGAGCCCACACATAAATCAAGGTGTAACCATCAACTTATATCATACTAGGGTTTCAACAACAATAAGAGAGGACGCCATGATTGTGTTAGTCATTCAAGGATTATTCATACCCAATTACCATCACTTAGTTATATTAAAGCTAGGTATAACAAGCTATACCTCATTAGGGTTACCCATTAATTCATTATGGTGATTATAAATCATAATCATATGAGGGTAAGGGTAAGACTACAAGTTTAAGGCATTGAACCATCAAATTGTCATCATTAGAATCATAACATTACACTACAGGCTTCACCCAAAGCAATGGGAATATTGAGGCAACAACTTCTAACCATGAAATGTTGAAAAGGTAAAGCCATTGTTCGTTTACATAAGTAAACACCTTGAATGAATCATCTATAATGTTATTGAGTTGTGATCTATAAAAGTCACCATTTAACCCTAGACATCCTTTGATTAACAACAGTAAGGGTTCTTTTGAGAGTACAATAAAACCCACAATTGACTATTCATTTAAAACAAGCCATCCATTGTAAACAAGTAAGATCCTTAAGTTGAACATATAAAGGAAACCATATAAATCACATTATTATTAGGATCAACATATTACACTATCCATCATTCTACTTTATTGGAGTAATAAACATTAGATCTTGACCATTGGGTCAAGTTCATATGTTAAAACCATCAATTACAGTATAGGTTCCACCATTGCATAAAGTGACCCAAGAAACCATCCGTCTGAGGCTTAATTGTGCTACATCTATATTATTAACTCACCATAGGTTTTGGAGACCTGATCCGCCATCATTAGTGACCATTAAGTCACCATAGGTTGTGAGATCAGTACTGTATTCATTAAACAACATCAAACATTAAACTAATATCACCATTGATTGATAGCATCATTAGGGTACTTAGTTGTTAATTACTAGGCTTATAATTAGGCCAACACCCGACCTAAGGGGTGAACATAATTTGACACCCTTGGTCACCACCATCAGTTGTCATGAACACAACACCATCGGTTGTTGCAATGGTACCACCATCGAGTCATGTGTTTATAGAAGAAATCATCTTTAAATCCTTAAATTGACCATTGGTTGATAGGTGCTTAGCACCATAGGTTGTCAAACCAACCTGATTCAAGTCATAATATACCTCAAAATAACGTACACATGATCAAAGGTTCATCTAGAACTGAAATTAGAATAGGGAACATTATAAAAAATCGAAATCCAAGTCAAGCATAACTTTTTAGTGCATGGATCATCATTTAAAAGTAAGAACATGAGCTAGAAAGATTATGGTAAGCAATAAACGTGGAGCAAGTCATAAAACCTGACTATAATTAGAAGATGAAACCCAAAACAGAAGAAAACTTGAGAAGGTAGGGTAGAAAATCCAAGCATAAGCTATGAAGACGTCCATCTAGCACCTTTTTTTATCAAATGAGCAAACCCTAAGAATAAGGGGCAACAAAGGTAGGGTTTTAGAGCTTTAGAGCAATTTCTACCATGGAACAGAAAGGTTCCGACCAGTAGAAAGGTAGGAAGAAGGATAACAAAGAAATAAATGGAGGAAATAAGGGGATTCTTACTCTTTTAGGTCAAGATCACTAGAAGGAAGCCTTTTATACCCTAAAAGGAAGTCAATTGCAACTGTAGATTCTTTTTCCAAGAAGATCCCCTCTTTCTTCTTCCTTGGACAGGAAATTCCCAGAAGCATAGAGGGAGAATGAGGTTCATAAAAGGAGGGAAGTGGTGTAGAGAAAATGGCTCGTTTTGGTGCTTAGGGATAAAGTATATGAAACTTTAACATAAAGAAAAAGAAAAAGTTGAAGTTCTAGTATCTTTCCAAGTGTCCATGGCCTTAAACTATTAATAATATACAAGCACACACATAAGAAGCTCCCCCATTGTCCATAGATACATGATTATCCCTCGTTTCTTGAATTTCCAAGCAAAACAAATAATTCATTATTTGATAGCTACTAAAGTTAGCTCATCCATGAAGAGGTAAACCCTAAAATACCCTTGAGGAAAACACCTTCAAACCAAGGTTTAAATAGTCTCCCCATGGCTCAACAAGATACATAATGATGATAGAATATACAAGGAACATAATGTCAGTGATAAATTGCAAAGAAAACCTCTCGATAGGGTAAATTGTAGAAAAGTCCATAATGTGCATAAAATTGCATAACTTTCTCAAACAGTGTCCAAATTGGACCAAATTTGAAACTTAAGCTTTTCTTATGATTTAAAAGAATATCAAAAGGTTATATTAGGTTATAAGAATTAAATTATGATAATTAAGCTTTTTCAACACTTTAAGCAAGGTTAGGGATCTCACAACCATAAACCCCTAATCGGTATTTCGCCCCCGAAATCCAAGGTACACATAGATGGACACTTCTCATGCACGTCATCCTCAATATTACACATGGTTACTTCCATATTATGGTAATGTCACATCACTCTTATAGAGGTCATGTTCTTCTCTTTCAATTCATACATATCTTATCTTGAGTCAGCACAAAATGCCCCACATAAGAGGACATTTGCAAATATGGAACATAGAAACTTGTTGTGCCACTTGTACAAATCTAATAGTAACTTTCAATTTTAAATCCTAGCTATCATCCTAAAATTATATCTATTGTATCAACACATCACTTAGAGTCCATACTCATTAGCTCTTACGAAACATAGAACATCATGTATATCTTATCATATGTAACTTTACAAGGTTTCATCTCTATGATCCTTTAATGGTTGTTGTAATTAACAACTCAATAAACCGTGTAGGCATCCCCTAATTTTCAAGAACTCTGAGGAATATATTTTTAGAGAATTCTCCAATCATCTCAATGGTGTACTGACCATCAATTTGGTTGAATTATCATACACTTGTATGTAACTATTAACAAATATAACTTCTTGATTGACCTTGTTAGGGGAGGAGAAACGACATTGTCTTCATCTTATCAAGATTCACATAACCCACTTTTCCGATGTACCATAACTCTAAGAGGGCACACTAGTTAACCCCCAACTCACTCTTGTTAAACTTGTCACACATAAGTACAAATAATTCAACATTCTTAAGGTTTAGCAAATATGTTGACCATGTTATTGACCATCTTTGGAATACTTGGAGATGTCATCATTCAAAGCTTGATAAAACTTGTAATATATGACATGAACACTCTATTCCTCCTATTCATAAATTCTATTGGTACATTGGTTAGTCTAAAGGACATAACCCTAAACTCACCATGGTCATGTAACTTATGTCATCCATTCTAACACTTATGTCTAAACGATATTTTATCTTAAAGGAACACAGTAGCACATGTCTACTGATCAGCAAACCATTTATCCTTGATAGTGGTCTTGCCCAGCTATCACTGAACCATACACAATATTATAGAATCACTTTTGTTTTTCCTTCCAAACAACATTTAGAGGGTCATCATAAACTCTCTCTCTCTCTCGCTAAGGGGAGGAACACTTGGAATGTTCATTTAATAAACATTTCCAACCTTCACATATTTCTCATAATGTTGATACATCTTGGATACTAGGATTCATTACCTTTGTATCCACCACATGTTCTATAAGGAACTAACATCCTTATCACATCTACTCTTACCAGCATAACAAATTTCAAGACATATAAGAGGATTATTCCTAATAATTAGAAGGCTCAAAAGAAAAATCATCACAAACTTTATGATCTTGGAACCATAGTCCAAACAACCTTATGTTATAATAAGTTATCCACCCTCATGTTTACAATGAATCCACACATACCAAGTGGAAATTATCCCCTTGAAAGTTGTGCCCTGGAAAGGAAAGACACAAAGGAAAACACACTTCCCACATCATAGCAACATTGTTCAAGGGTCACTAGCAAAAAGGTAACCAATTCTATTTTCATTATGCAAGTTAGATCTTCTTACGTATCATTTTACCCTTTTTATTTTGGGTTCCTTGCCATTAGCATAGGAATCATCATGATTAACATATCTCATTACTCCTTCCTTGATGACTATTTATCACACTTGGGTATGTTCTCTTATTTTATTATGTTTTTCAACCACTTATCAATAGGTAAATCATCATATTTCACATTTTCTTCATTAAACATGGATCATCTGCCTTAATTTCTTTCAAACACCATGTTTATTTTACATTAACACTTCTTACACACATAGGTTGGTCTGTGATTAACTCAGGTTCCACCTTATTCCTTTTTCATTGTTCTCATTTATCTTCTCATTTTATACTTATCATTGGATCTCTCTCCATCTTATGTGGATTTCATACCTTGAATCACTTTATAAACATAGACACATGTCTTTAACTTTATTATCTTCTTAAATCACATCTTCAAGAACTCCTCTTTTCCTTATTTGTATTCAGATTTAGATTTCATGGTGTTGTATATTTCTCTTATAGTTACTAAACATTCATGTTTTGATATATAATGATGCAATTATCATCTTCTTTAAGGTAGGATTGAGATATTCAAACCATGATTTCTTTTTTTTTATGCTCTTTAGATTGTCTCAAAATGACTACTTGATCAGAGTAATAAGAAAGATAACAATCTAAGAGTTCCATACTTACCTTTTCTTCAATAATTGAATAACTATCCAGGGCACCCAAATACTGAGATTAGGCAGTATGCACTATTTTTTTATGTCATATTCCTAATTTTGACCTCATCCTAGTCCTAAGTCATAGTCTCCCTATAGACTCGATGAACCTAAAGCTCTGATATCAATTTGTGAGAACCCGTTACACTAAATGATATTACTCAAATCATAAAGCACAATTGATCACTAATTAATCACATACCCAAAAATATGGGTAAATTAAAACCGATTTCAACATCAACACCCGCTCAGAAACATTTTCATAAGAGCCCAATATCTTTATTGTATCCATACTATGACAAGAATTTGATACAAATTTTTCTATCACCTTAGCCATAACATATATACATAGGAGAACGATATTTGTATATGCCACACAAACAAGCATTAACATGCTAATAAAAGTCTGATTCGTTTGAAACACCATATACAATCTTTTCTTGCCCAGACCTGAGAGTACAGGGATGACTCTAGGACACACTAGACATCTAATCAACTTTCTCAATGATTCATTATTGTAGTTCCTCTTTGCTTCCATGGTTCAGTTGTCATCACCGTTGATTACCTAAAAAGATGTGGCGAACCACAAGGGTGAGACCCATGTCCCAGCAAGAGATATAACCTCCAACAACACTTATTGATTACAACATTTTAAATAGTAGATAACTAAGTAGTTGCAGTATTTTGACAATCAATTGAACAGATTGAATAGTTCAAGTATGCTAAACAGATTAAGCAATTAATCTTAGCAACAAGTATGATCATTAATGCATATATAGATAACAAATAAATCCATTTCTTTGGATAGATATCTACTCAAATATCATCAAATTGCATATAATAATAATAATTATCATTAATCTGACTATCATCATATTCCTTGCTAACAACACAAGCAATCTAGTAGGATAAGAATCCCTGACATCATGAATATGTCTAGTAAAATAACATGGCTATCAATATTGGCATCTCAAATAAAGGGAACAGATCTATATCATAAGTAGAACTAACATCATAACACAATGAACTACATAGGCATGATTAGTATTTTAAGCATTTCTAATTACATAGGCATGGCTAGCAATATTAAACATAGCTAGCAGCAGCATCTTAATCATCAGTGTCAGTATATTTGACAACATAAGAATGTTTACAATATGAGCATAATTGTTGACTCAAGGTCAATTAAGTCAATGTTGACTCATGTCTAAATTGACTAAACCCATGTTTTGATGATGACTAACCATTCCACATATTGGTGTCTAATGCCTCTACTTGAGTGTTTTCAGATTAGGTATAGACACACTCCAATTGCCCTAACTTGCGTATCTCAAATTGGAGAAAAGACAAGTCAAAGTCATACAAGTGGACGTTTTTGTAATATGATGTATATCCATTAGAATCATGTTGTAAATCACTTGTAATGATTGTATGACTTGTAATTAAGCTTAGAAAAATATCAGGAACACTTAGATCGAATATTAGAGCACTTTTAATGCAACTTTGAAAATCAATTACAGGCACTTGTTCGGTCGAGTTTCCCACCCTGAAACTCGACCGATCAACCTTGGTCGATTTTCTGAAGATTGCATCGGTCGAGTTGTGCACTCACAGAACTCGACCGATTGGGTAGTAGGCCAGTTCCAGTTGGAATGGTCGGTCGAGTTTACTCAGAACAAACTCGACCGATCATTTCAATATCGGGCTGCCTGCTACTTGATCGGTCGAGTTACACATATAGAAACTCGACCGAATGCACTGTACGGAAAAGTGCAGAAAAGTGTTTCTAGCCGTTGTGGAGTTGCAACAAGTGAAAATAGATCTGTTGCAAGCCACAAAATGGCTAGTTTTCGTTCACAAGTGTTCCCAAAGGCTAAGAGGCATCCCCAGCTATAAATAGGACCCCTTGGGCTTCATTCCAAGGTTGAGCATTTATTGCAAACTCTTTATGAGGTTCCTATTCTATAGTTGAGTGCTTCCTACAGCCTCCTCTCTCTCTCTAAGCTTAATCACTTGCTACATCCATTAGAGTGAGTAGGAAATCTGTAAGAGAGCTAGTCCTATTTGTATATCTTGTGAGGCTCTCACTTCCACCACCTCCCCATCTCTCATTTTCTATCTTGAAGATGAAGGTTCTCTCTCTTGTCCAAGAGAGGTGAAGAAGAACAAGGGAAAGAGTCCGTTGGTGAAGATCAAGGCAGAAGACTTGGAGCTAGAGTGGGTAAGCCCTTGGAGAAGGCAAAAGACTCAAGCTCAAGTAGGTAAGACCTTGGTGGAAAGCTTCTCCGAGTGAAGGTGAAGTCAAAGGCGGAAGATCCAAGAAGAGTGGGTAATTCCTGCAAGGCCGAAGACTTGTGCAAGAGTGGGTAAGTCCTTGGAGAAGGCCGAAGACTCTTGCAAAGTGGGTAAGTCCTTGGTAAGGTTGAAGACTCTTTGTATTGGATAGGTAAGTCCTTTGTTGGTCATGTATTGTATGTCTTATTAATGAATATAAGAGTGCAATTGGTTGGAGTCCTAGAGGTTGACCTCTCTAGGCAAGTGGTCTGACACACTTCTAGTTTGAAGTGTGGAACCACTCTAAATAGCTTGTCTAATTGGTGCATGTTCAATCTCTCTTATCCTTGCTATGCTTGATTTAGTATCACTCAAATTACCTATTTAGCAACCTTATCTTGTCATATAATTTGAATGTTTAATGAGTTTTGTTTAAGTGCTTTCAGCTCTATTCACCCCCCCTCTAGAGCATCTAATCACCCATCTAAGTCAAACAAGTGGTATCAGAGCGGGTCTTCTCCAAGCATACTTCAACAAGTAGGAGAAGATGGGTGACTACCTAGGAGGGAGACTCTCGACCAGCCTTCCAATCTTTGATGGGAGCAACTTCCTCTATTGGAGAAGAAGACTTCAATTCTACATCCAAGGATCAAGTCTCAAGATGTGGAAAATGGTGAAAAACCCATACATTCTACCAAAGACAAATATTGAAGAATGGGATGAAGTCACCTTGATGAAAGCAACCTTGAATGCTAGAACCATGCACATCCTTTATGCCTCCATGACCCCCACCGAGTTGAACCGGATTTCCTCTTGTGAGACGGCCTATGAGGTATGGAGAAAGCTTTGCATCACTTATGAAGGGACAGATCAAGTGAAGGAAAGCAAAGTCTACATGCTCAAAGGGTTGCTTTAGAAATTCAAGATGGGAAAGGAGGAGAGCATAGCCAACATGTACTCAAGGCTCAACACCATCTTGAATGGTCTTGCTGTTCTAGGACATCCTATGTCTAGTGGAGAGATCAACTCAAAGATCCTTAGAACTCTCCCCAAGAGGTGGGAATCCAAGGTGACTTCTATTGAAGAAGCAAGGTCTCTTAGGGATATTCCTATTGAAGAGCTCATTGGAAATCTACAAGCACATGAATCTACACTTGACAAGAGGGAGGAAGTAAAAAGACAAGAGGAGAAAGAACTCAAGAGAATGAAGAAGGCTGAAATCAAAGCTCAAATCAAGGCTATTGTTGGTCAAGCTTCTCCATCCTCTCAAGTTGAAGAAGATGCCATGTACTCCAAGGGTAGATTCTACAAAGGCAAGTCCTCCTCCACACGGTGCTTCACATGTGGGAAGAAGGGTCACTACAAGGAAGATTGCCCACAATGCAAAAAGACCCATCTTCACAAGAAGAAATGGCAATCAAGCTCAAGTGGCTCCTCCAACTCAAGCTCAAGTGAAGATTCATGCGAAGGATCAAGATCAAGCTCTAGTGATGAAGGAGAATGCCATTTTGCCCTTATAGCGTCAACAAGTGAAGACTCAAGTGAGGTAAATCTAGACTCTTTAGATAAAGAATCTTTAATTGCTATTATTCATGATATTTGTGCCTCTTATAAGTCTTCTAAAAGGAAAAAGAAAAAGCTTGCTAAAATTGTTGATAATTTGCATATAGAACTAGATGATATTGAATATGCTAATTCTTGCTTGCTTATTGATAAAAATGATTGTCTTAGCCAAGTAGACTCTCTTAAACTTGAAAATGCTAGTTTACTTGATAAGATTAAATTTCTAGAAGCTCAACCTCTCATGCCTAGTTCAAATGAAGAGCATACTTTAATTGTTGATTCTCTCATGCATGACATTGATGTTCTTAAATCTGAAAACAAGGACAAAGATTTTGTTTTGCATGAATTAGAAATAGAAAATGCCTCCTTGCTTGCTAAAATCAATGGGCATGAATCTTGTTCTAGTTCTACAAATAGAGAGAATGATGTTGCTGCTCTTCATATTGATAGAGATTCTTATTTAACTAAAACTCTTTACTTAGAAAATGATCTTCTACATGCTAGAGATAATATAGATCATTTGTATTCTACTATTGCTTCTCTTAAGCATGATAATGATAGTTTGAGATCATCTTTGCAAAGATTCTTAGTTGGTAAAAAGAATCTTAATGATATCCTACACCATACTACTAAACAAATTGGTAGACATGGTTTAGGGTATGATAGTAGTCAAGGGAACAACAAAGATAAAGGACTTCCAATATTCCATGGAGAATCCTCTAGTTCCAAGACTATGGGCACATGCAACTACTACAATGAATTTGGTCATTACTATAATTTTTGTCCTTTTAGGAAAGCACCCAAGAGCAATAGGATTTGGGTTGCAAAACTAACCCCTCCAGACCCAAAAACATGATTGGGGACCATTTCATCTTTCTTCTTGTAGGTACTTGCAAATTGACTTGTCAATCCGCATGAAAGAAGAAAGGTGAGATGTGTAGAGGGTGACAACAAGTGGAAAAAGCATTGGTAAGCATAAAGGTAAAGGTTTTATTGCTTATAACCATTTCTAACTTGTTTTTGTCAAGTTAGTGTGCACTATACATATGGTTTTTGAGTCAAAAGTGACATTTTGTGATTCTCTTCACACTCTTTCTCAAAAACTATTTCTAATGCTTCTATAGTGCATTACTAACTTGCTTAGACATGTTTGGATATGGTTTGTATATTTAGCATGCCTTTAAATATGTTTTTATGAAATATATGTGCTTTTTGACAGTTGCTCTGTCGGTCGAGTTTGCCCTAGTGAAACTCGACCGATAGGCACCAATGGGTGTTTCCAGAAGTTGTCATCGGTCGAGTTGCCAATGCACAGAACTCGACCGATTACACTGTGCATAGAATATAAATTTGGCTTATTGAGTGAGAATTTCCCTCTCAACTAGATTTTCTCAACCAATAGCCTTATTCTTTGGCACTCTCATTTGGTACCTTTATTTATGCATATTGTCATGTTCTAAATTTCCTATCTTGCTTACAACTCTATCTCTCTAATTGCTCTAAATTGGTAAATCTATATGTTGCAATTACTTGCTTTGAGTTGTTTTGCAGGTTTTGATGATGGTCTCTTTGGATCGCTTGGTTGTGTCTAAAAATTGCTTCCATTGTGCTCTAACTTGCTACATCTTTTTGGGTGTATATCTTGTGTTTGATACAACCTTGAGATTCTTAGGGGTAATCATCTTTTGGTAAGGATGCATTTCTTGTGAGTTATATCCTTCCATGATTCTAAAATTGCTTATCTCTTTGTTTGGATGTATCTCTACATCTACTCATAGCTTGCTTTATATTGTGGTATCTCTTGCTATGATCTAGATCCTACTAGTAGTCCTAACTTGTGATATCATCTACTAGTAGTTCATATACATGTAGTTCTAACCTTGTTTACAAATTGCCATCTTTGATCATCTATATGTTATGCTTGTATCTTATCTCATACATGCTCAAGATTGTTCCTTGAATTGCATATCTACTATCTTGAGTTGTTTGCATAACATTGTGATGCAGGGCACATAGAGCTACATTATATGTAGAAATTGGAGTATTTATGAATTTTTATGCAGATTTTGCTCCAGTTTCAGTTTTTGGTGCAAGACTAGTGTTTTTCATGCAGAAATGACCTTCTGAGCAAGACTCATTGCTTTGCCATGAGCTCCGATGGTTTTCGGTCAAATTCCATCATCTTGAGGGTCAAAATTGTGATTTATTGTTTTTCTGCAGCACCTTATCTTGCTTTTTGGGTTGTTCAAGTATATGTTTTAACTTGCTTTTCTTTCTATGCTTGGACAAGCCCCTATATGTGCTCTTCTACTCTCCTTATATATATTTGTGATTATCTCCTTTCTCTTTAACAAGTGATGTTTCTTATTTCTTCATAACCCCTCTTTTTGAAATGACAAAGGGGGAGAAAGGTATGTCTTCTTTTAAAAGAGGAAGAAGGCATGTCTTACATGAAGAGGAGAAGCATGTCCATGTAAAGGGGAGAAGGTAAAGGGGATGAGACATATATGAGTAGAAGACATAGTTTCTGTAAATGTTATGAAAGCTAACCATACAGGAGAAATAACATCAATTGAGGGGGAGTATGAAAACTCCATGCACATCAATTGAGGGGGAGCATATGAACTCCATTCTATTGAAACCCCTAGGTTTCTCCAAAGGTATGAATTTACTTAAATGCTTTCAATACATTTATGGAATGGTTTGTCATCTTCAAAAAGGGGGAGAATGTTGACTCAAGGTCAATTAGGTCAATGTTGACTCACGTCTAAATTGACTAAACCCATGTTTTGATAATGACTAACCATTCCACATATTGGTGTCTAATGCCTCTACTTGAGTGTTTTCAGATTAGGTATAGACACACTCCAATTGCCCTAACTTGTGTATCTCAAATTGGAGAAAAGACAAGTCAAAGTCATACAAGTGGATGTTTTTGTAATATGATGTATATCCATTAGAATCATGTTGTAAATCACTTGTAATGATTGTATGACTTGTAATTAAGCTTAGAAAAATATCAGGAACACTTAGATCGAATATTAGAGAACTTTTAATGCAACTTTGAAAATCAATTGCATGCACTTGTTCGGTCGAGTTTCCCACCCTGAAACTCGACCGATCAACCTTGGTCGATTTTCTGAAGATTGCATCGGTCGAGTTGTGCACTCACATAACTCGACCGATTGGGTAGTAGGCCAGTTCCAGTTGGAATGGTCGGTCGAGTTTCCTCAGAACAAACTCGACCGATCATTTCAATATCGGGCTGCCTGCTACTTGATCGGTCGAGTTACACATATAGAAACTCGACCGAATGCACTGTACGGAAAAGTCAGAAAAGTGTTTCTAGCCGTTGTGGAGTTGCAACAAGTGAAAATAGATCTGTTGAAAGCCACAAAACGGCTAGTTTTCATTCACAAGTGTTCCCAAAGGCTAAGAGGCATCCCCAGCTATAAATAGGACCCCTTGGGCTTCATTCCAAGGTTGAGCATTCATTGCAAACTCTTTATGAGGTTCCTATTCTATAGTTGAGTGCTTCCTACAGCCTCCTCTCTCTCTCTAAGCTTAATCACTTGCTACATCCATTAGAGTGAGTAGGAAATTTGTAAGAGAGCTAGTCCTATTTGTATATCTTGTGAGGCTCTCACTTCCACCACCTCCCCATCTCTCATTTGCTATCTTGAAGATGAAGGTTCTCTCTCTTGTCCAAGAGAGGTGAAGAAGAACAAGGGAAGGAGTCCCTTGGTGAAGATCAAGGCAGAAGATTTGGAGCTAGAGTGGGTAAGCCCTTGGAGAAGGCAAAAGACTCAAGCTCAAGTATGTAAGACCTTGGTGGAAAGCTTCTCCGAGTGAAGGTGAAGTCAAAGGCGGAAGATCCAAGAAGAGTGGGTAATTCCTGCAAGGCCGAAGACTTGTGCAAGAGTGGGTAAGTCCTTGGAGAAGGCCGAAGACTCTTGCAAAGTGGGTAAGTCCTTGGTAAGGTTGAAGACTCTTTGTATTGGATAGGTAAGTCCTTTGTTGGTCATGTATTGTATGTCTTATTAATGAATATAAGAGTGCAATTGGTTGGAGTCCTAGAGGTTGACCTCTCTAGGCAAGTGTACTGACACACTTCTAGTTTGAAGTGTGGAACCACTCTAAATAGCTTGTCTAATTGGTGCATGTTCAATCTCTCTTATCCTTGCTATGCTTGATTTAGTAGCACTCAAATTACCTATTTAGCAACCTTATCTTGTCATATAATTTGAATGTTTAATGACTTTTTGTTTAAGTTCTTTCAGCTCTATTCACCCCCCCTCTAGAGCATCTAATCACCCATCTAAGTCAAACAATAACTACAACATAAGCATATCTATTATCTCTTATTGTACTATACATGATCTCACTGAAAAGAAAGCAAACAAGGGTTATCATCCAATATGAAGCGTTGTGTATAACCTAAACAGATATTCTACATGGCTCTCTTAAATCGTTTATTATGCCTTGGGAATTTGTATTGAACCATCCAAAGTCCAACTGACCCCTATGAAGGGCTATTCAGTTCTGTACAAGATCTAGGAGTGTTGGTATCATAAGGCCTCTACCCCTTGGTCAGTACGAGTAAAACGGCAGTGACATATCAGTCAAATCTTCCACCACAACAACATATAGTGAAGCTTCTAACCACTAGTCCGCCCTTGGTACAGGTCACGACACTAGAAACCAGGTTATACAGAACCCTCTAATCCAAGGTGCAACCATTGTTTTCCTCAATCACATCAGATGTATGTGGCATGACCATAGCCATCCTCCACAACCTGCATTGTGGATGACAAGGATATATCCTCAACATGCCACCCCCACATACTCAACAGTATGCACTCCAAGTTTCCCTTAGGAATACTCGTTTCACCATCCAACAAGTTCTGACACTGAAGATGGCTCTACTGCCCAGGGCACTACATGATTAGAGTTGCACTTCATTAGTTATGCCAATTGGGAGAATTAAGGCTAAATCAAACAAGGGAACATAGAAACCCTAATTCACTTCTTGCAAGCATATAAATATCACAACTTTTAAAACATATAAAATGTGTGAAACATAATTTCTCATCTCATCATCACATGGTACTATTCACTTGCCATGCATGAGACCACACTAGTCATCATACTATCATAAGATATAAATCCTTTTCACAATATCACAGGGTATCAAACCTTATCAACACAAGAGGATTACACCTCATTTAGGGCCCAACCATGCCCAAAGCTCATTAAGACCATCATACTATCACATGATATAAATCCTTTCACAATATCTCACGGTATCAACCCTTATCAACATTAGAGGATTAAACCTCATTCAGGGATCAACCATGCCCAAAGGTCATTAAGATCATCATACTATTCCCTACAAGATCATCATTATCTTTCCATGCCTTATAACAAGTCGCAACAACATCATTTACATATAATACACCAGATCAGTACAATATTACATTAACGAGCTAGGAGATATTCATAAAATATCATAGCAGGGTTATATTAACATTAAGAAAATTCCATTACATCAACATGTAAGAAACTAGATATTATTAACCATCATCATATTCACAATGCACATGTTTAGCATAATAAATTATCAACCATGTGGCTATGATAACCACCAATTAACACATTAAGGTTATGATCATGTTAAGGAGGTTATTTCACCATCATGTCATCATATAAGAAGGTTAACCATGAATACTCATCTTTATCTATTTGCATTAGAGTTAGGTTCAACAAGATAAATTACATTAATGTTACTAATCAGCACTCATACCCAAACTCTAACTCACATCATCCCCATTGGATCATGGATGCATAAGGTGAAGCATCACCATCACATTCCATAGTATTCTCAAGTATGAACCCACACATAAATCAATGTGTAACCATCAGTTTATAGCATACTAGGGTTTCAAAAACAATAAGAGAGTACTCCATGATTGTGTTAGCCATTAAAGGACTATTCATACCCAATTACCATCATTTAGTTATATTAAAGCTAGGTATAACATGCTATACCTCATTAGGGTTACCCATTAATTCATTACATTGATTATAAATAATAATCATACAAGGGTAAGGGTAAGAATACAAGTTTAAGGAATTGAACCATCAAATTCTCATCATTAGAATCATAACATTACACTATAGGCTTCACCCAAAACAATGAGAATATTAAGGCATCAACTTCTAACCATGAAATGTTGAAAAGGTAAAGCCATTGGTCGTTTACATAAGTAAACACTTGAATGAATAATATATAATTTTATTGAGTTGTGATCGATAAAATTCAACATTTAACCCTAATAATCCTTTGATTAACAACAATAAGGGTTCTTTTGAGAGTACAGTAAAACCCACAGTTGACTATTCATTTAAAACAAGCCATCCATTGTCAACAAGTAATCTCCTTAAGTTGAACATATAAAGGAAACCATATAAATCACATTATTAGGACCAACATATTACATTAGCCATCATTCCACTTTATTGGAGGAATAAATATTTGATCTTGACCATTGGGTCAAGTTCATATGTTAAAACCATCAATTACAGTATAGGTTCGACCATTGCATCAAGTGACCCAAGAAACCATTGGTATAAGGCTTAATTGATGCTACAACTATATTATTAACTCACCATAGGTTTTGAAGACCTGATCCACTATCATTAGTGATGATTAAGTCATCATAGGTTGTTAGATCATCACTATATTCATTAATCAACATCAAATATCAAACTAATATCACCATTGATTGATAGCATCATTAGGGTACTTTGTTGTTAATCGTTGGGCTTTTAATTATGCCAACACCTGACCTAAGGGGTGAACATAAGTTGACACCCTTGGTCACCACCATCAATTGTCATGAAGGCAACATCATTGGTTGTTGCAATGGTACCACAATCGAGTCATGTGTTTATAGAAGAAATCAACTTTAAATCCTAAAATTGACCATTGGTTGATAGGTGCTTAGGACCTTAGGTTGTCAAACCAACTTGATACAAGTCATATTACAACTTAGGAATAATGTATGCATGATCACAGTTTCATCTAGAACTGAAATAAGAATAGGGAACATTATAAAAATTGAAATCCAAGTCAAGCATAGCTTTTTAGTGCATGGATCATCATTTAAAAGCAAGAACATGAGCTAGCAAGATTATGGTAAGAAATAAACGTGGAGCAAGTTATAAAACTTGCCTCTAATTAGAAGATGAAACCCCAAACAGAAGAAAACTCTAGAAGGTAGAGTAGAAAATCCAAGCATAAGCTATGAACTAGCCCATCTAGCACCTTTCTTCGTCAAATGAGCAAGCCCTTAGCATAAGGAGCAAGAAAAGTAGGGTTTTAGAGCTTTAGAGTGATTTCTGCCATGGAACAACAAGGTTCTGACCTAGAGAAAGGTAGGAGGAAGGATAAAAAAGAAATAAACGGAGGAAACAAGGGGATTCTTACTCTTTTAGGTTTAGATCACTAGAAGGAAACTTTTTAAACCCTAAAAGGAAGTCAATTGCAACCCTAGATTCTTTTTCCAAGAAGATCCCCTCTTTCTTCTTACTTAGATAGAAAATTCACAGAAGCACATAGGGAGAACAAGGTTCATAGAAGGAGGGAAGTGGTGGTGACCAAATGGCTCGTTTGGGTGCTTAGGGATAAGTATATGGAACTTTAAGATAAAGAAAAAAAACGTTGAAGTTCTAGTATCTTTCCAAGTGTCCATGACCTTAAACTATTAAGAATATACAAGCACACACATAAGAAGCTCCCCCACCATCCATAGACATGTGATTATCCCTCATTTCTTGAATGTCCAAGCAAAACAAATAATTCATTAGTTGATAGCTACTAAAGGTAGCTCATCCATGAAGGGATAAACCCTAAAATACCCTTGAGGAAAACACCTTCAAACTAAGGTTTAAATAGGAGCCACATGGTTAAAAAAGATCAATAATGATGAGAGAATATACGAGGATCATAATTCAAGTGATAAATGCAAAGAAAACCTCTCAATTGGGTAAATTGCATAAAAGTCCAAAATGTGCATAAAATTTCATAACTTGCTCAAACAGTGCCTAAATTGGACCAAATTTGAAACTTAAGATTGTATTATGATTTCAAAGAATATCACAAGGTTAGATTAGGGTTATCAGAATTAAAATATGATAATTAATCTTTTTTAACACTTTAAGCAAGGTTAGGGGTCTCACATTTAAGGTCGAGACACCCATGTTCTTTGGGGTTGAGATAGCTTTGTGAGTGGTTGGAACCCTAACCCTAAGTGCCTCAGGCATGACATGACCTAGAGGGTGAAGGTTGTGACATGTTGGTGGATGGTCAAGACACATGGGTGTCACAGTCATGAAATGGACTATGACGACCTATGTGGTTATGTGATCAAGATGGTAGGTGGATGAGAAGCACATGTGAAACCTTAATGATATTCATATTTGAATGATATATAAGGCATTTATAATGTTGTTTCGAATGTTATCTAATCAAATCTACTAATGTTTCCTAATCCCTATACACTCCAAGAGTATGGAGGATGATGCTTCCATGATTGATGGTTGAACCTAGTCTTGTAAACCCTAACCAGCTATGAAGGGAAAACCCTAATCCTAATGATGAGTAATGTAACAAGTTTGCTTATTTTTCGTAGAATGGCTATTATGTTATGATGTTAACTCTCTTGTCGTTAAAAACCCTAACCTTGCAGGTTGAATGCATGCCATTGCTTGGTATGCAAAGGTGATGGTTATGAATAGTTGAGGCATGTGGAGATAATGATGTGACACATGGATTTAGGATGTTACCTCTTTCTTGTTTATCAATTTCTAACCATACAGGAGATATGAGCTTGAAAATCATAGCTAGTGTGTTCTATGATGGGTCTAATGTGACACTGGTTAAATGAGCCTTTATGAGGCATGTTGAAATACTTGCAATATAAGAATGATGTGAATGGGTCCTATGACCTAGTGGTGGCTTGATGCCTGTTGTGATGTGATACCCTCTAGTGCTTTGATTAAGGGTTTGATATCCCCCAGTGATTTGACATTATTAATAACCTCGAGTGGTTGTGCAATAGTGATGATGGTCTTGTGAATGGCAGTGTACACGTATTATGTAGTGATCGTGTTACAAGTTCATCCTTGTATCTTTTATATCCTTGAAAGTGTATCATGCCCTTACCTTTGTAGTGCTTGCTATGGTTTTGTACATTATCACTTGATTGATGTTTGAAGATACTTAATTTTCATAACTAAATAAGTGAAACATAATCCTTGTAGTTTTCCATGTGCCATAAATCCTTTCCCGTGTCATCCTTAATTGCTACATTGGTGAAACAAGTTTTACTCAGAGTGCATTTTTTTTTAATATGCAGGGGTACAAGTCGGGTGTCACCTTGTATCCCTAATTACATGATGTGTGAGATGGCCATGTGTGAGCCGATCTTGTTGTGATATTGATGGCCATGCATGACCCACTCCTTCTTGTTAGAATAGCCATGTGTGAGCATGTTCTTATAGCTCCATTATCTGTATGAAGGTGGTCTAAGTGTTGTTATATGTGGATGGCCATGCGTGAGTCGATCCTTATGCTGACTATAAGTCACTTTTGTAGTTAATTGACATGTCTCTTCAATGTTACTCTCGTGTACAGACCACGAGTTTTGGTGAGGTTGTGGATTCTGACTCTTCCATGGACCTTGTATGGCATCAATTTTAACTTAGTAGTGGTCGGTTGGATTTGGTGGTACGACTCAAGTCATCGGGGTATAATAAAATATGTAATCAGCTGTGTAGTATAATTTTCCAGTATCAAATATGAGAACATTGGTAGTGAATATACATGTTCTTCATATTAATTTTGAAATGTTAGATACCAATAATTGCCTTGCTGATATCATTAGTTGATTCTGCTTATAATAACTGTAGTTTTACTTCTATCTTTAGTTACTTTACCTGTGTTTTAATAGTGTTGACAGAGAGTTATATTTCTCACTGGGATGTTTGGTCTCAGCTTGTGGGTTTCCACATCTTTTATGTGGTCATGCACGAGGAGGTAGAGATCGTGTAGCTGAACAGGAGTAGCACCACGACTAGCAGTTGACAAGGTTGACTGCAATTGTAACATCTCAAATTTTGAATATTAATTTAAGTCTTAAAATGTGGTTTTCTTGAATAAATGATAATCGAGGGGCTTATTAGCAAAATACACTGAAGAGGAATTCACTTAAAGAATAATGAAATTAGAAAACAATATTAGCATCAATCCACCTTTTTCTCCAATATAAATATGATTTATGCACTCAAGGACATAGATGTTGGCCCCTCACCCTTTTCTCTTTCCTAACCTTAAATGATGTTTAGGGGAAGTGTAAGAGAGAAACAAAAGGTTCCAAATTCGAAAATATTCTTTGTATAACTTAAGAAAGAAGTAATCCTCTTTCCTTTCATAGTTCTAATAAGAAAAAAATCTTTTTTCTCTCTCCTCTAACAAGGTTGCTCAAAAAGCCATACAAATATATAAGGCATGACATTTTGAGAGAATAATTAATGTATATCTCAAATTTTCTCAATGTACTAACAAAGGAAAGTATTTTTCTAAATTATCTAATTTATTAATGCATTAAGTTAAAGTTAAATGACTATTAAAGAAACTATGGTCAAGACTTGCAAAAAGCCTCAATCTAATTGAAAAGAAATAATCTAGACTACTTAGTTAGTACATGGTCCAAATTTGGACTCATTTTTACCATGTTTGACCTTCCAAATCAATTAATGGAGTTTAGAGTATAGTTGGATTAGAAATTAATCAAAAATTCATTAAATGTGTTGATTTTCCCTAAAGTCTAGATTTATTAGCGTTGGCACGTGATTATTTTTGTTTTTCCCTTTTTGGGTGTGATAAGACAATCCTTGTTTAACGTACTCACAATATGACGGTTACAAATCCATCTCCTACCTCCGCTTCATCTGATGGTCTGAATGCATACCATGTGTTTCTCTTCCATTATCCTCCCTCACACATCGATCCACCTTTCCTCATGATTATTTCTGCATTGAAACCGCAACGTCCACCCAAACCCAACCATCCCTACTCTCTAGGGATTTTGTGCCCTATAGATGAAGCACAATTGACGATTTAGTGAGCATCCATAGACCCCCTTCTCCCTTTTTTCTTTGTCCATTTTCCCATCGATTTCCCCTGTCATCAAGACCTATAAATCAATTCTGAGATCTCATTGGCGTTCATCATGATACCCCTTTGATTGCCCTATGATTACAGATGAATGATGTGTTCTACTCGACTCAAAGATCTTTTTTCTAGCCTTATTTTATGTTCCTTCGTCGAGATTTCTTGGTTTCCTCTTTTGGGTAGTTTTCCCCTATTTTCATTGTTTTCCAACAAATGAGTGTACAAGTGGCGTTCATTGTGTTCACGAGATGGTGCCTTGACTTCATATTGACCTGGCGAAGCATTCAGATTGTCTTATGCTTCCCTATTTCCTAATGTTCATGCTTGGTCCCCTTCCTACTGTTGGCCATGGCGATAACCATGGAGTTCCACCTCCAGTCCACACCAAAGCTAGTGGGTTGGCTTGGTGCATCCTCCATAGTTTGGCGAACTCACTTGATGTCTTAGTATCTCGGAAGATCTTGTGTCGATGACTCTAGATCGAACCCAAGATTATGTTGTGATTTTCTCACTCCATGGCTCATGAAGGAGCAAGATGGGAGACAATCCAGGTCTTCAAATGACCTAATTATCCCTGCACAATCAATAGAATCATTAATGTTGCAAGGGAAATAAGGTTACTCCAATTCCTATTTGTTTCTTTTTTGTGAGTTTACAGTTAAGTGAAAAGACCAGTTTCCCCCCACCAATTTGATTACATGTAACATGTGCCTAAGATCCTTTGGTCATTTCATGACTTATTTACATCCGATTAATCACCAATTAAAATGATGTCATGCCTAATGTTTCCTGCTTCCTGATTGGTTGATTTTATAATATTCACAATAAATCATAGGATGCTTAGAAAAATACAAATAAATAATCATTGGAAAGGGTTTTTTGAGTGGAACACAATTTTATGGTTCAAGTCCTAATTTGCATTTCCATTTTGATGTTTTGTTAGAAACTGTATTTGAAATTATGAAACCTTAATTATGTACCATATATGATTAAGGAGATCTAATCCAACGTAGTTTTCATAAGTTGATGATATTGATTAGTAATCTAAACCCTAATACACTAAAACCCTAATTCACCTTAATTCAACCTAAGATCAATACATGGTATTTATTAATTATGTTTATGAACATGTGCTTAGAGTCTAATCATGTCAAGGGGAGATTTGACCTAGATTTGACTCAAGGACCAAGAAACTATCTTAGGATCTACATTGCTCCAAGGTAAATGTGTCATGTTTCCGAGCACAAGTACTATTGGTTGTTTGCATGTCAAGTATAAAGTAGACATTATCATTTTTATTTTAGTGTTTTAATCATGTTCACTATATCACTGCTTGATGATTCTCATATGATATGTCCTATGTTTATAATGTTGACTATGATTATAGCTTATGATTCATGACTCATGAAAATCATGTTAATGATCAAGAGGGATAAATCCCACAATGTTAAGTTCAAGAATCATGATTATGTTAATGTTAATTTCATGTTCATGATCAAGTTAATTAGAATTGAAATAGTCTTTATAAGCTCCAAAATCGTGGACCTCAAGGGGTCATCAAGGGCTTTCCTAGCATCAAATGCTTTCCTAGCAATCATGTGATTCCAAGGGGGCGTCATAGAGGGATGCAAACATTTATTTTTCAATTATTCAAGTTAATAATGATTCAAGAATGCTTATAGTTAATTCATGTCAAGTTTTCTTACATGTCAAGTATAATTTTTTTTGGTCGGTCAAAACTTTTGTTGCTTTTTTTTCATTTTTTTTAAGTACAATGTGTGTTAGTTCCCAAACGAGAACCAACTAAAAGAGAAAACCTATCTATACGTCGGAAGGGGGTATCTATGAAAATGAAGAGAAGAAACAAACCCTCTTCCAAAGAGAGAATATAGGCATGAATAACCCATAAAAAGAAAAGAACAACATAAAGCTCCAGCAGATGAGCCTCAAACCAAAAGAAGATATGAAGCTTCAGAGGCCATATTTAGAAACTAACTGAACACTAAAATGATCATACCAGCATAACAAGCCCGACATTACCATAAAGGTATAATAAACCAGCTTCAGAACAAAATTCCAGCACCAAAAGCATTAAAACATGTCGAGTTCAGTCACTGTCACTAACTCAACCCTTGTATCAACAGCCCAGGAAAAAGAACACAGAACCATAAAAGTTTGCTTCCACTTCTCAACAGAAAGAGCAGGAAGAGCACAACATCAGAACCATTTTCAAACACTCACAAAAAAACAAGGACCAGAGAACAACATGAACTCAACCATCACTTCAACCAAGTGAGGGGGAGCATCGACATCCAAAAGGATGGGGCACAACTATCACCAGAGTCAAGACACAACTGTCACTGTAAATCTAGGGAGCCATGGTAGATTGTTGGGAGCCAAGAAGCCTACTCCTATTGCACAGAAACCAAACAACTGATAGAATGAAATAGCAAACTCTGTCATCTCTTCATGCCAAGGAAACCATACCAGAACCAACCATTATCAGACTAAAATAGAGGAAAAAGGCCCGTAAGACTCAGCCAACACTCAAACGAGAGAGAGGGGATCATGAACCCCAGCAGAAACAACACTCATATTTATACCAAAGAGCTAGATAAGAAACCCAACAGACTCAACCATCACTCCACGAGTGAGAGGGGAGCATCAAAGAAAAGAGGCCATCTTCAGACCGCAAAGAGAATAGAAACTTAGAGACTCGACCATCACTCCTCGAGTGAGAGGGGAGCAGAAAACTTAGCTTCAGAAAGCTACTAAGTAGGATCCAAGCATCCAAGGCCCTAACCAGCATCTCTAGAAACTCAACACCCAGATAGCCAGGACCTCCAACAAGAGGAACTAGTGAGAGGGGAGCATTAACACCCATAAGTGGGGACTCAACCATCACTATGTCAGATCCAACAGCCATCAATAGACCAAACGGACCAAGGAAAACTAAGCTGGACCGCCACAAGCACAAACTCATACCTTAAAACTGCCTTTAAAGTAGGCAGAGAGAGAAGGAACCAGAAGACTCAACCATCACTCATCGAGTGAGAGGGGAGCATCAATCTTCTCAAGAAGGACCTTCCAAAGGGTAGACGAGATATAATAAACATTGTTAAGATCTTTGTTGTTCCTCGCATGCCAGATATGGTATAAGATGAGAAGTGCAAGGATCCCAGCCTAATCATTCTATTAACATGGCTTTTGTAAACCCAGAGACTCGACCTTCACTCCTCGAGTGAGAGGGGAGCAACAAACTCAGCTTCAGAAAGCTACTGAGCAGGATCCAAGCATCCAAGGCCCAAACCAACATCTCCAGAAAATGTATCCAAGGAAAAGCAAACTGGTCAGCCACAAGCCAAAGGATCTCAGACATGTTACTGCCATCAAAGCAAAATTGATACCTCAACACCCAGATAGCCAGGACCTCCAACAAGGAACTAGTGAGAGGGGAGTGTTAAAACCCATAGGTGGGGACTCAACCATCACTATGTCAGATCCATTAGCCATCAAAGACCAAGGCAAACAGAGATGGACCGCTACAAGCACATACTCAACCTTGTTACTGCCTTCAAAGTAGGATAGAGACCTCAGCACCAAAGAGGCCAAGACCTCCAAAAAAATAGGAACTAGTGAGAGGGGAGTGTTGACACCCATAAGTGGAGACTCAACCATCGCTAATCCATTAGATCAACAAAGGAAGATAAACATTAACCAGAAGCAGCAGGGGCACCATAAAGAATGAGGAACTCATCAGAAATAACCCTCCAAAGGGTAGAAAAGTTTTTATAAACATTTTTATGAACTCTGTTGTCCCTCTCATGTCAAATGTGGTATAAGATAAGAAGCGTAATGATCCCAGCTTTATCATTCCTATTCAACACTAAATCATCCCAATTAGTAGGCACCTTATCTAGGAGGTTATAATTAAGGGAAAAGTTCCACACATTCTTAGAATAGCTGCAGTCAAAGAAAATATGAGACGTGCCCTCATAACCATTCATACAGAGGAAACATACAGAAGCAATAGAAATACCCCTCCTTCTCATGAAATCGAAAGTAGGAATTTTATTATGCATTGCTTTCCAAGCATGAAACTTATTATTAACATGGCTATTGCAATTATATAGACAAATGAATCTATCATCCTCCTCATTTTTATGTCTAATACAGTCCCAAATGATCTTAAGAGAACCTTCTTTCTGCCCTTTAAAGAAACACTGATCCTCCTCATAAGTATGGATGACAACATCTTTCAGGAGATTGAGAACAAGATTAGAACATTGAGAGTCATTAATGAACCACCTACCATCCTTAATAATAGTATTTAGAGTAGCCTCCATAGGAATCACGACTCTTATACAAATACTTTTATCAACAACATCATAGAAAAATTTCCCATTAAGCCATGGATCCTTCCAGATCTTAATGTTGCACCCTGAGCCAATTTTTATACTAAAGAACTTTCTCAGGATGGGAGAACATCTAATAATAGAATTAAACATCCACGAGTGATTAGGAGAGATCACACTACTCCATAAAGTGACTTTCTTGAAGCACTTTTCACCAATCCATTTGACCCAAAGGTTGTCTTTTTTTCTAGCTATATCCCAAGCATTTTGCATCAAGCAAGCCTCCGCCACTTCTTTGCTCTTTCTTATCCCTAGGCCACCTTCTGTCTTAGGCAAAGAGATAATATCCCAATTAATAAGGTGAAGGCTCCTTTTGTTATTAGAATGATCCCAAAGGAAGTCTCTACAAATTCTATCGATCTCATCCAAAGTGGATCTTGGTATGGGGAAGGCCATGACCCAATAAGTATGCATAGAAGATAAAGTAGATTTGATCAGTTCATCTCTACCAGCCATGGATAAAATCTTAGATTTCCAACATTCAATTATTTTCTTGATTCTATCAATAAGTTTATCACAATGTTTTTTTCTAATCTTTCCGGAAAATAGAGGAATACCAAGGTATTTAGTATCATCAATATCATCTAATCTCATCCCCAGACTATCATATATGTCATCCACCATCTTAGATCTACCCACAAAGACCATGCTCTTCTCATTATTAACCTTGAGTCCATACATGTTTCCAAACTTATCAAAAACTTTCTTAATGTTAAGGGCATTGGAAGAAGAAGCTTTAGCAAACACCATCAAGTCATCAACAAAGAGAATATGAGAATAGTGACAACACTTAGAGATAGAAATAGGAATAATATCTTTCTTCTCAACACTATCTTTGAAAAGTTCAGATAGACCTTGCATGTCAATAATGAATAAATAAGGGGCAATCAAATCTCCTTTCCTAACACCATTGGAAGGACTAATGAATTTAGAAGGTTCACCATTAACAAGCACTTGGTAGGATGTAGAACAAAAGATGGCTTCGATCCAAGCTATCCATTTAATAGAAAAACCCATCCTGAAGAGAATGGAGAAAAGATACCTCCAGCTTATTGAATCGTAGGCTTTGGATATATCAGCTTGAATACAAAGATTATCACAATTCTTCTTTTTGAAATCACTGAGTATTTCATTAGCAATAAGCACAGCATCCTTAATGGACCTGCCTTTAATAAAGGCACATTGGTTGGTATCAATGATGCTTGGGAGAACCACATGCAATCTATTAGCCAAAATCTTCGACAAAATCTTATAATAGACATTGCATAGAGCTATAGGGTGCCAATTGGTAATCTAATTAGAATCATTCCCTTTAGGTAAAAGAGTAATAAAAGTCATGTTTGCTTCCTTCAAAAATCTGCCATTTTGGAAAAATTCGATAATAGCATTGTACACATCATCTCCAATAATCTTCCAAGCATGCTTATAAAAGAAACCATTAAACCCATCCGGACCAGGACACTTGTCTTCGTTCAAACCTTTCACAGTGTCATCAACCTCCTGTCTCGTGGCATTCTTGGTGAAAAGATCATTTTGAGCTTGATTAACATGAGGTCCATTCCAAGCTCCAGACCAAACACAACCTTTATCACGCTTACATAATAGGGAGTTATAGTAATCAACAATAGACTCTTTAATCAAATTATTATCTCTCGTAATGGATTCATTGACAGTTGAAAATTGATTGAGTTTATAACCCTTCTAGTTCTAAGGGAGGAATAGAAGAACTTAGTATTAGAATTACCCTCTTTGAGCCACTGCACTCTTGAATTTTGTTTTAGGAAACCTTATTCAATAGTAGTAGCTCTCTTGGCCTCTTTGTTTTTCATATTTTCTATACTTCTCAATAGAGTGTCATTAGGATTCAGATCCGCTTCTTTTTGGACTAACAAAGCGTGTTCTTTAGCAGAACGGGCAGTAGTTAGAATATTACGAAACATGGTCTTATTCCAACTCAATAACTTCAGCTTGAGGTTCACCAATTTTCTGTAGAGCTTGAAAGTAGCAAAGCCATCAACCTCCATGCTCTAGGAATCTCTCAAGATCTCATCAAAGTCTTCATGCTTAATCCACCCATTAATAAATCTAAAAGGAGTTTTAAGTTTTTTTTGCTCCCCAATGACAAGACAGATCCTATGATGATCATTGATGATGTTGGACAAGCTTTCTCCATGAAACTGATCAAAGTTAGATTGGAAGAGAACATTATAAAGGATTTTATCAATTTTGGTCACAATGAACCTATCTCCTTCTTGTCTATTGTCCCAAGCAAAGAAACGGCCATTGAGATCTAGCTCGAACAATCTGTTATCAAGCACAAAATCATTAAAGTTATCCATAGATTTAGCAGAAGGGGGCAGAATACCAATCTTTTCTTCAATTTTTCTAACATCATTGAAGTCGCCCATAATGATCCAGGGCTCACTAACTCTATTAGCAAAGTTGGAAAGGTTCTCCCAAAGACTAACTCTATCATGATCATCGTTATGACCATAAACAACAGAAATCACAAAGCAACTACCATCTTTCTCAACATTAAGGTGGATGACTTGATCACATTCCTCGATAAACTGAACATTGCATTGATTAATCTTCCATAGAACGACTACCCTGTCAAGCACCATGTCAAGTATACTTTACTCTTCTCATATTATAAAGTCCCAATATCGTTTACTAATGTGTTGATTTTCCCCTTTATATGCCTAGGGATGTGATGTCCCCAGGAATTGGATCAAGTAAGGACCCAAGAGAAACAAGCAAGGACCAGAAGACCTTCAAGAGCTAGCTGGTGGGGTGCCATCCATACTAGGTGATCACATGCTTAGGAATGTGTAGACATGTTATATAACTCAACTATAGTTTCTTATGTAAAGAATAATGTATGAAAATCAATGGTGAATTATGTGTTTATTTTCTATGATTTCATAAATGTGACATCCCCCCTAAAAGATGAAATCTTCCACTGAGTTATGTTGAATATCATAAGGATGGGTGTTACATTAATGGTATTAGAGCCAATAAATGGATGGCCACTAAGCAAAGACCAGATCTATATGTTCTAACATTAGGTATAGAAGAAGTAGGTGAAAGATATTAGAAAACAAAGTGTGTGTCTTGATATGAGACAAAGGTTTCGATAAGGATTAGGGTTATGTGCCTAGAATTTTTGAACTTTTATGTTACTCTAGAATTTTATATAGCATGCTCTCTCTTTTTCCCGCGTGTCTATGGTATGGGACACATGCTCATTGGGTTTTGTAAAGAGAATGTTATATGCATAATCATGCTTGTATTGTCCTTTCAAGTGCATGTGGTATGGGACATATGAATGAGGGAGGTGCTAAGATAAGTATGATAAAATATGTCACTGTTGCATATATGAGCGTCCGACATGAATCCAAAGGCGATAAGAGTTGCATTAAGAGTTTGAGACCTATAGTCACCTAAACCTAATCAGGCAGATTGTAAGACCATGCATGCATACAAAAAGTATATATTTGACATAGATCCATGGTAGAGTTAGATCCCCTAGAGAAGAGGATAGAAAGGACCTTTGTGATGTCAATAATGACGTGAAATAGAACCATTAGTAGTATACACACATGATTGATAGTATTTTACCATGAGGATGAAACCATAAGATGATATTAGAAAATAGTTTACATAGAATATGTCAAACCCTAATGTGGGTAGTATCTTAGAAAATTTTGAGGATGAAATTTGTTCTACGTTGGGTAGAATTGTAACATCCTGAATTTTCAATATTAACTTAAGTCTTAAAATGTGGTTTTCTTGAATAAATGATAATCGAGGAGCTTATTAGCAAAAGATCCTGAAAAGGAATTTTCTTAAATAATAATGAAGTTAGAAAACAATATTAGGATCAATCCACCTTTTCCTCCAATATAAGTATGATTTATGCACTTAAGAAAATAGATGTTGTCCCCTCACCTTTTTATCTTTCCTAACCTTAAATGATGTTAAGGGGAAAAGTAAGAGAGAATTAAAAGGTTCCAAATTCGAAATTATACTTTGTACAACTTAACTAAGAACTAATCATCTTTCCTTTCATAGTTCTAATAAGAAGAAAATCCTTTTTCTCTCTCCTCCAACAAGGTTGCTCAAAAAGTGATACAAATATACAAGACATGACATTTTGAGAGAATAATGAAAGTATATCTTGAATTTGTGCAATGTACTAACAAACGAAACTATTTTTCTAAATTATCTAATCTATTAATGCATTAAGTTAAAGTTAAATGACTATTAAATAAACTATGGTCAAGACTTACGATAAACCTAAATCTAATTCAATAGAAATAATCTAGACAACTTAATTAGTCTATGGTCCAAATTTGGATTCATTTTGACCACGTTTGACCTTTCAAATCAATTAAGGGAGTTTAGAGTATAGTTAGATTAGGAATTAATAAAAAATTCACTAAATGCGCCGATTTGCCCTAAAGTCCATATTTATTAGCGATTTCACATGCTTCTTTTCATTTTTTCCTTTTTTGGGCACAATCAAACGCTCCTTGTTTAATGCACTCACGATCTGATGGTCACAAACTCATCTCCTACCTCCTCTTCTATCGCTGGTCTGAATGCAAGCCATGCGTTTCTCTTCCACGATCCTCCCTCACATATCAATCCACCTTTCCTCATGATTCTTTCTCCATTGAAACCATAGCGTCCACCCAAACTGAACCATCCCTACTTTCTAGGGATCTCGTTCCCTGTAAACAAAACACCTAATCTAGGGCTATTCCCTCCTTGCCACCCCATTATTACAGAGGCAACCTCGAACCACATCTTGTGTATATAAATCAATCCTAACCAGCAACAACCCTGCTAGCTCCTCCTCCTCAACCAATGTCACCACCTGCTCTGCGAGACTCCCAGACCTACTCAAAGTACAACTCCGCCGACCTTGTCTTTGCCTCAGCTATCACCGCCGGCTTCCATGCAATTATCGATTCAGAAATCATCCATAGCCCCCCTTCTCCCTTTTTGGTTTGTCCATTTTCCCTGTGATTGCCCCAAACATCGTGCCTATAAATCAACTCTGATATATCCCCGACATTCATCGCAGTACCCCTTTGATAGCCCTCTAATTATGAACGAACCTCCGATGTGTTCCACTAGACTCCAAGGTCTTTTCACCAGCCTTATTTGATGTTTCTTCATTGAGATTTCTTAGTTTCCTCTTTTGGATAGTTTTTCCTAAATTTTCATTGTTTTCCATCAAACTAGTATAAATGTGGCTTTCTTTGTGTTCACAAGATCGTGCCTTGATTTCGTATTGACCTAGTGAAACGTTCAAATTTTCTTATGTGTCCCTTTTTCCCAATGTTCATGCTCGGTCCCCTTCCTGTTGTTGGCTGTGGTAGTAACCATGGAGTTGCACCTCTAGTCCATGCCAGAGCTAGTGGGTTGCCTCGGTGCATTCGCCATGGTTTGGCAAACTCACATGATGTCTTGGTATCTCAGAAGCTCTTGTGTTGACAACTCTGGATCAAAGCTAGGATGCTCCAGCAAGTTGATCAATCCATGGCTCATGTAGGAGCAAGCTGGGAAACAATCCAGGTCTTCAAATGACCTAAGTATCCCTACATGATCAATAGAATCATTAGTGTTTCAAAGGAAATATAGGTACTCTGGTTCCTATTTGTTTCTTTTTCGCAAGTTTATAGTTAAGTGAAAAGACCAGTTTACCCCCGCCTATTTGATTACATGTAACATGTGCCTAAGACCCTTTGGTTATTTTATGGCTTATTTACATCTGATTAATCACCAATTTAAATGATGTCACGCCTAATGTTTCCTGCTCCCTGATTGGTCGATTTAATAATATTCACAATAAATCATTGAATGCTTAGAAAAATACAAATAAATAGTCGTTGGAAAGGGTTTTTTGAGAGGAACACAATTTTATGATTTTCAAGTCCCAATTTTCATTTCCATTTCAATGTTTTGATAGAAACCCTATTTGGAATTTTGAAACCTTAATTATGTACCATATATGATTAAGGAGATCTAATCCAACCCAGTTTTCATAAGTTAATGATATTGATTAGTAATCCAAACCCTAATACACTAAAACCCTAATTCACCTTAATTCAACCTAAGATCAATACAAGGTATAGATTAATGATGTTTATGAACAGGTGCTTAGAGCCTAATCAGGTCAAGGAGAGTTTTGAACTAGATTTGACTCAAGGATCAGGAAGACTATCTTAGGATCTACATTGCTCCAAGGTAAATGGGTCATGTTGCTGAGCACAAGTACTATTGGTTGTTTGCATGTTAAGTATAAAGTAGAGATTATCATTTCAAGTTTAATGTTTTAATCATGTTCACTATATCACTACTTGATGATTTCCATATGCCACATGCTATGTTTATAATGTTCACTATGATTATAGCTTATGATTAATGACTCATGAAAATCATGTTAATGATCAAGAGCGAGAAATCCCACCATGTTAAGTTTAAGAATCATGATTATGTTAATGTTAATGTCTTGTTAATGATCAAGTTAATTGGAATTGAAATAGTCATTATATGCTCCCAAATCATGGACCTCAAGGGGTCATCAAGGGCTTTCCTAGCATCAAGGATTTCCTAGCAATCATGTGCTCCCTAGGGGGCATCATAGAAGGATGCATACATTTATTTTCAATTCTTCAAGTTAATAATGATTCAATAATTCTTATAGTTAATGTCAAGTATACTTTACTTTGCTCATATTATAAAGTACCACACAATTTACTGATGTGTTGATTTTCCCCTTTGCATGGCTGGGACGTGATGTCCCTAGGAAATGGAGCAAGTAAGGACCCAAGAAAAGCAAGCAAGGACTAGAAGACCTTCAAGAGCTAACTGGTGGGGTGCCATCCATACTAGGCAATCAAATTACTTAGAGATGCTTAATTTCATGTTTAGTTTTCCATGCTTAGAAATGTGTAGATATGTTATAGAACTCAACTATATTTTTCTATGTATAGATTAATGCATGAATCTCAGTGGTGAATTATGTGTTTGTTTGCTTTGATTTATTAAATGTGACATTCCTCCTAAAAGATGAAAGCTTCGGCTGAGTTATGTTGAATATCATAAGGAGGGGTGTTACAACAATGCTTGTTGGTCTTTTGGTGTTAGAGTCCTAAAGTAATCCTTGTACACTTAGGTCTTGGGGATAGTTTAGTGGGTTTTGTGGTTGTTCTATCGATACAAGTTTTTGTCTTATGTGCCCTTTTGTTGTATATAGTTGGATGATGTACATGTATGTGCAAGTGAAATAGTAATCATGTGTGATAGGTATGTTTATGGAGCATGTTATAAGAACAAAGTTTTATGAGATATATGATAAAGATGGTAGGTTATGGACCTTTATATGACAAGTTTTATGATGTTGGTGTCTTGTACAATCACTTTTAATTTTTAGTGCTTTTCGACAATCTGATTGTTTGGTATTGTTTCCGCATTTGGATTTGAGTACTCTCACTTTGTGTTGCAATGGGTGTCAAAAAACCAAAGCACCCCAAAGAATCACATTCTCTTTCATGAAGCCAAGAGAGAGAAGGTACCCACTAGATGTGGAAAATTGTAAGATAACCCTCTTAAGTGGGTAAATATCAATTTGAGGCAAAACAAGCACAGAAAGCACAACTGTCATCCAAACAAGCTCAAATTGGAGACTTAAGCTCTCCACAAGCTCTAAGAACATCTCATAGGATTAGAGAAAGGTTCTAATCACTTAATCCAGCCAAACAAACAAGGTTAGCCTAAAACACCGGTTAGGGTCTTATAGGCCATAAACCCCTAACAAGGATTTCACTTCCAAAATCCAAAGTGGAAAGAGACGGGTACATCCTAGGAATCTCTTCCTCAAGCTCCCACGTCTATGACTAACAAAGAAAAGGAAAATTGTCAATCACCTCTTGGGTGATTAAACAAGTGTGTAGAACCTGGGTCAACCAAAGTAGATAGACATATCGGAATGAAATAACTCCATCTGACCTATCTCTACTCGCAGGTTGACCTCTCCTTCCAACTGACTCAAAGCATAAAATTGAGCCATTGCATGTTGTTGTCCTCTTTCCCCGCTAGCCTATCTAGAGGAACCAGTTTACTATGCATTTATGTCCTCTTCCACCGATGTTATATTCTTGTCTCTATTTTCCCTTCTAGATTTTCATCGGTTGCGGGGTCACCTCATCATCTTTCATTGTACACTCCCACCTCATATGTCCTACCTCCCTACACTTATGGCAAGACCGGGTCTTGTACTATGGCCTCAACAACCCTATGACTAACATTGATGATGCACTATGATCTCCAGCAGTCAGAAAGTTTCTGCCACTGCTCTTACATGCTGACCATTGTGTCTGACTTACTACTCTTTACTGTGATAGTGGTGTTGAGATCCTAGGCTCCTTAAAGCTTTCATATGACTGTCCTTGGTACTGCATCGGTCACTTCTTGACACCCTTCTCACACTTATCGACCATTGATCTCTCTATCCTCCAAACAGACTCCACAAACGTGGAAAACCGCTCACGATTCTCCAAAGCAGCCACTGGGGTAGACAACTCAGAACTCAACCCCTTCTCAAAGCATCGGATCCTCTCCTGATCTGTTGTTTCCAAGTGAGTGAAGAACAACAACAACTCCTTAAACTTCACTTCATACTCATTGATTGACTTGGATCCCTATCGAATCCTCTCAAACTGGGATATCTTCTCATCTAGGTAGGTCTAAGGAAAGTTTCAACTAATAAACTCACGTTGGAACTCCTCCCAACTTATAGCAAAACCAGGCCTCTTCTCCTCATCAATATCCCACCAATCGTCGACACTCCCCCTTTAAAAGATACACTGCATGCTTCACTTTGCCTGTCTCGGGGATGCTAAGGATCGTCAAGGCCTTCTCCATCTTCGTTAACCATATATCAGCATCCATTGGATCTATCGTACTAGAATACTCCACAACCCCAACACATCTCATCCTCTCAAAAGTCTTCCCAAAGACTGGAGATTCAATACTGGGAACAACTGCCCTTAGTTGTGGTGTAGGCATCCTGTCTGCCATGTGCGTCATTTTTTCCATAAACTGCCCAAACAAAGACAAAAAAGTAAGGTTTTCCATCATGGTCGGGTCAAACTGGGGTACTTTAGGTGCCCGATCTTCTCTTTCCTAATTTGTTGGACCACCTCCAAGTGTAGCAACATTTCTCTCTATAGTGTGTTCTTTATGTTCTCCATACATCTTTTCTACTCTTCTTCTTCTTATGCATAAGAAGAAGTCACTATATGACATACTGGAGGACACTAGAATATACACAAACCCTAGTCCTTGGTCCTCGTAGACTCGACAAACCTAAAGCTCTGATACCAACCAAACTGTGATGCCCTGACGTGCCACAAATGAGATTACTAGAAAACACAAGAAATTAAAACCAATTTATGAAAATCACCAAAAGAAAAAACTTATCATATGTAAGTCCACAATCATGTTCAGATGCATTACATATCTTGTCAAAGGTGCTTACATCACTGTGCATCATCATTCCTATCATCAACCTTACATGAGATATTTGTGTCACATATATACATATACACATGTCATATCTTACATACATGGCTGACAAGCCCAAAACCTCATATCTATAATGTATCCATGAAACACAAAAAGAACACCCCAAAGACATGAGTGTATAGGGATGACATCTAGGACTCTATCACCAAAAGACTAGCAGCACATCCAACCTTATCAGCTAGTTCTCTTCCTCAGCTGTATAATCATCACCTCTTCATGCAATGACCACCTAAAAGATGTGGAAACCCATGGGGTGAGGCCAAACATCCCAGTGAGACATATAACTCTCTGCTAACAATTAAAGCACAAATAATTAAGAAATTAAATAAAATACTTAGCAGGTTGAGAAGATTCAACTAAATGATATGTATCTAACAACTAAAGCAAATTAGGCAACTAAGCAGTTATCACTGAGCATTAGAACAATTAATATTCTAAGAAGGAATATGAAGAACATGCATATCTTTTATCAACTAAAATGAACAAAATCAAGGCAAAAGCTCATCTAATGTTATTCGCATTTTGTCCCTATGCAAGTAAACTACATGGCTATATTACATGTTTTATTAATGCCTTGAGGAGATGTGGTATACCACTCAAGCTCTAACTGACCACTACTACATCGAAACTAGTTCCATACAAGGTCAATGGAAGAGGTAGAATCCACGACCTCCCCAACACCACTTAATTAGCATAAGAGAAAATGCCATAGAGACATATCAAGTCTAACAGCAAAAAAACCTAGCCTACCTTGGTATATATGAACACCACTAGAGAAACTGAGATACGACCCATAGTCGCACTGCTGCCAGGGTATGGCCTACATCCAATCTTGTGAAAGTATCATAAGTATATATTGAGTCACATCACTAATCTACAACGCATAGCTGCACTCCTGCTAGGCTATGGCCTGCAGCCAATCTTGTCAATGCATATACTCGATAGTATATGACTCCGAGCTTCCACTAAGGGGGATCCAATTTCAACATCCAGTAAGGAATAATGTTGAAAATGGAACTATGGCCAGGGAAACTACATGATTAGGTTCTACTTGATTAATTATGCCAATTAAGGGTCTTTTAGCATCAATCAAGTTACAACGTACAAATCCAAAGCAAACTCTACAAATATAAGGGAAAGGTGCAACTCCAGAAGATATAAAATGTACAAGGTTTGAACTAGTCACATGATCATAACATGATAATTGTAATATTTCCATTTAGAAGGCCATCACCAAGGTCACATCACAGTGGGATATCAATCCCTCATCACATCACTGGAGGATGACACCCCTCACTAGGCATATAGCCTTTGCCAGGTCATAGGACCCAGTCATATAATCCTTGCATGTTTATCATCAAATTGTACCTCAACACTATGTATAATCACCATCATGTACAATTTCAAATTCACCACAACATTCACATAGCTATGGTATTCATAACACCTGCAAGGTTAGGTATTTCATAAACAAGAGAGAGAAAACATCATAATATGATAATCACTCGAAGTATGATAAGCAAAAAAACATCATGTGACCCAAACTAGGGTTAGGGTTCATTGCATCATGCCATCACCAAACCTTATATTTATCTCCTTTCACATAGTAGGAGTGTATTAGGGATAAGCATTATCATCAATGTGATTGATTAGGCATATCAACATCATGTACAAGTGTAGCATTATTACTATATCATTTATATATATATATATATATATATATATATATATATATATATATATATATATCAACCATGTGTTCATGTATCAACCAACCCACCATAACATAAGTGTCTCGACCACCCATCCAGGTTGGTCATAACTAAGATACAACAACATGGTCTCGACCAAAACACAACATGGTCAGGTTCACAACACAACATGTCTCAACCACCCATCCCAATAGGTGTCACAACCACAACACAACATGTCTCAACCACCCATCACATCAGGTGTCACGAACACAACACAACACAATAAATGTGTATCGACCTAAGCAAAAGCGTTGTGTCATGACCAAAACAAACATGGTCATGACCGTCCATCAAGGCATTGCAATCAGAACCAAAATAGGTGCAATGTCTCCACCAAACCTAAAGAAACATCACGACCATCACCATAATGCAACGTCTTGACCGCAACATGTCATGTATCGACTGCCCATCACAGTAGGTGTTACGACCCTCAACTCACATGGAGTCTCGACTACCACCAAGAGAAACATCTTGAGAGAAATAGGAGCAAGGGTCACGACCAACCAAACCCAAACAATGGGTATCGACCAAGGCAAACCAATGTGTCTTGGCCCAAAGATAAAACCAAGGGTTGCGACCTAAACAAAACATTGTGTTACGACCACTAAGGTCAAGGCATCATAGCAACAATTAACCCCCATCAAACAGAGATGAACCATGTTTAAAATAGAAGTTAAACATGGCCAAAACAAGAGATTGTTGTAAAACATGAACATTAACTGGGAGGAAAAATCCACATAAAGCGGTCAACAAAAATCCTAACACATGCACTATGAGAATCACCATCGAAAACCTTATGTAGGACAGATCATTTCACATTCAAAACATCCAAAACAACACCTAAACTCCATGTGATACCAAGGTACAACAACCCCATGCATGTGCTCAAAACCAAGATCAAAATATAGGAGAAAACAATCCATCTCACCATCATCACAAAAATGGGTACCATGAAATTAGGGTTTTTAAGAAAACCAAACGTGATAACCATCATCATTCAATCTCTATAACATGGTAAAAACAACTAGCATATTAGGGCAACATTTTATAGTGAGAAATAGCAACATGCAAGCAAAGAAGAGTGTAATAATAGAGAGGATAGAGAGTTATATAACACACCTTAAGTAAAATGAACTCCAAGGATCACAAGCTCCAAGCACACGATCACTAAGGATGATGAAGCTCCACTAAAAGCTCCACACTCAGCCAAAAAGCACATCATGAAAAATAAGAGACCAAGGTCAAAGGTTGCTCAACAAAAGAGGGTAAGACAACCCTTATTCTAACCAAAAGAAGGAAGGAGAAAGAGAAAAGAAACTTCCTCTCACTTGGGCACCACCTTGTTAAAACAAGGCCTATGACCCTTTTGATGAGGATATTCTCTCCAAAAAGACCACCATGGATGGTCCATGGTATAAGGCTGAGAAAAGAGAAGAAGATGGGGTGGAAGATCCAATGAAAACATCACAAAAGAAATGCAAACACTCACCAAGGTTGAAGATGAGAAACAATCACCACATGCAAGGGATCTGATCACCAAAAGCTCCAAGGATCATCCCTCCTTGCTCCACTAAGATCCAAGGATGAGAAAAAGAGCAAGAGGAAGAAAGAGGGCTAAAAGGTTTACTTGCATGGAGATAAAAGAGTTTATGTAGAAAAGGATGAGAGAAGGAGGGTGGAGATGAGGTGTCAACACCTAAGGGCACCAAAGGAACACTTTTCCACCCAAAAACCAACATGCAATCACTTAGACATTTCATGCACGAGATGGTGATACAACCTATGTTGGGTCTCGACCTCTTAGGTCTCCAACACATTGGTTTCTGTCGAGACGCTCCAAATGGATCAAACCAACACCGAACCACATGTCTTCGTCAAGAGAACAAACCTCAAGAAAAGCATTGTCTCGATCCAAACTCCACCAAGACCATCATGGTCAAGACAAAAAAGACCAAGCCTGGTGTCTCAGTCGATACACACTCAAAACACCCCTCAAGGTCGAGACACTCAACAAAGCACATCAAGGTTGAAACCAACCAAATCCTAGAAACCCTAATCTACTCTAAGAGTGTCACCACTCATCCAAGGACAAAATAAAGTTTCCCAAAGCATCACATTCTCTCTCATGAAGTCAAGAGATATAAGGTACACACTAGATGTGGCAAATTGGAAGATAACTGTAACATACTCGAATCTAAGTATATATATTTTAATTTTTCCTTTACATAGGTCCACCTCTAATTATACAAGTAATCAATATGTTTAGATTAAATTAGATCAAGTATGAGTAATTGGATCCAAGGAAATATAACAAAAAAATGTTAATGACTAATTAATTAATTATGTCATAAATTCACGATTTATTAAAAATTCACTAAATTACCAAGGATGACCCTAAATTGTCATATAAAAATAACACAGTTCTAATTAATAAATTTTATTAGACAAATGTGAAATGATGTATCAATTAACTAAGAAAGGCATTAAATACATAAATCAAATACTTAACCTAGAAGAAACCAATAAAATAGTAAATATTACCAAAAAGGAAAATTAACATTAAAATTTAATTTTTCATACTTTGATTGGTATATTCAATAATTTTGGAGTCCATCAGACCTTGCTAGTCCCCTCATTCAATTAATTAAATTAAATACTTTTTTTAGAGAAGGTAAAATATTACTGAAAGATCAAAATGTGAAAAGTATAGAGGGTATGGACCTCGTATACTATACAAGTGGACTTACACTAAAAAATCCCACTGTCTAAGAATCAATCTATCCACATTCATCCCCATACCTAGTTTGGCTATAAGAACCCAACGTAATTTATTTACAAACTTATCAAAAAGCAACAAAACATCAGTTTCCCCTATCCCATGGACTCTACTATTTCGTTCTTTCCATAAGTAGTAAAAAAATCCTATAACAGTGATTCCAGCAAAAGCCTCTGTTCCCTTGCTCTACTTGGTTCTCTCCATCATCCAAAAAATGGCTTCATATAGTCAGGTGGGTGTATCACCACTGCAACCCATTTTTGGGCATAACCTACACCACATATACTTAGAGTAGTTGCAACCAAAAAATAGGTGTTCATGCATTTCCACTTCAATTTTGCAAATAACATAAATTTGATTATAGTTCAGCCCCCATCTCCTAAGATGGTCCCAGGTAGGGAGTTTATTCATGATGCATTTATAAGATCAACAACTCCATTTGGGAATGTGGGTTGTGTTCCAAAGAAAATAAACCAAGGAAACTACGGTGTGTGATAATGGGCAATTCTCCATGGTTGGCCAGTAGCATTGTGCAGCCCCCACTTCCCATTGACCCTATAGTAATCACCCCTAACCTCCTTCCACTTGTTGCACATCAAGTGCCACACTCTAGACCCAACATTGTCACCAGAAATATCCAGGTTATCTTGATATCTTCTGGCCATCCACACATTCCAGCATGAGTTGTCATTCATAAGGAAGGTATCAAGTCTTTTACCTATTGCAGCAGCCACTAAATCAATAGGGTCAATAAGATTCAATCATCCTCCTTCATATCTTTTGTCCACTATGTCCCATGCCACAACATGAAACTTGCCCCCCCCCCACCATAAAGGCTTCAATGATGCTCTAAAACTTCTCTAGCATGAACATGGGGATATCAGCCTGCATACACCAATAGCGCACCTTGCCCATCAGCACTGTTCTAGCAAGAACTAATCTTCCGGCCATGGAAATCCTCACACTAGACCAGCTATCTACTTTCTCTCTAAAGTTATCAATATAGGCACTTAAACCCCTACCTTTAGCTCTGCCTCTACATATAGGTATGCCCAAATAGCGGGTGGGGAACAACCCTTCCTCTATGCCAATCAATGCTCTAAGTGTATCTCTCCTGTTATCACATGATCTGGAAAGATAAATTCTAGATTTGATATCACTCATGAAGAGGCTTGAAAGATCACCCATCTTTGCCATCATTTTGCGGAAGTTCTTAAGGGTCTTGACATTTCCTGCAAGAAAGAAAAGAATGATGTCTGCAAAGATAAGATGAGGCATAACTTTCACCCCTCCTTGCGTGAAAGATCTTATCCTCTTCTCCTCAACCTTTGTGTCAATTATATTCAAAAGAGCCTCCATCACAATAGAAAACAACAAGGGAGAGAAAGGGTCACCTTGTCTCAGACCATTGGTCACAGTAAACATGCCATGGGGGGTGCCATTCACCAAAATAGAGAAGAATGTTGTGGTAACACACTCTTTCATCAGAAGGATCCATCTATTTGAGAAGCCCATCGATTGCATAATCAGACAAAGGCCCTCCCACTTAACATTGTCGTACACTTTGTTCAGGTCCAACTTTAAGCAAGCCTTTTTGGTGCTAGTTTTCACCCCAAAGTCAAGAAGAAACTCCTCCGCAAGAAGAGTGGTCATAGATATTTCTATCTTTAATGAAGGCAGTTTGGGAGGGAGAGATAATATCCGGCAAAACTTTGTTCAATCTGCTTGCTAATAACTTAGAAAGAATTTAATAAATGACTTAGCAGTAGGCAATCAGTCTAACATCATTCGTAGATTCAACTACATTCTTCTTGGGTATGAGTCTAAGAAAGGCATGATTCATTTTCCTTAGCATCTTACCATCAACGAACCATCTAACAGCTCTACAGACATCATCTTTGATTAGGTCCCAATTGACTTGATAAAATCAAGAATTGAAGTCGTCCGTGCCTGGGGCTTTCATAGCTCTAATGGAGAAAAGAGCACTCTTAATCTTCTCAGTAGACGCAGGACCACATAACATATGATTCATAGTATTTTCAATTCTCTCATAGATGGTAAGGCATGGACTTATCTAGTAGTAGAGTTGTGCTTGTTGTATAAGTTAGTAAAGAAGTCCACTGCTTCTTTACCCACCTCACTAGGATTATTCACCACTAATCCATCAATTTTAAGAAAGGCATGTATGGTATCCTTCATCTTATTCTTCTTAATGGTGGCATGGTATGTTCTTGTGTTCCTATCACCATCCTTAATCTGCTTGATTCTACTATGTTTCCAGTAGCACAACTCTTCTACGTTTTCCATCTATAGCAGTCTCTTCTCAGTAGTAGTTTCCTCTTGTATGCTCAGCGTATGGAGAGGATTGAGTCTCACTACCTCTGCTACCCTAGCATGTCTATCCTCGATAAAGAACTCCATTGCTCCTTCACCCACCTCACTAGGATTATTCACCACTGATCCATCTGTTTTATGCAAGGCATGTATGGCATCCTTCATTGTATTCTTCTTGATGGAGGCATGGTACGTTCTTTTGTTCCTATAATCATCCCTAATCCACTTTATTATACTATGCTACCAGTAGCACAACTCTTCTGCTTTTTCCATTTGTAGCAGTCTCTTATCAGTAGTAGTTTCCTCCTGTATGCTCAACGTATGGAGAGGACTGAGTCTCACTTCCTCGTCTGCCCTTGCATGTCTATCCTTGGCTTCAATAATTAGAGACTTCAGATCATAGCGCCTTTTGACCAAACTTTAATCTCATCTTTAATGTTCTAAGTCTTCTCAGAAAGAATGTATAGAGAATTACCTTCCACTCTAATGTTCCTACTTCTTTTGATGAGTTTCCTACAGCTTGGCCACTCTAGGCACCCCACAAAGAATCTGAAGGGTTTTTGCCTCTCATGTAGTTGGGTGAGATCTAGGACCAGCCAAGCATGGTCGTTGTTGGGGTGAGCACCAAGCTTGACATTGTCAAAAGGGAAGACATCAAGCCACGCTTTATTTACCACTATGCGATCCAATTGACTAGAAATTCTTCTTTTCACCTCTGTTTTGTTCTGTCAAGTATTGTTTCCACCATTCATATTCAACTTGATCAAGTTGGATTTCTCCAGAGCTTCATTGAATCTCACAATATAGGAATCCAGTACCAGTAAGCCCCCTTCCTTCTCATGAGCTTTCTTGATGTGGTTGTAATCTCCAATGAAAACTTGCAAAATTTCTCTCTGGTTGGCGTGCCCCAAAACTTCCAAAAGTCTTCTACTATACAGTTCAATTGTGGCTCTAGACTGCTAAGACCACAATATGTAGACCACAATAATTGATGCAGCTTGCCGTGACAAGATGATCCATAGAAAAAATGATCTAGACATCCCACTACTATGGGCTCCATCCCAACACAATTCTACCACCCTCAATATGTTCTAGGTTTGAATCACACTCCCAGGCGGCTGGGAAAAGGCCCTTCATCCTTTCTTCAGAGACACTTCTTATTCTGGTCTCTAGGCAAACAACCAAGGAAGCATTAGTTTGCTTGATGATTCCCCTCAATGTGCATTGCTTCCCTAGACGGGAAGCTCCTCGTAGGTTCCAAGCGAGGATACACATCAAATTCTCTTGCTTTGCCCCTCCTTCTAGGGGTTCTGCCACCTCTCCTAGTTCTTCTTGGGGAGTTATGTGTTCTACCCCCAACCACTTCTAACAACACCTTTGCATCACCATCAAGACCCTATAAGAGAGCAAAGGGGTTGTCATCCTCTGACCCTCCCATCTTCTATTGGGCATTCTCAATCACCGACTGTGTATTGGACTGCTCAGCATTACAGGACTTCTTGCATATCTTGGGCATAACAACAACCACCGCCAGTGTGTTGTGTTTTGTTTCCTTCTCATAGACACCACTCTATTCACCCAAGCAGCAGCGGGCTCAGGATCCACCCTAGATTTGTCCAACTTGTGATTAGTTGGAGGATGACTCCTTCTGTTGTATCTCCTATCATAGAATTTCTTATGGTTCTCCCTCCTCTCTTCACAACCTCTAATAATCGGAGGTTCTCTTTGTGTCCTTCTTTGTCCCGGGCACACACTAGAAGCATGACTATAGACCTTGCATTTGTGACACCTCTCTGGAAGGGCATCATACACCACTTTGATCTCCAAAGCTCTCCCATCCAGCATAGCAATCATGACGACATGAGGTGGAGTCTTCTCAACACTAACTTCCATACAAATATGTGATAGGCCCACATATTTACCTCTAGAGATGAAGTCAATGACATTTGAATCTCCAATCCCACACAAATGATGGAAATGGCTCGCCTAGTCTAGTGTTGACCTACCTCAAGAAGAGTAACCCACACTGGGGCAGAGGTGAGGGAATCTCTTCTGATGTCCACCTTTGGTTACCATCTTCTCGTCAGCACCATCTTGTTTTCAAAGAACCAAGGCCCTTGCTCCAAGGATATATCCATGTCATCCATAGTAGCAAAGTGTGTAAGGGATAGTCCTCTCACCAGAGGTGAGAGTTGCAACTCTCCATTAGGTTTTGACGAACTCATCATCCACCCATGAATATGCTCCAGATTGTCTTCCTTCCCCATGATTTGAACAATTATCGAGCATTTGTGATGATCATCCATTTCCCTCACCACAGGTTCAAAAAACTCCATCCAGGGCCTTTCGTCTCCTTCTTGTATTCAGGTATCAATCTGTCCTCTGGCAAAAGAAGAGGCTTGCATTTCCTATGTACATCCATTAGTTTTGATAATGTTTCTACCCACAACCTCCCCACCGTCACATCTTCCAGTGGGTTCTTCCATCCTTTGGGTGCTTCTCCAATCTTCACACTATCAGAGGATGTAGCATCTTGGGTGACGACACCCTACTCGGCCAAGCTAGGCCCCGCCATGGCGGCACCATGAACCCCAAGCTAGAGATGGAATGGAACACTCCTAGAGAGAGAGACTAGGTGTGTAATTATAAAACATTAAATACATATTACTACACTAAATATCCTACATAAAAATTGATTTAATATTCATTTCCTCCACATAACATCGTCTCCCTCAAACGGTCGTTTATACCCTACAAGTGCTCTGTGCATATGAAATAGGCGGTGGGCCATTTCCTTCCCCACCTCTTCTCCTCCTCATCTCTGCTACCTATCCTCTCCCTTCCCCTATTTCTTATGGTCTTCTATTCTTCCCCCCTAAAACCCTACTCGCCAGTGCTCCTCATCACCATGTGGCCAATGTCCTGGCAGTGAGAAGCCGCCATCCACCCCAACCTCCAAGTAGATCCAATGCCAGATCACATCCACTTTATTGGTTGATCAGTGACGACATATACCCTGCTTCATCATCACCAATGCCACCTACAACCACCTCCTCACCAGTCATCTTCTCGACCAGTGCCTCCTGCTACTTGCACCCAACAACAAGCATGTAAACCTTCTCATTGTTGACCTTATTTTCCCCGACCCCTTCCTCTCCTCCCCTACTTCCTTCATGTCTTCGTTATGCCCAATGACTGTAGACTCCAAAGGGTACCCCCTAAAATCCACTTCTTCTTATGTTTGTGGCCATGCCAGAAAAGGAATGGTTGCCGCCCTATTGTGATGTTTGTAACTGGCCCCAATGATACCTATCACACGACTATGCCTCTTCTAGCCACACAATTGCTTCCACCACTAATAGGAGTTGATCCAGCCACCTTACCTCCTCTTAACTCTCTTCTCCTTCCTCCGGTCATGCCCTAGGTTGTCCTAGCCACTATACTTCCTGGTGCTCGAGACCTTGACAACCACCATAACCCATGACCATGGCCAGCGCCGACTTCAGAAACCATCAAGCAGTCACTACAAGATTGATTCACCTCGCTCTATCCCCTGCTTCCCCCTTGAGGCATCGCCGCACCTGCAGATATGGAATAATACCTCCATCATTCTCTCATTTGAAGATGACATTGCTAGCTGATGACAACGTAGGCACAGATGCAATGTAGGGTCACAACCTTCAATCATGTCTAGCAGGTTCATAGGATTCCCTGCCACCACGTTGATTATGCGCTATCTATGTCTGTATCTAGAAATCTTGGTGACATGGCAACCTTCTTTCAAAGATGCAGTGACCTATAGGGGATACTATATACACCAATCGTTAAAGATCTCAATGGACTAGAGATTTATCACATTACCTAGCTTGTGTGGCGGTAAAGAGGATCAATGAAATTGTCTCAAGCTGTTAACCCATGAAAAAAATCTCCATTCTAACCCAAGGATATCTGAGCACTGGAATGAAGTCAACTTGGATCATGGAAACAAGCTCTTAGAGTTATCATATGTAAGAAAACCCCTACTCACCAACTAATATGAAACAAATCTTGGTTATTCCTGTATAATGGGGTACTTAGTACTAATAAACTAGTTAGTAGATTATCCAGTGTTTAGGATAAATTCATTACTGATCAATCCATGGTAAATGAGTCTTTCCCCTTGTTAGTAAACCATATTATGATCATAAATATAATGCTTGGTTAGATATTATGTTGGAAGGATAATGTGATCAATGAGATATAAAACTAAATCATACCAACAAATCAGATAATCACTCAAGCCTCTTCATATTATTGGATCTTGTTTTTGTACATATATTTCCATTATACTCTAGAACTAGGAAATTTATTATTTATTCAGACATACATTCTTATAAAAATAAATTAAATGGTACATTTGGTATTGATTAGAGTCCTAAAAACATGATACTTGGTTGTATTGATAATTTGTATAATTTGATAAACATTCATGTGGGAACCTAGTAAACAAATTTATATGGTAACAAATACACCATAATTCTTGGATAAATTATGACCCTAAGATGCTTAACTTATATACATCGAGATGATAGTAGAAAGACAATAAGATCATTCTCATGGAAATGGTTATTAGAGGAAGAACCACAATGAGGAATCATAAGTATTGGCAAAGAATATGGAAAGCTTAATGTATAACCTTGTACATATGTGAGATATTCTTAATATATAAAACCCTAACTTGACATTAGGAGATGGATTGGGTTTAGCTATACTTTCACTCATAGATGGATAGTTGTGGACTAATATGTTTCTAAAATACTTTTAGGATGAGAAGGATGAACCATGGAGTTCACCCCTAAAGATAGTGTTAGTCTTGAAGATCAGATATGTACTCCTACCTATTTAAAACTGGGCATTATATGACTAAATTTTCCCATAATGAGGCAACTTTTTGAATACTTTCTCTTGTTCCATTTGTTGGTCATATCATATACTCTCAATTGGGCCTATTGTTATTCTTATGAAATTACTATTATCATGTTGAATTGGGTCAGTCACCCCACTTGCTATTGACCTTAAATTATGCCACATATGTTTATGAAAGGTTTATCTTGCGACTCTATTTATGCATACTATATGATTTAACTAGTTTAGCTATCGTAGATGCTTATGCGTAACCATTAGGGTATGCATTTCAACCCGGGGTATGCGTTTCTACCCTTATATATATAGAGAGGTGCTTTTCCACCTAGGGGGTTCTTTTTACCCATTTTACTTAGTCCAATAACTCAGTGGTGTCATGGCCCTACTATAGTTACTTTAGTCCAATATATATGCATGCAAATATTTGTTGTGATACTGATGATTGATTATGGCAAGAATCATTGTTTAATTGTTTAATTATACTACCTCATTCTTTTGGAAATTCCTTCTCTTGTTACTTCTCATTGAAACTTACCTAGCTTTAATGCCCCCCTTTTTTTATGGGAACTTCTTACTTTACTTGTGAAATATATAATTCCCTAGTTAAATTTCTAATGTATATTCTCAGCTCTTGCTTATTCATACTCTTTTGTTTCCTATTTTCTGGGTGTTCCCTCCACCCAGGTGTAGGTGCTTTATAAGGCCAAGACTTGGGATGATTGTGAGCTCATTGGTGAACTTAAGGTCAGCTTGAGATATCCTTATTACCATCTACATATAAGATTATGTTTATATAGATGTAACCTTTTCATTTTATGTACCACCCTTATGGTGAGAAAGTTATTTACATGGAAACATTTTGTAACCTTATAAATATATATGTTTTCCACTGCTTAAAATTTTTTATGGCTCATGTTTTTACCTTTCAGTGGGCCCACTACCGAGTTTCACTCTTTACAATAACCCTCTCAAGTGGGTAAATTGCAATTTTACCCAAAACAAGCATAAAAAGCACAAACATCATCCAAACAAGCTCAAACTGGACACTTAAGTTGTCCACTGTCTCTAAGAACATATCAGAGGATTACAACAACGTTCTAAGAACTCAATCAAACCAAACAAATAGGGTTAATCCAAAACACCGGTCAAGGGTCTTACAATGAAATAGGACAAAATTTGTATGTCACAAATATGCCACTTTGTAAATTCAGTGTGGCTGAGAGCACCCTCTTTTTCATTAATTGAAAGGTATTGAGAAGGGGTTTTGGAAGGATCTAAGTGAAAGAAAATGTGGTGCCCAAGGAGGTCACCCCAAATAGTTTCCCACCATGGATGCCATTCTTAGACGGTGTGTAAAAGAATTCATGATGCATGATGTTGGAGGAAGTTATTGTTGGTATTTTTGGCTTCCATTGTGAAATAATGGAGATGCATATGAGTGGTGAAAAAATGTTGATGGGAGATGAAAGGATTAACCAAATTATAACCTTGCTCTGGTACCACGTGAATGAATTGAAACTTAAAAATACAAGCATGTATCAATGTGTTTCTTACAAAGAGTATGTCCCTTTATATATAGGGGAGGAGATCCTCTTAATAATTATAAATGCAATGAATCTGTGAAACAAACTGACATTCAACAACATATATACATTGAATGGTCAACAATACACATATGGTCAAAGTTAACGTTAACTAACAATCAATACATATATTAATTGATAATCAATTAATATCAGCAATATAGAACTATTTTGCATCCCAAAATATAATAGTTTAAAATATATAACTATTATATCAATACAACATTTTCTACTAATTTTAGGGGTTCAGAGTTGGTGTGGTGGCCACACAGGTGACGTGGGGGAAAAGCATTCCCACTAGAGAAGGAGACGTGACAACATAGCAACATGGTCATAAATGGATCACAGAATCATACGTGTGCGAGTGGATCCACCCCACCTAGAAGAAAAATGGAGCAATGGCCAAGACAATTGCCTTCACAGACGAGATTCACAGGTAAATGTGTGGTGCAACATAAGATCTTAAAGAACTCTTGTTTTGATATCAAATTCAATACAAAAAGGGGGAGAACATAACAGACTAGGAGTAAATCTTCCATGATGCTTCCATGGTGGTTTACCATACATCACCCATGGAGTACCAATTTCCAAAACTAGGATAGAATAGAAAACCAAAATCAAATATGGATGCCCAAGCAAACATCAAAATTTAACTGAATGTTCAGTATCTTAATGAGACATCACAACTGGAAGTGTCAGAGGAAGCACACTTTTGTTCGTTGAGTTTAAAGATATCAATATTAAATGAACAAAATCAGACATTCTAACCATTTTTATTGACTAGAATCCAATTTTTAAGATTGATGAAAACATCTACAGAGAAAAATAGAAGTCGTTGTACTTTTTAATAACCGTAAAGGTTGTGGCCAGAAAAGTAGGTTCATTATGTTGGGTGATATGATAAGAACAATGTGGAGATTGATGGGTAATTTCAGGATAATTGACTTATACAATAATTACCACCTAGTATAACTAGTTAGAGAACATGACTATGTAAAGGTGCTAACAGGTGACCCTTTTCCAATCTAAGATCAAACCTCGATCTACATCCATGGGTCGCTTACTTCTCATCACACCAAAAATCCTTACGTCTTTGTATCTTGGATTCATATTCCAAATCTTTTGATTTTTCTATAATATAAGCAACACCTGGAGGAGGTTGGAGACATCATCGAGAAGATGATCTGAGTATCTTCCAACATAGACTTCAAAAGGAGGGAGAAATTATCTAGTATTACAATGAATATGGATAGAATGAAACTTTTGGTACTAGGAATCATCATCGAAGGATCCTATTACAACATGAATACGAGAATATATTCAATATTTGTAATTTTTGTGGCATAATGGAGTAATCTAAGGAAAATTGTAAGGAGACTAGAGCATGGAGAGTACATGTGCTTAGCAAGGTAGAAGAGGAGTCGTAAGAGGATACACTAATTCCATTTGGGGAGTTTGATGCATCATGCTTGCTAAGTCATTCATGTATCATTTCACTAAGTAAAGAGTTCTCTAAAATAGATCAGGAGTGAAAATCAAGAACATATATTTGAAAATCTTGACTTGGTTGACAAGTAGGAAGATGGGGGATCATACCTGCAAAAAATAGCGAAGATATTTTTGGGCATTCATTGAATGAAATAGAAGACTCTGAATAGGAAGAAAGGGACCGTTGGAGAAACATAAAATTGGAAACCATCACAAAATATCACGGGCTCTAATGTGAATTACAGAGTTTAAAACACTATCTATGAGGAGAGCATCTAAAGAAGACAAATTTCACATCATCCAACCATTATTTTTTTATGAGAAAATGATTGTTATCATGGACACCACATGTAGGTACATAAGAGCATGTCCTTGTGTTTTTCAAGGAGACACATAATACAATTTGTTGGGATAATGTATCTTATCATATTTTAGGATATTAAATAGTATCTAACAATATTGGAAAAGTACAAATTTTGAATAGATTTAGAGTTCAATATAACATTTAACATTTTTCTCTCCCCTACATATTAAGTTTGGCATTATCTCTCTACATCCTTTATTCATAGATTAGCCTTATCCTCTTGTACTGCATTTTGTGGGTTGGCCTTAACTTTGGGGATTGTCTTATTGAGTACTACATGAGTACTATACTTAAACATAGTATCATATGGTTCCAACTTATGATAACTTTGTGTGTGACAATGTGGGACAATATTATGTACCAACAGTGTGGGCCAAAAGGGGAGCCAAAAAGATAGCAAAAAGGGGAGCAAATGAGAGTGTCTTAAGGAATTCAATTATGGACAAATGATTGTGAGAGAATTAGAATTCTTGTGATTTTGTGAATGTTTTTGCTCAATAAAATTTTATGTCTTCCTTGAAAATAAAATTCCCATTGGTTATGTGCTTTTGTGTTTGGCCTTTGTCAAAGGGAGTTGTTATTATTTTGGTTGTTCATGCTTGGGTTATACCTCATATAATGACTTTTCATGGGCTTGAAGCTTCCATATAAAATAAGACTTCAAGTAGTATCATATCACGGTTCATATGAGATGATTAGAAAGCATCAGAGGCACAAAAAAGTATAACAACATGAATAAATATTTTTTGGCTCTGTCTAATAAAAAAACTTGATGGAAAAATGAAGGTTTGTACTTTGCATGGTTGGATTTAGGTTTGAGTTCTTGTGTCATTACAAATCTTGTGAAGATGTATGATGGACTATGTTGCACATTGTTGGGGCTCTGATACGTTCCTGATATCAAGAACTATTTGATATCAAATAGAGTTCTTAAATGCACTAGTTGTGAAATATCAACATGAGGTGAAGTTGTGAAAATCACTTGCAAGGGCAAGTGATCATGAAGAGTATTCTTCCAATGGAGTTGATCAACTGGTTTCTTATTTTATAACTAGAAGAGGAGTGTCTGATGAAAGAGCTACTAACATAGGAGGCATAGATGAAATAGTGGCATGGGTGGCAGGCATCATGAACCTGAATAGTGCTACATGTATTCAACACTCCTGGATAGTATGGTGCAATACTAGAAATTCAGCTACAAATTTCAACAAGTGCAAAGGCAAAGTTGTCAACTATTGGAAGGAGGAATATGTGGTAGGACTAACCATGTGGTGTCATTGAACAGGCACGAATCAGAGAAGGAAAAACCATATGGAATGAGGGACAAAGGTGTGAAGGATGTAGTTTTTCAACCGTAGGTGGTTGAGGTATAGTTTCTCAAACCGTGCAACATGCAGAGCTATTACAAAAAGGGTACAGCCATCCAAGCTTGGACATATAGGTGTGCATGGTAGAGTGCTTTAATAGATAGAACCATGGAAGAAGAATGGGATCAACCTTTATAAGAGAAGTAATTACACTTTAGTGGATAAGATCCAAGGTGGAGATTTTTGTGATAATGTCTCTTATCCTAAGTTAGGATATTAAATATTAAGTTACAATAATGTGATATTTCATATTTTGAATAAACTTGAATTATTAGGTAATATTTAGTATTTTCCTCTCCTCCTATCGATTAAGTTTGAAATCATCTCTGTGTTATCCTTTTGTATTAAATTATCCTTATCCTATCGTACTACCTATTGTGGTTTGGCCTTATCTTTTTCGATTGTCTTATCGAGTACTATGGGAGTACTTAAATAAGACAGAGTGCCATATGATATAATGTTCCAATGTGTGGGTTTAAATGTGTAATAGCATGGGGTGAGCCAACGTGAGACAACATTGTGTGAAAAGATTGTGATACAAAAGGGGAAGTAAAAAAGATAGCCAAAAGGAGAGAGAACAAGACTGTGTTAAGGAATTCTATTATGGGAAAATAATTGTGAGACAGTGATATTCCTTGTAATCAAATGAATATTTTTGCTTAATATAATTTTAGAACTTCTTCATCAAATCTATTCTCATTGGTTATGTTGTTGGCGTTTGGCCTTTTTTGACGGGGTATTGTTATTGTTTTGGTAGTACATTCTTTGTTTGTATCTTGTGTAATGGTTTTTCTTGTGCTTGAAGTTTCCAAATAAATTATTACTTCACAAACTAGGAGGGTATTTCAACCACCAACCCACATTTGGTGCATCAACAGACATACATAACCACAACATGAAGGCCATCGGGGTACAGAGACCTCACCAATAAAAGTTCATAGAAAAGGTTTGAAGGAAACATGACACTCGAACATCAATAGGTTGATGGGTATATGTGATGGTAGCCAAGATCTGCAAATCCCCATTGATTTGATGTCAATTACAGCCTAGAATGTGCATGAAATCTATGGGGTAGATGCCCAAAACATGGTAGTCGATGTATTCTATGCATCCAGGTGTCACCAAGATGTATCATAGTCTGAAGGACTTGTATTGGTGGCCCGGTTTGAAGAAAGATGTAGCCGAGTTTGTGGCTAGATGTGCGGTATGTCAGCAAGTGAAGGCTGAACATCAGAAGCCGGCAGGTACGCTGCAACCTTTGCCGATACCACAGTGGAAATGGGATCATATAACCATGGATTTTGTAGTTGGTCTACCCCGGACAACTAGGAATCATGATTCCATTTGGGTGATAGTGGACAGATTGACGAAGTCTGCCTATTTCCTACCGGTGAAAACGACATATACATCTGAGAAACTCGCTTGAGTATATGTGGATAAGATAGTACGTTTGCATGGTGTGCCAGCAACGATAGTTTCTGACAGAGGTCCTCAGTTTACGAGTCGTTTTTGGGAACAGTTGCACAGAGCGTTGGGAACGCAATTGAGGTTCAGTACAACTTTTCACCCGCAGACAGATGGACAGTCTGAAAGGACTATTCAAACTTTGGAAGATCTCCTTCGAGCTTGTGTTTTGCAGATTCTAGGCAACTGGGATGTACATCTTAGTTTGATAGAGTTTGCCTACAACAACAGTTATCAGCGGAGCATTGACATGCCTCCTTATGAGGCCTTGTATGGAAGCAAGTGCAGATCTCCTTTGTGTTGGTATGAGCCTGGTGAGTATCAGCTTTTGGGTCCTGAGTTAGTACAACAGACAATAGAAAAGATCAAGGTGATACAACAACAGTTGAAAGTGGCACAGGACAGGCAGAAGTCTTATGCAGACAACCACCGACGACCTTTGGAGTTCCAGGTAGGAGACAAAGTATATCTTAAAGTCTCGCCATGGAAAGGTGTGCTAAGGTTTGGTCAGAAGAGTAAGTTAGCACCCAGGTATATGGGGCCTTATCCAGTCATAGCACGTGTTGGCAAGGTAGCTTACAAGTTAGAGTTGCCTCCAGAGTTGCACAGGTTGCATCCATTGTTCCATGTCAGTCTGCTGAAGAAAAGTCATCCAGATTCAGGAACAGTGATACAGCCAGTTGAGGTTGAGCTTGATGAAGATGTGACCTACGCGGAAGGTCCTGTGATGATCCTTGACAGAAGAGTTAAGAAGTTGAAGAGGAAGGACTTGGTTCTTGTGAAGGTTCTTTGGCATCATCGTGGCGTTGAGGAAGCCACGTGGGAGCTTGAGGAAGAGATGAGGAGAAAGTATCCCTCGCTTTTCTCTTCGGATTTTGGGGATGAAATCCCTTAAAGGGGGTTAGCTTGTAAGGACCCTGACCTTCGTTTAGGGTTTACCCTGTTTGTTTTTCTTAACCCTGGCGCTTTGGTGCTTGCTAATCACCTTTAGTGGTGATTAGGGTTTGGTTGTGCTTTGTTGAGAGTTGGAGGTGCTACTTGCAAATAACCCAAGTCTAGGGTTTTGTGGGCAAGTTAGCCACCTTGTGAGGTGTCCCTTCCTCTCTTTGCTTCCTCTTATATAGAAGAGGTAGGCTTGGGCTCGTTGCTTGAGTTCTTTTGGGCCTTGTTGAGCTTGTTTGGGCCTTGAGGTGCCTTGTTTGGGCTTGGTTTAGCCTTGTGTCGCCCAAGAGATGCTTGTGTCGCCCTAGTGGAGTGTGTATCGGCCTAGAGGAGTTTGTGTCAGCCAGCTTGGGCGTGTGTCACCCATGGTGCCTTGTGTGTCGCCCATGGTGCATGTGGTTGTGTCGCCCATGAAGTTTGACCCAGCTTTGACCTCATTTGTGTCACCTAGTGGACACTTGAAGCTTGATGCATGCATGTGGCAAGGACCTTGGACAAGTGTATAAGGCTTGCTAGAGTGGGGGCTTGAGCTCTAGGACAAGTGTCCTTTGGGTGGGCGACACCTTGCTTGGACCAACCTTGTTTTCTCCTCCCTTTCCTTCTATATAGATGTGTCCTTTCCTTTGCTAGGAGTTCCTTTGGTTCCTTTGCTTTTTCTCCACCTTGAGTGCACGACACTCCCTTCTTCCTTTGCTTGTGTCGGCCGACACCCCCTTGAAAGAGCAGCTTGTTGGCTGATACACCCCCTTGGAGGAGCAGTGGTGGCTGATATCCCTTGAAGCTTGGAGCTCTTCTTCTTCCTTGGAGCTGGAGCTTAAGGCGGGTTGCATAACTTCTAACCCTAACTCCCTTATCTCTTGCTATGATCTTGTTTACATGTTATTAGCTTAGCTTCTTGCTTAGCTTTCATGTTGGCCGATCCTTGTGATCTAGGGTTTAGTGAGCAACACTCCTTTCTCCCCTTGGTCTAGAAGAATGAGTTGAGCTACTAGTGCCATGAGCAACACCCCTCCTTCTTAGTCGATTGAGGTGAGCTTGTGTCCTAGTTGTTTAAGCAACACTTTCTTCTCACCATGGGCTAGAAGGGTGAGCTTGGTTTGGTGGTGAGCCATCTTCCTAGGGTTCGGGTGCCTTTGTGTTTGAGGAAGAAGATGACCTTTGTGTGATGTAGCTTGGATGAGATGAGAGTGGGAAGGTGCTGCCCGACAGTCCCTTGACCTTGAAATCTTGGACGACACATAATGGAAGTCGTGTTGGGCGTCACATGCCTAGTCCCTACCTAAGATGACCTTCCCGATACACCTTGATAGATGTTTGCCTTGTGCTACTATGCTTTGATCGATGGGGCGTTGGGGCCTGGTTCTGTGATGACCGTTAGGGTTTGATCTTGTAGGGTGCACGATGCATGGATGAGCTACCCACTTTGAACGATACCTTGGTGATCTGATCCTAGCCGATAGTTGCCCTGTGACGGGCGTTGCTGGCCAAGCAGTGACGGGCATCATGCTGGTCTTGTATCGGCCGATAACACCCCCCTTGTGACGGGCGTCATCCGATGAGTGAGTTCCCGACATCCCCGAGTGTGTGTTGCCCCTGACGCGCGATACCCTTTGCCCCTGTGACGCAGTGTTGCACTGCTGCTGGTTGTCTTGGTGGCAACACAGCTTTGTGAGATGGCCGTTGTGTGTGATGAGCTTTGGGTGAGGGTGGGTCGCCCGATACCCCTTTTTAGTGAAGGTTTTTGGTAACTTTTGTGAAGGGTCCTTGTATCATGAAAACAACCTAGTGGTTTATGCCCTTGATTAACGATGGTGGCTCCTTATATAGATGACGATGCACGTTATCATAAGCTTGATCATTTATCTTGGTTTGATGATTATCTGTTAATGCTAAGAATGGTAATGGTAGTAGCATGACTACATGCATTAAGTAATCATCTTGATTATCTATATAATTATGAGATAAGGATAAGTACATAAATAGTAATTAATGATGTGTCTTATGCACATGATCACCAGTTGATGTATAACTGGTAATTATATCATCTCATGATGGTAAGCATAGTCCTTATGTTGAAACTATGATTATTGAGTACACTAACCATGCAAGTGATGCTTAGACATAAAAAGGCTATGAGAAATATGTGATGAGTAGCATCACTATGATAATTACTCTTGTTAAAGAGGTTGCATGCATGATGATGATGTAAGCCTTGAGAGGCAGTGGCACTACATGATGAGGGATTGATATCCCATGGTATGTGATGATCCTTAAGATGGATCTGGATGATTGGCAAGAAGCCAAGTGATAACATGTGATGTGGGATCCTTGTGATGGATCAATATGATGAGAATTGTAGTAAAAGCATAATGTTGAGTTTATGTTGTTTATTCCTTTTGATATCTTTCATGTTATACAACTTGGTTGAATCTTGCAATCCATCTAAAAGGTACTAAATAATAACAATGAAATACATCATGTAGTTTCCCTGGCCATAGATCCATCATCGTCAGGATTTGGTGATGGTGAAACGGGTTCTCCTACGGGTTAACCCGGAGCACATATTATTGAATATGCGAGGTTGCTCCTAGCCTAAACTGAGGAGGAAGAGTGCAACTTCGGTTGTAGACTCAAGGGTGCAGATTCAGGCCCGTAGCCCATATGTGTGAAGAGCATGGTGAACAGGCCCATGGCTCAGGATATGTGATATGAGGAGCATGAATGTGTTCATGGCTCAGAGCACGGTGAACATGCATGTGGCTCAGTTTCACTAGCGCCGATACCTGTACCGAGGCGGGCTAGGCTGAGGGTAGCCTGACCCTGTGGCTAAGACCACTTCAGCATGAGACTACATCCTACTTGTGTTGTACTCGTGCACTGACCACGAGGTGGGAGGTCGTGGAGTTCGGCTCTTCCATGTGACCTTGTATGGCACCGGCTCCGGGTTTCCCAGCCGTCGGTTGGATTTGAACGATACAGTTCACTTCCTCAGGGAATAAGAATATGTAATATAGTCGTATAGTATATATTGCTTAGGGCAAAACACGGAACATTGGTTGAGGCCTTATTTGTGTAGTTAATCTTGTTATATCTTGCAGTTACTTATATGTTCCTCATGTTACATAGCAATATATATCGTATCTTGTCAATCATGTTCTATTGAGAGATACTTGGTTATATGTTTTTTTTTACAGCTGGTAAGCTTGTCGGTAAGAATAGCTTTGCTTTATATAAATGCTCTTGTTATACCTGTCATAAGATAGCTGCTGTTAAGCTTTATCTTCTTGAGGTTCTGTAGTTTTGGTGGGAAGTTATGTTTCTTGCTGGGACAATGTTCAATTGTCTCACTCCGCTGGTTTTCAGGTAGCCGAGCTAGACGCGGTGGTGGTCGTGGTGTTGCGACCGAGCAGCTAGGCGAGCAGTAGAAGGCAAGCGAGGGATATGCTACTGTTTTAGATGTTTTGTAGTAGAGTCTAGAGTCATCCCTGTACTCTCAGGTCCTTGGTAGTGTTTTGATGTTGTTTCACGATGTACGATCGATGATGTTTTGTATATCCTGCTGTTGGTCGGATGTGGGCCTTTATGTATATGAACAGGTGGTGAACTCATGTGATGGATAGACAGTTGTTCCTTTAAGGTTTGGACACGCATCAGATCTTGTATATGTATATATAACCTATTTCTATGCAGGATGAGGACTAGAATGTAATAGTTTCTCAGTTTATCAGCTTTCTGCAAATGGTTTTAATTAACCCGTATTTTGGTGATATGTGGTTATGGCGATTTCCGCACGTTTTCGCGTAACACCTCTCTGTCTGTGTGATAGTGGGATGTGTTGCCACAGTTACCGACAAGAATGTCGGTTCCACCAAAATTTTCTTGTACAAGATGGGTAAAATTCTATCATTATCTCAGTGGTACCAACTGGTGTTTTGATGCCATTGAGTTTTTCCTATAGATTCATACCAAAAACATGCAACTCTATGATTGAGTCAATTCCACTGACTGTGTATTTGGTGGTTGTGAAAGGCTAGATTTTGGCTTAATTTTGAGGACAAAATATCTTTTAAGGTGTGTAGGATGTGATGGAGTGGACTTTTGAGATCCTAAATATCAAGGACATAAGTGAATCAATGTGTTTAGTTTATAATATCAGGAATTACAAGCTTTTTGGGTAAAGTTGCTTTCTTGATTAATGTTAATATCATGATTAATGTATTATGTATGTTGGGACACGATGTATGATTATTTATAACCTAAGTTGTAACACATCTTTGTCACGCGCCCTTGAGAAGGGAGATGCCATAGATTGTGCATGTGGAACCTTAGTAGCTCTTGGATGGTTAGATTGGAGAGTTAAGATGGCGCCTCCTCTCTACCAGTTAGACAAGGGAGTGGAGCACTTTGGCACTCAGACCTCTACATGTTGTGATCGTGGCATGGGAAAGAATGGTGAGTGGGTGTATGTATTAGCCTTTTTGAGACCTATAGGTCGAGTCCTCATTTGTGGGGTCAAGGACATGTAGTTAAACCTTCTCTTCATCGGCCTCTCCACCAACAGGTTAGACAAGGAAGAAGGAAGCAGATGAGAGAGGATGAGGAGGAGAGCCTGGCGGTCGATCCATGGATACGCCTTCTCGTCGCCAGTGGAGCGTCTCTGGCGGCGGCAAGCTTGCAGGAAGCTTCCAACCATGCCCAAGCAGCGAGATCGAGAGTTCGGAGGAGTTGTTGAGCAGGAGTGTGGCAACATCTCGTAGGTTGGCTAAGGAGGAGAGAGTGGAGGAGTCTTCATTAGGGGACAACAGTAGTAGTAGGTGGTCATCTTCTAGCCCAGGATCTTGCTCATGGCTGCAGCTGGTGACGACGCACTCACCAGGACCATCGAGGGAGGATCCAAAGGCCTCCATGACCGGTGTAGCTGAGGAGACACCGCTATACTTGTGAGCAGCCGCCAGAGGTGCCCAGGAGACATTGGGGTTCCTTGTTGCGGTCAGAACGGTCAAGGAGGAGATGGCAAAGATCTACTGGGATTCTTCATCTAAACCTGACAGGGTGGCGATGCCCTTACCAGCCAGAGAAGACACCGCAAAGACGGAGAACACAGAAGACTCACACAGTCACGCGGGAAGCAAGGAGCCCCACTGCCGAATCTAAGGATGCAATGGTCCGAAGGCATGAAGCTAAGATCGGGTAGGAGGTGGTGTTTCTTGCTTAGCCACCGAAGGTCTAATCACGACGGCACTCACTTGACGAAGGAGCGGAGAATGCGGACTCCCCGTCGTGCGAGGATTGGAGAACGGAACGCTGAACTCCCAGACCGTGAGTGAAGAGAAAAGAAAGTTAGAAAAACCCAATCCAATAGTAGTGAACCAACCCTAAACCGGCCCACAACCAGCAAAGGGCAGCGCCAGCCCGGTGGACACGTGGCGGCTCTAGATTGGCTAAAAGGTAAGAAAATCTGAGAATTGCTTAGATCTTTGATAAATTGTAGTAAATAGATCGATTATCAGAAGAAAACAAATAAGGTACCAAAATTCCCAGAAAAATGAGTAGAATATATTAGAATGGTAATATCATCCTTTTAATTATTTGATATCAGTGATATCATGTAATATGTATTATACTTGTTTCATGAGTAATAAATATTAAATGATGGCATAAAATTATGGAAAAATGTCAGTAAGTCTATAATCATGTTTATAATGCATATGATGTCAGATATGGTCATGTTGATGCACGAAAGCATATAATTTGATTAATATGGCTATTTAGGGCTCATAACACTAAAGACAATGCAATTAATGCATACATGCTCAATAAATGAAGAAATTTACAGAACAATCTAATATCAGTAACTGGAAGCTAATCTGGAACTTTGATATCAGTTAGATGCACGAAATTCATGTTATATGAAGAACACCCTTAATACATGAGATGTAACTCTAATATGGTTAATGAAAGTGATATAATGTTATGTTCACATAATAATGTGACACATGAGTATATCCAGGTGATGAAATATAATCTGGAATATGACATCAGTAAGATAATTCTAAGACAAGAATGTAAATAATGATGCACGCATACTAGTGGACTAAGCAAACCCTAATGAACATGATTAGGGTTAAGATGAGATGTATGACGATGCAAACCTGATGGTGATATGTGGTCTTGTCAGGGTTGACCAGGATATAGATGACATGAAACATGAAACATAAGATATCTTGCTTGATTTTCCATACTTATGGCTATGAACACATGAAACATAAGATATCAGATCCATCATATGATAGCACTAAACTCTTTGGTAGTATAGTGCATTGAAGTGATCTCAAACTCTTTGGTAGTAGATCGCATGTGTTAGATCTCAAACTCTTTGGTAGTAGATCACACAAAAAATGATCTCAAACTCTTTGGTAGTAGATCATAAGGCCTAAAAACATCAAAGCCCTTGGGGGTAGATGTACGAGATATATGATGGAAATGTGATTAAAATGTGCGTTCTCTTTTGTTAATGAAATATCTTTGTGCAAGTATGCACTTTTCCTTATATTTGTTTAATGCTGTCAAGTATTAGTTTTATCTTATTGCCAAGATATGATGAGAGGTATATAAAAGACACGTAGGCGTACTCAGTACAATATTCTTGAATATTGTGCTGACGTGTATCGCATGTAATCTTTTGTTTAGGTTGTGGCTTATGTTCTTGAAGATCCAGGATAGTTGAGAGTTGTGTGGCGAGCTGATGTACAGGTGGACCTGTTGTCTTAGGATCCTATAGTTTAGTGGTAGTACATGTATATGTATTGTTTGTTGTTCAATATGTAATATCAAATGTTGTAACAATTCATGTTGTAATTATATGTTGAATGGTGAACATGTGTGTATGGTTTTATTATTGTTCATGTACATGAGCTACTGATTGTTTCCTTATGACTTCCTCTGATTTTCTTCTTCTTAGCCTAGTGTGGGGTGTTTAAATTGGGATTCTCGCTGAGATGAGGGTTTCAATTTGGACATCACACATCAGATTAAGTTTTAGAAAATCCGGGAACATCACAGGTGGTATCAGAGCATGAACAATAGAAAAGCCTGACATTTGGTCATTATGCAACTCAAAATCAAAGAACCTTGAACATAAAAATATTTAGGGTTAGATTAGGTGTCTTTTAGAGACTAGATCTGACCTAACCTCTAGGTTAGCACCTAGATGTCTGAGAACTAGGTATAGACTCGTGCTTGTTGAGTAGCAAGTCCTTAGATGTCGTTCTTTCCTTATAGTGCATCGGTATGGTACGTTGCACTATTTGGAAATGACATGCATCAAGGGAAGAGAAACCCTAGACATATTGGGCACGTTGTCTAGAGTAGCTATACTAGTCTACCCCTTGTTCTCACCCTTTTCACTAGTTTTCATGACATTGTACTCTCTACTATGTGTGGGACACTTGTTTTCTAGATTTGGTTTTTTATTCCAAATGGATCGAACCTCAATAGTTTTCTCTGACGCTTGTTTTATCGGAGAAAAACTATATAATATTTTATTATGTATATGTATTACAAAAATGTGTCCCCACACATGTATGAGTAGGAGGTGGTCATGCAACATAAGTGAAAGTGAATGATATCAGTCTAGAAGAGAGTGTAGTTCTAGATTAGATGTCTAGATCCTTTTTGATATATACGATAGATGGAATAGATGATATAAGTTTTGATGATATGATGTAAGTCTTATATATATGATATAAGACAGTTTATGATGATATATGTTTGTCTTTGAGGACTTAAGTTTAGTTTGAGGATTTGAGATAAGTTTTGATGATGCAAGTATGAGTTCTAATATGAGATAAGATATGTCTTAAGCTAAGACCAGGTTGTGAGTCAGCATGAGCTTCAAGCTCTTTTACAAAGGATGACCTCTAGTGTTAGGACCAGTTTTGGGGTTAGCTCAAGAGAGAGTGAGACCCACAGGGAGAAGGTAAAAGAACCTAAACTCCAAGATATGAGAATGCTAAGATATGTGATATGATATGTCCTAAACTAGACTACTCCTGAGTGAATGAGTTGTGTTGCTTAATGCATGATTCCTATAGTCTTGTTGAACCCTAGATGTCCTTGGGAGGACCAAACCCTAGAGACAGAGAGAGGCTGGTTACATATGCATATGTGAACATGAAAATGAGTGCCTGCCATCTAGGTGAGGGAGAGAGCCCAAGACCCTAGAGGAGGTAGCTATGTTAGTTTCTGTGAAGCCTCATGCTCGGGTTAGTGGTTTCCCACATAGGAATCTAGTGGTGTATATAAGAGAGTTTTGGGTAAGGATACTGCATGGGTAGAAAGCTATGAAGAGTATATCATATCATGTTTTGGTTTGTGCTTATGTGGCTAGAGCTTGTAAAGTTATCACTGGTGCCAATGAGGTAATCTGAGAACCCTGGACTAAAAGAGGTAAGATAAAGTTTTTGTTATGAGATACTCATAGAAATGAGTGAGCTCAAAGAGATTGAGCATGACACCACCCTCAGGATAATGGTTGGGAGAACCTCAGTTGGACTAGATAAAGTTTTGATACATGTTTGTCAAGCCACTTGTATAAGTTTGTTTAGCACAACCATGATATAATAATTGTAAGGATGTGATCTAATCTGGAGACGTGATATATAGGCATGATATGATGGAAACCTAGAGATGGTTTAATAGATATCAATTAATAAATGGTTAACCATATACATGAATAATGATGCTAATATGAATTGTTGGTTAATCTAGTGATGAAGTCACTCATAAAGTTGGTAATCTAATATGAGGAAATGAAAATTAATGATAAACAATGAATGTGGTGCTAATGCTCAATAAAGATGTTGAATATTATCTGAAATATTAATACAATGAAATGATTATGACACTTTGATATGATCTAGATGGATAAAGTGAGTTAACGATAATTAACTCCCTCCTAAAAGACATACATGAATGTTGAATATGTTCTAACAATTACCTCAATAAAATGTTGATGACACCTTGATAATGGGTTAACTTGGGTTAACTCCTTTAGAACATGGTAATATGATGTGGGAACCCCAATGCAGGGGTAAAGGTGAGGATGCACCCTAGCATATGAGATATGTAATGACATAACCTAAGTTTCTAAACCTTGAGTTTAACCTTGAATGGAGTGTTTGTGCACCAAGATGGTTGTAAAACCCCCTAATAGTGCTTTGGATACATGGTTCTAGGTAACCTTTGTGGATATGTTACATATAGAATAGTGCCTACATGTGGATGAAGGCAAGATAAGGTTTTCCCTAGAAGTATGAGTATGGTTTACTTTCGAGGACAAAAGTTCTTTTAAGATGTATATGATGTGAAAGATTGGATTTTGTCTTAATTTTGAGGACAAAATATCTTTTAAGGTGTTTACGATGTGATGGGGTGGACTTTTGAGATCCGAAATATCAAGGACATAAGCAAATCAATGTGTTTAGTTTATAATATCAAGTTTTACAAGCTTTTTGGGTAAAGTTGCTTTCTTGATTAATGTTAATATCATGATTAATGTATTATGTATGTTGGGCCACGGTGTACGATTATTTATAACCTGAGTTGTAACACATCTTTGTCATGCACCCTTGAGAAGGGAGATGCCACAGATTGTGCACGTGGAACCTTAGTAGCTCTTGAATGGTTAGATTGGAGAGTTGAGATGGTGCCTCCTCTCTGCCGGTTAGACAAGGGAGTGGAGCACTTTGGTGCTCAGACCTCTGCACGTTGTGATCGTGGCATGGGAAAGAATGGTGAGTGGGTGTATGTATTAGCCTTTTTGAGACCTACAGGTTGAGTCCTCATTTGTGGGGTCATAGACCTACAGTTAAACCTTCTCTTCATCGACCTCTCCACCAACGGGTTAGACAAGGAAGAAGGAAGAAGATGAGAGAGGATGAGGAGGAGAGCCTAGCGGTCGATCCATGGATAGGCCTTCTCATCGCCAGTGGAGCATCTCTGGCGACGGCAAGCTTGCAGGAAGCTTCCAACCGTGCCCAAGCAGTGAGATTGAGAGGCTGGAGGAGCAGCTGAGCAGGAGTGTGGCAACATCTCGTAGGTCGGCTAAGGAGGAGAGAGTGGAGGAGTCTTCATTAGGGGACAATGGTAGTAGTAGGTGGTCGTCTTCTAGCCCATGATCTTGCTCATGGCTGCAGCTGGTGATAGTGCACTCACCAGGACCATCGAGGGAGGATCCAAAGGCCTCCATGACCGGCGTAGCTGCGGAGACACCGCTATACTCGTGAGCAGCCGCCAGAGGTGCCCAGGAGTTGTTGGGCTTCCTTGTTGCGGTCGAAACGGTCAAGGAGGAGATGGCGGAGATCTACTGGGATTCTTCATCTGAATAAGACAGGGCGGCGATGCCCTTGCCATCCAGAGAAGACACCGTGAAGACGGAGAACACAAAAGACTCACACAGTCACGCGGGAAGCAAGGAGCCATGTTGCTGAATCTAAGGATGCAGTGGTCTAAAGGCATGAAGTCGAGATCGGGTAGGAGGTGGTGTTTCTTGCTTAGCTACTGAAGGTCCAATCACGGCGGCACTCACTTGATGAAGGAGAGGAGAACACAGACTCCCCGTCGTGCGAGGATTGGAGAACGAAACGCTGGACTCCCAAACCGTGAGTGAAGAGAAGAGAAAGTTAGACAAACCCAGTCCAATAGCAGTGAATCAACGCTGAACCGCCCCACAACCAGCAAAGGGAAGCGCCAGCCTGGTGGACACGTGGTGGCTCTAGATTGGCTAAAAGGTACGGAAATCCGAGAATTTCTTAGATCTTTGATAAATTGTAGTAAATAGATCATTTATCAAAAAAATACAAATAAGGTACCAAAATTCTCAGAAAAATGAGTAGAATATAGTAGAATGGTAATATCAGCCTTTTAATTCTTTGATATCAGTGATATCATGTAAGATGTATTATACTTGTTTCATGAGTAATAAATATTAAATGATGGCATAAACTTATGGAAAAATGTCAGTAAGTCTATAATCATGTTTATAATGCATATGATGTCAGATATGGTCATGTTGATACACGAAAGCATATAATTTGATTAATATGGCTATTTAAGGCTCATAACACTAAAGATAATGCAATTAATGCATACATGCTCAATAAATGATGAAATTTACAGAACAATCTTATATCAGTAACTGGAAGCTAATCTGGAACTTTGATATCAGTTAGATGCACGAAATTCATTTTATATGAAGAACACCCTTAATACATGAGATGTAACTCTAATATGGTTAATGAAAGTGACATAATGTTATGTTCACATAATAATGTGACACATGAGTATATCCAGTTGATGAAATATATTCTGGAATATGACCTCAGTAAGATAATTCTAAGACAAGAATGTAAATAATGATGCATACATACTAGTGGACTAAGAAAACCCTAATGAACATGATTAGGGTTAAGATGAGATGTATGATGATGAGAACCTGATGGTGATATGTGGTCTTGTCTTAATCAGGGTTGACCAGGATATAGATGACATGGATATATGTGATTAGGTTTCTCTTGATCAAGGTATGCCATTACCTCTTACTTGGCTTATTATGCAATATGCTTGCATTAAATGTGTAGAAAAGTACTTGGCATATAGTATTGGATGAAATGATTGTTCTTGTATGATATCTTGCTTGATTTTCCATACTTATGGCTATGAACACATGAAACATAAGATATCAGATCCATCATATGATAGAACTAAACTCTTTGGTAGTACAGTGCATTGAAGTGATCTCAAAATCTTTGGTAGTAGATCACATGTGTTAGATCTCAAACTCTTTGGTAGTAGATCACATGAAAAATGATCTCAAACTCTTTGGTAGTAGATCATAAGGCCTAAAAACATCAAAGCCCTTAGGGGCAGACATACGAGATATATGATGGAAATGTGATTAAAATGTGTGTTCTCTTTTGTTAATGAAATATCTTTGTGCAAGTATACACTTTTCCTTATATTTGTTTAATGCTGCCAAGTATTAGTTTTATCTTATTCCCAAGATATGATGAGAGGTATATAAAAGACACATAGACAGACTCAGTACAATATTCTTGAATATTGTGCTGACGTGTACCGCATGTAATCTTTTGTTTAGGTTGTGGCTTATGTTCTTGAAGATCCAGGATAGTTGAGAGTTGTGTGACGAGCTGATGTACAGGTGGACCTGTTGTCTTAAGATCCTGTAGTTTAGTGGTAATACATGTATATGTATAGTTTGATGTTCAATATGTAATATCAAATGTTGTAACAATTCATGTTGTAATTATATGTTGAATGGTGAACATGTGTGTATGGTTTTATTATTATTCATGTACATGTGCTACTAATTGTTTCCTTATGACTTCCTCTGATTTTCTTCTTCTTAGCCTAGTGTGGGGTGTTTAAATTGGGATTCTCACTTAGGTGAGGGTTTCAATTTGGACGTCACACATCAGATTAAGTTTTTGAAAATCTGGGGATGTCACAGTAGAAGTGACATTTTATTGTCAAATCTATACTACTTCTCTTTTGGAGTATTTGTGCTACGAACTTGGTAATTGGTGATACTGACTTTTTCTTGTTTCTACAACTGTACAGACATATCAAAACAACATCAAATTGCATCAAAATTACATAGCAACTAAACAAATGGAAATGCAGGACTATGTCTATGGATACAAAATAAGGAAAAAAGAAATGTGACTTGCCCCTCATCAAGGACCCTTGTTTAGAGTGATAGGATTGAGTTAGTCATTGAAAGTCAAGTGATGTCTAAGAGCTTAATGTAATGCCCTCCCTAAGGACACACATGCACATAGAGGAAGAAACAATGAGTTATTCATAACTTGTGCACTCAAAGGGGCATTACATAAAACTGGCATACATAACAACATTATAATCAATCACACAAACTAAATTATCAAAACTTTCTCATGATTGTTCTTACAAAAAGAACATAAATGTTATTACATGAAAAAATTATATTTCATCTTGAGACAAAGTCTCTATTTTAAAGTTCTAAACATTAGAACATAAAGCTAAGTCTATAAACCTGAGGATCATCTTATAGTTGGCACCCCACCAAATTTTATCATGCTCTATCTTTGTGCTCCAAGACTCTAGCTGCTACTTCTATTCCTGCTCCTTACCTACAGACATCTCGTCCCCAACCATGCATTAGAAAAACAATTGTTAGCATAAGTGGCATGAGTATTCTATATGTACAAAACTGAAGAAATAAGATACTAAAAAAATACTCTTGAGTATTATAAATATTAAACTAACATTAAACTCTTGTATTAGATCCAAAACATAAATATCTCTTCTTTCTTTAACTTAATTCTTATCTTTTTATTTTATTTTTCTCTGGAGACCTGTACTCTGGTACCTAGGTCTCATGACCTGCACTAAGGTTCCTGGGTCACATAACCTGCACTCTGAGCCTGGGTTATGTCTCTGAATTGGCCTGCACTTTGGTTCCTGGGCCACATGACTTACACAAAGGGCCTGAGTCATGCCTCTCTTATCTTAATCTCTTTCATTATATACTTATAAATGAAATTATGTTCATTCTCTGAACTAAGGCATCTTTTATTTGTGATTTTTATCTGACTGTGGCCACCATTATACAATAAGTCCTCCTCTGTTGACACCAAAGTGTCCTTTATGGCGCAATGAACTCTCTGTTGGCACAACGTGCCCTCTGTTGACATCAAAGTGTCATTTATGGTGCAACACACCCTCTATTGGCACAACATGCCCTCTAAAATGTTGTAAACACTCCTATGAATTGGCAACATATGCCTCTGAATCGTCCTGGGACTCTCTAAATGAGGACTTATCATATAATGTATTATGTGAAGGTGCTGAATTAATTATCTTAAGTCTAAGCTTACTAAATTCTGAATTTGGACTTCTCTAAAACTGAATATTGAGTACTGAACTCTAAATCTGAATCTTTCTTCATAAATTTTGAACTAAATTTACATATGAATATGAATAATCTCAATTACAAAACTGAGATTGGGTCTAACACCCTTATCATGTATCTTAATCAAATATTTGGCTACCCACATATGGAGTTATCAAAATCTAAATCAAAATTGGAGATTCTCATCATTTGGATGAATTTCCCTTTTGGTTCATTAAAATGACTTGATTAAATCTTGATTCATGGTATATGACAACTAATCCTTAAGGCATAGGGAAAGGATCTGAAATAAATATGGCAATATGAAGTATATGAGAGTTCTCAAGTATCAGATATCTAAAAGAATGTGATTTTTGACAATGTAGCTCAATTTCTATAAAATCTCATTAAGTCTGATCTCAATACATTCATATGAACTTAAATCTTAAATCTTAAAGTAGAAATCATGTAGATTCTCATCGTGCAACTTGGTCATGACTTATAATTTGATAATATCATCATAAGCTCATGTTACAATATATTCTAATCCCAATAGTACATTTATCTTGGAAATTAGATCCTGGTCTATCATGTGCAACACCCATATTCTCTCATAATACTTAACTTTGAAACACTAATCTTATTAAGGAAACTATTTCACTTATCAATTTTTAGATCGCTACATATATAAGAAACCTTGATGACATGTTCCTACTTGAATTCTTAGCACACAATTATATATATATAAATGAGGGGAATCTTAACGACATGTTGTACTTGAAATCTCAATACATGATTACATATATATAAGGGACTCTAATAACATATTTTTACTTAAAATCATAATACATGGTTATATCACATAACCATGGAAGGATGGCAGTCTTATTTTTTTGTTTCATATCTTGTAGTCGTAAGTATCTATATGGAATATCTATAAGGGATGTGACATAAATAAATTCTCTTATCCTTCTTATGAACTTAATTTATGTTCTGGAATCATTCCATAACACATCACTACTTAAGGTATTGAGCATATGAAATTCTACAATCATAAGCACATAAAATCTTTCTTACACATTTTAACTTAGAATGTAGGACATGAAGGTCTCAATTAAGAAGCATGTAAATGTACTTTATTAGATAAACATAAATACTACTGGGCATGAACCACTTACCTAGGTCAGTAGGAATAATTGAATAAGCTCCTAAGATATCCTTCATCTTCCCATCTTCAATTTACCTATATTACAAAGACCGAACCCTAGATTAGGATCTCCAAATCCTAGTTACCATAGGTATGGATATTCGTGAGAACCAAATCAAAATAGGTCCTAGGTCCATGACCATTGGCTAGGTCTTGAAAAACTGATTAAAATACATATATGGTTTGCATTTTTCTGACACATGGACTAATTTCTAAGTTTTGTACAAGATTGGAATATTATTTAATTGAATGGAAGCATGTGTTACCTTGGGAGGCAGTAAATGGGGCGGGGGGGATCCATGATCCGCTTAACCCATTCTCTGGTCCTTCTTCATCCCCAGTTCGCAACGAGGAGGCCGCCCCCTCTATTTCCTCTGTTTTATAGAGTACCAGGTTGGGGACACCTCCACGATGCTCCAAGCAAAGACAGCTCAAGATCTTGCTCCATGATCAGGCCTTTGAGATGCCTAGTCCTCCACCCAACCTAGCCGGCCCAACTCCTTCATCTATTTTCTACCTTTTTGAGTCTGAGCACCAGTGCAAGAGAGGACAGAGGCTACATCCATTCATGGAGGTGCATGACCAAAGGTCTAAGAAGTTGTGGTGGTTATTTGTTGGCTTCATCATCGTCTTTCTAGAATCTCACACATAGCAAAGGTCCCTATTATCAAGCTCTACATGCTTGTCGTGATTCATTTGGAGTCGAAGAAGCTACTAAAGACTCTAATGTTCTTTTCCATGTCTCCTTGAATAGTGACACATGCCTAGAGTTTCTCAGCGGAAAGGCTCCAACCCATTGTTGGCGGGTCTTGTGGGTTGAGGACACCAGGTCATCACATGAGGAAATGAATGGGGGCATGTTTCATGGGACCGAGAGATGGTGTAGCAACAATGGATTGAAGGGGGTGGTGTTTTGAGGGATAACAATGGTGATGATCACAGAGGAGATATAGGTGGTGCAAAATTGGGCATCTTTTATATGTTAAGCTCTAGGGTTTGAGTCAGAAGTTGATTTCTGTGATTCTCTCTTGAATTCAACGGAGAAATCTATTTCTAAAACCTAGGACTACGAGTAAACTGGAGAGATTAAGAGTTTGGAAACCTTGGGGTTCTATTCCTTGGAGTCTGGTCAGACGCGAGAGTCATCTGTCGGCTCGTCTCAAAACCGCATACAGGGAAAACTTGGGAAACTAAGCGTGACAGCGAGGAATTCACAGAGACTATAGTTCCCTTGATCCCATAAGTCAAATTAATAATATTAATGCATTAAGACTTATACTTTATTTCTAATTTTATTTGAGGGGTCAATCAAGGTTCTTTTCACTCCAATTTGGTTTACTAGTCAATCAGAGGATCTAGAACAATACTATATGGTAGTTTCCAAACCTGATGATCAAACGATGACCTATTAGTAGGATATGATCATTATTGCTTTTGTATATTTGATGGATTATGATTGATGCACAAGTGATATGGCTTTCCCTTAAAGGTCACTAAGGGTATAGCTTTGTTGTTTTGAATCTATTTTGATGAACTTTGGCCTATTAGAGCACATATGGTGATGAAGCAACATTAAGGAGAGAGAAAGTACATTATATTGAAGCTTTGGTTTATTTGAATATTCCTCAAGATCAAAAAACATTTATTGAAATCATTATTGAAAGGCTCAGAGAGAAATTATGTTACTCCTATTTGAAATATTGAAATTTACAATCATTTAGTTGGGTTATTTGCATTGAGGTCCAACAAATTTAATTTTTTTTGTGCAAAATTTGTGAAGAGCTCAAATGTAATTATTTTCTTTTGCATTGATTTTTTTTTGGGATGTTACACTTAATCTCCTCATGGTCACAAACTAACTCTCCACCTTAATAGTTTTTCAATCTATGAATGTGTGGTTTTGAAAATAGTTGGACCATCACTTAACTCTACTACCCATAAGGGTACACCTTGACCATGGCATAGGGGGCAGTCCGTGTCGACCATAATTTTATAGGGTGTAAATTCAACATCGAAGTGAACAATAAAACCTTTTTCCCTCGTTCATATGTCATATGAAATATTTTCCTATCATTAATCTTGTTTGTACACTCTTTGTACATCTTAGAAATTTCATAGGCATCTCATCTAATCTCATCCATCTTATTCAACTCAAGGTTGAACTTTTCACCTATAGAGGAAATATTGAGATTTAACTTCCTAAGTGCCCATTTAGCTTTGTGTTCAAGTTCTACTAGCAAATCACATGCCATGTCATAAACCAATATATATGATGTGGTCCCTATGGGGGTCTTGAAAGTGGTCTGAAACTCCTACAATGCATCCTTGAGTTGCATACTCCAATTCATTCTTGTGTTAGAGATCATTTTCTCAAGGACAATTTTTATTTTCCTATTAAAACCTCAAATTGGCCTTAGGCTTGAGGATGGTAAAGCATGCCAAATCTATGTCAAACTCCATACCTTTTTAACAATGCACCAAAGTGGCAGTTCCTAAAGTGTGAGCCCCCATTACTAATGATAATCCTAGGAACCCCAAATCTACAAAAAATGTTTCTCTTCACAAACCTATCGACAACTTCTACATCATTGGCCAGAGTGGGTATGACCTCCACCCATTTGGACACATAATCAACAACCAACATTATATATAGATTTGAATTATAAGACAGAAAAGGTCCCATGACATCACTTGCACATTCTTAAAAACTCCAATCTCATAAAACACATTTAGGGGCATTATGTGCATCTTGGATATGTTACAAGGTTCACTGACATGTATCAAAACTCTTCAAAATTTGGTTTGCATCCTCAAACAAACTCAACCAATAGAAATCACACTCTTAAGACCTAAAAACATGTCCTAGAACTCAAATTATGTCGACCTATAGGTAGTGAGTGACAATGAGAAAGAATGATCTCCATCTCTCATTCAGGAATACATTGTCTAAAAATGCCATCCATACATTGTTTACAGAAAATAGGGTCACCCCAAATAAAATGAGATAGAGAACAAAAGGATTTCGTCCTATCATGTGCATACCAGTCATCGGGATCCACCCTACTTGCTAAATAGTTTATAATGTGAGAGTACCAAGCATCATGTCTGCTTAATAACAAACAATTAGGAATAGTTTTACATAATGGAGTCCTCTGGTCTAGTGACATTTACTCTCTCCAAGTGAGAGAAATGGTCTGCCACAACATTCTCTATGACATCCTTGTTCTTATTTTCTATATCACATTCTTGCAAAAGCAAGATCCAACGTATCAAATGAGGTTTGACTTCTTTCATTTAAAGGAGGTGTTTTATAACGAGATGGTTCATCCAAACAATCATTTTTCCCCAATCAAGTATTTTCTAAATTTATCAAAGGCAAAACTCATTACTAATAGATCCTTATTCATGTTGGTGTAATTTAATAAGCATCATTTGGAATTTGTGGAGCATAGTAAATAATTTAATAGGAAAGATCCCTTCTTTGACTCAAAACCACTTTGACTGCATAGTCAAAAGCATCACACATCAACTCAAATGGTAGATTCCAATTTGGAGCTATCACCACAGGTGAAAAAATTAAATATTTTGAAGGTGTTTAAAATCAATCATTGAAAAGAAAATCCACATCATTCTCTAAGAGTTCTATAAGAGGCTTATCAATCTTTGAAAAATCCACCATTAATCTCTTGTAAAACCTGCATGTCCCAGAAAATGCCTCATTGTCTTCAATGATGACATTAGATGGAGGTTGGAAATAGCTTCAACCTTCACGAGGTCCACCTCCACTCCCTTACTTGACACCTTGTGTCCCAAAACAATCCGCTCAGTTACCATCATGTTGATTTTTTCCCAATTTAAAATGAGGTGGAAATCCTTACATCCCCTTAAAACATGGTCCAAATTCTCTAGGAAATTCTCAAAAGACTCCTGATCAATAGAAAATCCATCCATGAAAACTGCAAGGCACCTCCCCATCATATCAGGAAAAATGGAAAGCATGTATGGAAAGTTGTAGGCACATTACAAAGGCTAAACATGATGAAACTATAGATAATACGTAATAAGGACAAGTGAATATGGATTTCTCTTGATCCTCAGGGTCTATCAAGATTTGGTTGTATTCCATATATCCTCTATAAAAACAAATGTGTGAGCGATTGACAAGCCGCTATAAGATTTGGTCAATAAAAGGTAGAGGGAAGTGGTCTTTAAGCATATCAGAATTGAGGCAACAGTAGTCTATATAAACATGCCACCCCATCAGTAGCCTAGTAGACACTAACTTATATGCATAATAAGTAGTCATTGTAATACCACCATTCAATAGAACCGCATGTGCCAAACTACCCATTGAGAGTAGAAAAATGCATAAATTATAGCTCTATAGGAGTTTGGTTGCCTCCTTCTTCACTACCTTTGTGAAGATCGAATTTTGAATTCTCTAAGTTTGAACTACTAGCTTGATTTCCTCATCTAGGTAGATTTTATGTTGACATATGGTTGGGTAGATTCCTTTGATGTCTTCTATGCATACCTCAAATGTTACATGTTGGTTTTAGAGTACAATGATCAACTATTTCTCTTTTGAGCTACTCAATTACAAAGAAATGATCACAAGGAGATTTCCCTATGCTACTAGGAAAGTATACTTTAGATGCGGAAGTAGTGGCTTCAATTTCATATCTATAAGTAACTAGATTTATGTCATTAAATGAGGTGCTAGCAAGCCCAAGTCCTCAACGTGTCTCTATAACATCCTAGGATTTCAGGACTCGAATAAGATGATATTAAAAGGAATGATTGGACTACCCATATCACCAAGGTGCACCTCCTTTTCAGGGAGCCCATCATTAAAGAACTCCATAGTTAAACATGCTCAGCTTGGAGTAGTACTAGGATGGGTGACCAATTGGGAAGTTGATCCTGGCTTGCGCGTCAATGAAGACAAAGTGTGCAGTTGAGGCTAGTGGTGGTTTGTGGGGCTAGTCGTGATTCCTAAAACTCTACTAGAGCCTAGGGTAGTGGGACCGAGTGTTACAAATGGTATTAGAGCCCATTCCCCTCTTGTAGGTGGGGCCCACATGGGCATGTGGCATGCCAATCTTGAGCCGTATGGTCCAGGCATGTAGGTAAGGGTTATCCATGGTGATGTAGCCACCCTTGTGTTGGTATTCCGTGATTAGGAGTTGGGTGTCCATGGGCCATGTTGGGTCTGCACTGAAATGGGGAAATATTATGAGGCCATATAGTTGAGCCTTGATGAGGATGTCAAGATTCTAAGTGGGAGAGATTGTAAATTCCCAGGATTTTAGGCCTTGAATAATATAATCTAAAAGGAATGATTGGACTACCCATATCACCAAGGTGCACCTCCTTTTCTGAGAATCCATCATTAAAGAACTCCATAGTTAAGTGTGCTCAGCTTGGAGTAGTACTAGGATGGGTGACTAGTTGGGAAGTTGATCCTAGCTTGCGTGTCAGTGAGGACAAAGTGCACAGTTGAGGCTAGTGGTAGTGTGTAGGGCCAGTTGTCACTCCTGAAACTCTACTAGAGCCTAGGGTAGTGGACCTGAGTGTTAGAAATAATATACCTAAAACTCAGGCCAAATGTAACAACCTCAAAATTTGAGTCTCCCAATTAAGGAAATACCTTCAAGTTTAGAGCCATTACCTATATACCCAAGGATCTAGATTTAACAGATAATAAACAATTGAAAATAATTTCAATTAAATTCACAAATATTGTTTACAAAATGCTTACATGAAGTTCCATTACCAGAACCGTACATAGAGAAGAAGTGTATATCTAAATCCTCCTTACATATATTAATGTCTTCACATGGTTTCATCTTTATCTTCATGTCCCCTATCATGTATATCATCATATATCTAAAACGTCATGAAACAAATATGCGGTCAATATATTTCAATATTGGTATGTGGGTTCAAATAATAATCATAAGTACATATATAAGCAAACATCTTTATCTTGCATATAAGAACATAATCTTGTTTTCATATTTTAACCCATATCTAGTCTACTACCTCGGGTGTAATCACTGTCCCTCCAGGGCTCATGTGCATTACCCTTAAGATCAGTCTAACCCAGAATTTAGAATATTGTTATTTACTTTTCATGATACTCATAGGAACATTGTAATTTTCCAGAAGTAAATAAACAAGAAAGTAGTTTATCTTTCATTCAATCGTATCAAGAAACCTCGACAAACTCAGAATTCAATACATGTATTCATAAGCATAACCACATACCTTATGCCATTGCAGAAACTATGTAGAATATCACATGTACTTTAAGAGTGCATCCAAACATCCAAGCAACACATAATCCAATCAACATTATCTGAAACACGCATACTATATAGGTGTCACCATGTATTCACATTATATTAATCAGTTCTAGATCCCCTCCTAAACTAGGGTTTAGGGTTATCTTATGTCAGAACTAGGGATCAGGGTTGCAAACCCTAATTCCATTATATCATGGTTTCTAAGATTACAAATCCAGTTATGCATATTAGGTTAAACTCTAATTATCATCTTAAAAATATTAGACTATTCATGATACCTAGATCACATTAATTATAATGTCCTAGGATTTCAGGCCTTGGATAATTTGAGTAATTAGGGTTTTTAATAGTAGAAAAAGTATTTTAGGGTTTGTTGACCTAAAAAGGATAAAGTTTGAGAAATTAATCTAAGAAGCCCTAATGAATCCTAATGAGACTTAGAAACCTTGGAAAGGTGTCCCAAGTCAATAAGGAGTTGTTTGGGATATGTTTGTGACAATTAGACATTATACATATTTTCAGGATCAAGGGTTGCTTGATTTGGTTGCTTACCTTGCTTGATTGGACATCTAGTTGGTTTTGGATATCTTGCTTCTTTTGAGACTTCAAATCAGGTATGTGGTTACGCTTATGAATAATCTCTCTAGTTTCACGGTGATTTCTGAGGTTTTATCGGTTGCTTGGAAACAATTGGTTGGTTGACTTTTATTTCATGCAACTTTAAAGTGACTATGACTGTCACCATTAATATATGTACAAGACTAGCTCAGATCCTAGTCCTCCTTTGTAGTTTTGATGATGATCAGATGGATGACCTAATACATGGTCTACCCTTGGGGTAGGATCATCAGGTTATCATGAGTCGATGTGTTGGTCTACCATTAGGTAGGACCATACGACCACACAACCCTATGTAGTGATCTACCTATAAGTTAGGATCATGGGGGTTAGTTGAGATCTACCTTATAAGAAGTAGTATCCATATCTACTACAGGGATAGCACAGATGCAATGATATGTAAGGATTGAGTAGTTATGTTTAATATGTAAAGTTTGATTTGTTAAGCAATAATTTGGTTGCATTATGTGGTTACCAATAGATACACGTTTTTGGTTCCCCCACATATCAGTATAATTCATTATACTGACTAACATTTTGTTTGTCGGTGTTTTAGGAATATCTGAAATTAGACAAATAGTAAAGTGGAACTTGTGAAGAATTAAGTTAAATCATAAAGGAGGATTTAGATAGTTAGAATTCTACTGAGGGTAGAAGTTCAGTTTCCTATATTTGAAAGGTATGTGAAAAGAAATTTTTATTCCAGTTTTAAGTTTAGTTTCTAGTAGATTTTATTAATTATTTTTTATTATTTTCTAAACCATTGATCCTATTTTGGGATAGCGGCTGTGACTTCTTCGTCTTCCTTAATTGGGGGTTACCGGGAGGCGGGGTCGATACAGTCTCATATAGTGTTTCTTTAGAAATAAGACACTCTCCTCTATGTTATCCTCATTAATGGTTACCACTATCAATTTCATCAGATAACCATTAAGAAGAATTGTTGGGTATAAATGTTGTAGGGCTTGATGAACTCATTCTAAAATGTGAGTGGGCAAGAGGAAATCATCTGGTTGTTTTGGATATTTGACAACTTCATAAAGTGATACTATAACAAATTCCATTATTGCCTCTACTTGAAGAAATCCATTATCAACATATAGATTTTTCTGACCCATGTATAGGAAAGGCTTCCTAAAAAGTAAAGGAGTATCTGATTCTACATTTTGCACTGCAATGCATGTGGTTTTTGTACGTACTTGGGATTTTAGGAAGCTTGAACTCCATTATATCATCTTCAATTCCAAGTGTCATTCTTCCTTACCCCATCTCAAATGTAGCATCTAGTGTTGCCTACAATGGTCTCTGAAGGAGTATGTTAGACCCATTGTCTTCATGCACCTCCATCACTATGAAGTCTGTAAGAAATATAACTATGTCCACTTTTACCAGGATATCCTTACAAATGCAATAGGGTTATATAAAAGATTTATCCTTTAGTTTAATGTTCACGTTTGTCTTCCTACTATGCAGCAAATCCATCTTCTTGAAATTATTTAGCGCAATGAAGTTTATGTTTGCTAGTGAATCGCACAAAGCATCGCCGAACTGATATTAGCCTATGGAAGTAATAAATGTTGAAGCACCCCAGATCTTCAATATTCCTTTGTAACTTCCTTTGAATTTGCATGCTAACATCCTAGTTTAGCACCACCATGTTAGAATATATAATCCTCCTCTTCTTAGTAACAAATTCCTACAGAAATTTTCTATACAAGGGAATTTTCTCAAGAGTCTCTATCAAGGGAAGATTTACATGATGTTTGTGAAAGATTTCTAGACATTTCTAAAATATTTAGTCATCTATAGTCTTCCTAAGGATGTTTGGGAACAACATATGTATCAAAATTTTCTTACGGGGCATTATCATGTATCCCTTATTAGGGGAATTGTTACTCCCTAGGTTGGACTCAATGAAAACTTCAGCTTCCACCTATATTGTAACTTGATCTACAACAACCTTGTCCCCTTGAACTGTTGCATCGGGAGTGATTGTGTTTTGTACTTTGTTTTTTTGTACTACCTAGTTAATTTTGCAAGACCTTCCCAATGTGCAATATCACTGCTTTTGCATTTTCATAGTTATATTTGGGTATGTATTCTTAATAAGGACCCATGATGGGATGTTGTCTTCAACTTTTCCAAGTATTCTTCCATCTGTGACATGTGTGATCTTAGATTCCATCCTTGAGCCACCCATTCCTTGATTCTCCCTAGAGGATTCTTCAAGATATGCATTGATTTTATTAATAACTTTTCCCACAATACTCACATCCCTCACTCCAAGACTAGTTTCTAGTCACATCTCTCAATATTTCATGTCACTTTTATGCCTTGTTGTTTAGAAAAGTTCTCACACTGGAATTATCAAGTATAGTCCCCTCTCCTATGTGCAAGCCATAGTAGATAATCTTGGCTTGTCCGTACAAGTCAAACCTATGGTTCAATACTTCCTAAAAATGCTCTGGTATCTCTCCGAAGCCGAATAGGATTCATCCACATGTTGTGTGAACCCATAAATTTTTCCCATGTAACCTTTGTTCTTTTACGGCCAAAAATATCTCTCAAAGAAATAATAAATCATTTCATCCCAAGAACCTATTGATTCAGGAAGTAGATCTTGGTATGTATGCCCAGAGATCCGATCATACAATGATTGTAATGGGGCATCAAATACCTAATTTGATATTGATAAAGGTAATTTCATTTATTTTGTTTGTCTCAATCATGAGATTATGACACAAACATATTAAAAGTCTAAAGAATGATGTTACTCAATGACATATGTCTTCAGGTTGGGGACCGAAACAATGAGATCATAGGGATGATAAGAGTACATACATTCTTGTTATGTCACTAGTCAAATATTATTGTACAAGCAAAATAGATAGCAATAATGCGTAAGAATATAGTGTGTGTTATTTGATGACAAAGTCTCATATGACTATGGTAGTTGTAATTAGCTCTCATAGCGATGGTGGTAATTATTTTTCTTAGACCTGAAATAACTAAACTCATCACATGTTGTTTGATGTAATTTTACATCATCAAACATGACCTTGAATAAGGGTTCTCATAGTGGTGATATTCAAATTCATTATAACACATGGAGATTGATTGTGAGTTATGTAGATGGTATTTATCCCTCCTATAAGAGATTGGTATACTAGCCACTTGATAAGTGAGAATGAGAAATGTATGGTCATACTCATGTGATTCAATATGTGATATGTGAACTCAGATGCATATCTGTCTGTCTACCCTAGTTTAATGAACATGGATTGAACACTGAAGAGGATGACGGTTCCATACCACAAGTTCAAGCCAGATATCAAATACAAAGCAACTATACGATCATGGTAACACTAATCATAGGTTGTAGGTTGAAGTTGTTCTCCAACTTTTCAAATTAGTTGGGTATCAATGATGTGTTGCTAGATACCTCTCATTGCTTGTGATGCCATAATTTGGTTATGGACATTCACTATGAACGTAAATTGGGACCTATAGGGTCACATGCATAAGATGCACCTGGAATAGGAATCTATTCATGAATGATGTTTAAGTTGATTACTAAGGTTTTAGGTATTCAATCTACACAAAATTGGTTGAAAATTGGCTAAATGGATTGTGAACCAATCAATGGAAGTGTTCAACCAATGGAAATAACATTGTCTAAACAATACATTAATCAAGGCGTGAACTAACTGGTTCAAGGTTTCAAACGACTGGTCCAAATTCTAAACCGTCTGGTTCAATGATCAATATGATTGGATCAAGGATTGATGCTAACGTCATGTTGTGCATTAGTCATATATTGAATGTTAATGTGATTTGAAATGGGAAAGAAACTAAACCAATCAGTTCAAGGCTTGAACCGATTGGTTCACATATGTACCGACTGATTCACCTATGAACCAAAAAATTCATCGTCTGTAGCATCTTATAAAATTCATTAAAATTTGTCACTTCAACTCCCGCTCAGACTAGAAGTCCTAACCCTAACCCTTGTTTAATTAGAGGGGTAGTGGAGGCCTTCAAAATACACAACAATAAACTCTGACAATTGTTGTCCTCTCTGGTTGTGGTAACCAAGAGATCCTGAGCAAGTCCTCCCCATGAAAGGGAGGTATAGAAAGGGAGAGATATGTGGGAGAGTAAGTCGGCGCTAGCATGCTGACTAGAAGGGGAAACTCCTTCTTGTCTATTCATCTTAAATGATAGGAGTTCTTGGTGGTCCTCGGGGACTACTACATAGGTGAAGAGGCCTTTTCCATCTACTAGGAGGACACAGAGAACCATTGTCCATGGTGATTAACTAGGAAGTCGTTGTTTTTGTTGGTGAAACTTGAAGGAAGTCACACATTTTTGTAAAGGATTGTCACTAGCCTTACTCTAGGACCAAGTATAAACCTTAGAACCCTCTTTCCTTGATACATTGTTATTGACGTGATCTGTTGGTTTGATAATTGGGCATTAAATTTTGTTTCCACTACCTTATCAATCACCTTAATTTCCCAATAGTGGTATCAGAGCCACATCAATTTATAGTGTATCTGGATTTAAATTGATATGACCAGACTTATTTTATTGCATACAATATGAATAATAAAATGATTAATGTTCATATCCAACTAGATACCACATATGATCCCATAAATATAAATATATATATGATATTATATATATATATGTAATCTATATGTGTCGCTCTAAAAATGTTTTGAAGGTGGATGTAAGCATGGTTATGGCTAAAACCCCCATGGATTGTGTGATTGGTTGTTTGGTTTATTTCATGTTGTTGTTCAATTTGCATATTGAGCCTCTCCCCTCCTTTCCATATGGAAACTAATGCTCCTCTTCCTATACTCCCCTCAAATGTAACTCGAGGTTTTTCCTTTTACAATATAATATGGAATATGATAGTTTTAATTTATGTTTTTTTTTCATATGTTCTACATTAAACAAACCAACCGACTTAGATATTGAACTGATTGACTGGAGGACCAAAGAGGGCCAAATGACAGAGCAAACTAATCGATTGTTGGCTCAACCAATCAGATGTAGGAGTCCAGACATTGCTTAAACCAGAGATCTAATGACTATTTTAGGATACCAACTGATCGAACAGGAGGCCAAATAATAGGCTCAGGAGTTGAACTGATTGACCCATATTGGTTCTAGCACAACTTTCACAGGTTCTATATATGATGTGGACCTTAGGTGTTAGAAACTCCTTGTGGATCCAAGGAATTGTATTAGTTTGGCCATAGCCATGTCTCGTATATTTTTAATTGCATGTCTTTCGTTTGTGGTTATACCATGTATATGATATATATTATAAGTATGTGGTTTTTGGATATGTATGTACTTATATAAAATCTCTCAATAAATATTAAGACTTAGATGCTTTCTATAACAAGAAAACATTAGAAGCTTGATTGACCAAGTGTGGTCATGACCTAGAGTGATGTGTCATCTATCTCGTGGAAGTGAGATGGTAAATATGTGGGTTTGTCCTAGCAGGATGCACATTCTATCATGTTGGCTTTTGGATCAGGCTTAACTAGTGACCATATAGTATTAAGTTCTTGAAGTATGCAGATGGAATATGGCAAGGAATTGTGCATAGCATCTATCCAAGAATTGTATGAGATGCAATTGGAAAATGTTTCCTACCTTAATAATTAGTTACGAGCATCAGTAGTTGGGTATTGCCTTAAGTATTTTCGATCTTGAATCACTAGAAAGTTGTATACAGCAATATTTCAAAATTGTAGTGAGGGCTATCGATTGGAACAAAATAGTGGGAGTGATAGTTAATTAAAAGACTTATCAATATCATCAAACTTATCAAATTGTATCAAATAAAAAATGTGTTTACTAAAGTTGCAAATTTCTTTTGTAGAAACAAATGGAAAACAAATCATCATTCACATCTGTTCTTACAAAGGACAAATTAAACAGGACAAACTTTCATGACTAGTTCTGGACTTTGAGAAGGATTCTCAATGATGAGCATAAGCTCTATGTCTTGGATACACCAGTGGTAGAGGAACCTACTCCGAATGCAACTAGGGCTAAGGTGGATGCTTATTGGAAGCATGCCAACAATGCCTTATACATTAAGAACCTTATGCTATGTTGTATGAACTATGAGTTGCATGAGTAGTATGAAGACATGGGGATTCTTGAGATGCTTAAACATCTTAAGAACATGAACCAAAATGATGCAAAACAAGAAAGGAACAATGTCTCAAAGGAGCTCTTTGAGTGCTAGATGACAGAAGGAGATCCAGTAGAGACCTATGTGCTTAATATGATTGAACATGTGGAACATCTAGATAGAATGGGATTCCCTTTGATCTAATAGTATTCGATGAATATGATTCAACAATCATTGCGTGAATCATATATCCAGTTTATGTAGTGTTACTACTTGAATAACTTAGCCAAACCATTTTCATAATTACTTGGTATGTTGATAAATGCCAAAGAAAGAATGAAAAAACGACAAACATGTGATGATGACCAATAGAGTGAGGTTCAATGACATAGGCAAGGTCAATAAGAGTTTTGAGGCTATGTTGAAGTCAGGTCTTCTGCACACAAAATGAGGAGAAAGGGTAAGTGCAAAATAAATATGTCCTTTTCACTTAAAGGAACAAAGGAAGAAGATAGAGATGGAGATCTCTACTTCAGGATCTAAAATGAAGTAATCTAGAACTATGCAGACTAAGAGTTTTTGCCACTATAATTGGAATCTATCATTCATGGGCATGCAATAGAATTAGTGAATTTCTATTATGTACCTTCCATCAATGCAAAACATCATGTATCTTTATAAGAAAATTATGAATAAATTGATATTTATTTTTCAAAGATAACATCTTTTATGGTGGTTCCCTATATCTAATAATCTATACTCAATAGTTGTAGAGAAAAATGTGTGTGACACATATATTGAATGAATTGATGACTCAAATAATGAATTCCTACATCATTGTCTTCTAGAGCGTGAAAATGAAAAATGCATTTCTAGAACCATAATGATGGTTATTTATAATCTTTTGGTTATTGAACCAATAGAGGCATGCAAGTCTTATTTATTGGGCAATATTACAAAAACATCTTCACTGGATGTAGTGGGAGAGTGACTATTCTATGAAGCCTCATACATACTGATGTATATAGATCTTTAGAATAAATACTAGGGGTGGTTAATAGTACCCCATTATGTTTACTGATGATCTCAGTAAATATGGTAGATTTTATTTGATGAAATACAAGTATGAATATATTGAAGTGTTCGAGGAGATCATGTTTGAAGTACATAACTAGATTGGTAGAAGTATTAAAACACATTGATATGTTTGATATGGAAAATACTTTGAACCAAGAGTTTGAGGAGCTTCTAGGCTACCATGATAATGTATCATGATGAACTCCATCTAAAACAGAATAATAGTGTATCAGAAAGAATGAATTACACCTTGTTAGTCATGGTGCGATTACCAATAAGTTTTGATAATCTTCCAATTTCCTTTTTAGGAACATGCATTATAATAAAATGATGTACCATCTAAAATGATTCAAAAGACACCACATGAGATATGGCATGGAAGGATTCCCAATACGTAGTTATAAAGATTAAGAATGGTAGCCTTTATCTGAAAATAGTTTCTTGAAAATCTTTGTTCACAAATCACATAAATGTTATTTTGTTGAATACTAACTTTATACTCCAATCCAATAAAAAAATTATTTGTTGTTAGGATGTTTGTATTCCTAAAGGGGATTTAATTCCAAAGAAATTAGTGGGAGAAAAGTAGAACTCAAAAAGTTTGAGACCAATAGGAAACATTGAACCAAAAGAGGCATAAAAGGAACAATGAGAATCACAAGTTGTTGTGGAATCTCAAGTTCCTTATGTAAACACAAAACCTCATAGATCTAATATAACACGCCTTAAGTTTGAAAGATTATGATATCTTATAACTCAATAAGGAAGTGAGTTGGTCATAGATGATGAGCCAACAACATACCTAGAAGCTATTGAGGGACCAGAGTCTGAGAAATGGCTTGAGGCCATGAGATCCAAGATGGATTCCATGTACACCAATGAGGTATAACCTTACTGGACCCACCTGAAGGGGTAAGACCCATAGGGTGCATTTTTGTTTTTGAGAAAAGACCGACATGGTTGGTAGTGTAAAAACTTATAAGAGCATATTGGTTGTGAAGATTGCAAACAAGTTCAAGATGTTGAACATGACAAAATCATCACTAGCTTCCATGGTTAAACCCATTAGGATCATGCTTGTTGTTGTAGCTTATTATAACTATGAGATTGTGCACAGAGATGTTGAAGCCTCATGACTTATCAGGAATAATTATCAGCATGTGTGTGTGAAATGGCCTAATGGTTTTATAAGTTCAATTTTTGCAAATATATTCTATAAGCTACAAAGGTCAATCTAAGGATTGAAGCAGGCATGTATGAGCTGGAATCTTCTATTTGACAAGACAGTCTAAGAGTTTGACTTTAGTAAAAATGAAGATAGAATCTATGACTACAAGAATTTAGTGGGAGCATATATAATATATATATGGATGCATATATATATATGTATATATGTATATATAGTTACATATATATATGTATATATATGTTTATATAGCTATATGTATATATATATATATATATGTATATATATCTATATCTATATCTATATATATATATATATATGTATATATATATATGTATATATGTGTATATATACATATATATGCCATTCATTCTCTACCTGTGTGGGTAACTAACCTTAGTTACCCGTGCATTTGTTTTGTAATAGGAAAACACATATTTGTAATGAGACAAACATTTTTTGTAATGATATGACCAAATTTGTAATACAAGCACTCGTTTTGTATTACACGTCTGATTACAATAAAAATGATATTTATGATATTAGCTTATGTTGTAATACAAAATGAGTGTTTGTGCTACAAATTTGATCATCTCATTACAAATGATGTTTGTCTCATTACAAACAGGCACCGTTCTATTACCAAATAGATCCACAGGTAACTATAAGTAGTTACCCACGTGGGTAGTGAATATATATATATATATATATATATATATATATATATAGAGAGAGAGAGAGAGAGAGTCAGGCTAGAATACACTCGAGTGTATCCGGAGCGGAATACACTCAAGTAGTTTTTCATGATATAATATTTTTTTTTGAAAATCTAATCCGTTGATCTTATTAAACATCTCGTGAACAACTCATACGCAAAATTTGAGCACATTTGGATATGTATAGCTCATGTTATGAAGACCGCAAAAATTATACTTTTCAAATTAGTTTCGCGCGTCGATTTTGTTGCCCTTGGATGAGTGACTTCGACTCATCCAAATGGGCTCAAAATTTGTATGTAGCCTAGTTATAGTATGACAACGAAGATCTACGGTTTACATTTTGCAAAAAATAGTCTTGATATGCAAACACACTTGAGTGTATTCGTGTGATCCGTACACTCGAGTGTATTCTAGCCTGACTCTCTCTCTCTCTCTCTCTCTATATATATATATATATATATATATATATATATATATATATATATATATATGTATATATACATACTTACACCATGCCCCCTCCATCTCCTAGGGTTCCTCTGGCGATAGACAGGGCGATCCTAAGAAGGACCGGCGGCCATGGCGGTCACCTCAGGTCATGACAATCCACCACCCCATCCACCCCATCCACCAATCCCCCTCCCTCCAACCCACCACATAAGAACCCTACACCGAAAAACAACAAAAAGAATGACGACAACCAAAAGAATCCATGGACTCAAGTCATGAAGAGAACTCATGCCCAGGAGAAAGAATGCTCGAGCCTGGTTTTCCCTAAACCAATCAAAAAAGATGGTAAAGCGATTGTGAACTTAGATGCTGAGGAATACAGACGTATGAAAGACGTCTGGGAATTCGTAGTGTCGATTTACGTTCTGCTTAAAAGGCTCTTTTACCCCCATCTTCTAGCTTGGATCTGTAGAGTCTAGAACCCTAAAGGGGACTTCGATGTGGTCTCGAAGGAGAATGAATTCTTTCTAATCCTCTTTTCCAATGACACTGACAAGAAGGCCTGCCTGACGAGCGGTCCACGATGGTTTGATAATCATCTCGTCATAGCCAAGAATTACACATTTGGATACGAGTTGGTAAAGGATGATATGTCTTCTCTTCCAATTTGGATTCAAATCCCATCAAACAGGAAGACATGGATGAAGAAAGTTACGGGTACCATTGCCTACGGCGTGGGGAAAGTTTTACATGTGGAGACCAGATCGATGGAGACTGCTGGTACTGATGATGCAAAAGTTTTAGTAGAGATAGAGGCGGATGATGATATTCCGGAGATGATCTTGGTAAACATCCCAGGCAAGGAGGAAATATCATTCCAAATCAAATATGACTAAACATCCCAGGCAAGGAGGAAATATCATTCCAAATCAAATATGACTATGTACCCAAGAAGTGCTCCTGATGCTGTGTCTTTGGACATGTGAGCGACGATTGTCCTCACATAGAAAAGACCAACAATGAAGAAAGCGATGGTTTTCATGTCCCTAAAAAGACCTGGAAGGAGAAGTGTATCCTGAAGGTAACACTATGAGAGCGAAAGACACTAAAGAAGAAGAGATACACAATGCTGACACTGCAAACTCATTCAGTGCCCTAAGAGACACTGATTAGGAAGAAGAAGAGACTCTGGAGAATGAGGAAAGTTCTATCAGGCCACCCAAATAGAAAGAGAAGTCGAAGGTCAAAGGCAAAGAGAAGGAGAAGGAGCCCCCCAGGCAAGCCAGGAACAACAAAAAGAGTTAATTATGTCAATATTAACCTGGAATGTTAAGGGGATCTACAAAGTACCAAAAAAGAAGGAGGTTAGGGACTGGGTTAAAACCAGTGGAGTTTCTCTAGCTGCAATAATTGAAACAAAAATAAGGAGATGTAACACTAGTTACATGGAGACTGTCTTCCCAGCTGGGTGGTCACATACCAATAACCTAGAGCAAGTTGACCTAGCACACATATTCTTAGGATGGAACTCTAATATTTGGGAGGTTCAAGTTATAAGAAAGATGGAGCAAATGATCACTACACAATGTACTAGTAAGGGTGGCCTGAAGATCTGGTTTACTGCCATCTATCCATTCAACCATCACACTCAAAGGCTGGATCTATGGAAGGACATTATGGACCTCTCTAAAAACATCAATGAACCTTGGATCTTAATGGGAGATTTCAATAATATCAGGCTTCAAGAAGAAAAGAAAGGAGGTCGACTTGTCCCAGAAGCTATCATCAAGTCTTTTAATTATGCCATTAATGTCACTGAACTTTGTGAGTTGCCAATGATGGGTGAAGGGATCTACACGTGGAACAATGAAGGTAAACTAGACAAACGCATTGCTAGCAAACTCGATAGGGTTCTAGTTAATGCAACCTGGCTTAACCAATTACCTACTGTTCAGATTGAAGTTGCAAGTGTAGATAGTAATGATCATGCACCAGTGATCATGCAATTGAATGAGAAGAAAAGAAAACCCAGGCCTTTCAGATTTGCCAACTTTTGGACAACTTGGAAGGGATACAATGAACTTCTTGAAGAATCGTGGAAGGTGCGGGTTGATGGAAACCCTCTGTATATTTTTGCCAAGAAGTTAATGCATGTCAAGTAGAAGTTGAAAGTCTAATCGAAGGAATATGTCAACATCCCTAAGCTATTGAATGATACTAAGAAGGACCTAATTAAAGTTCAAAGCAAGCTCCTAACTGATCCTCTGAATCACGAACTCATTGAAGAAGAGTTGAGTCTTAAAAGAATGATGGAAGATCTAAAAATTGCCAAAGAAAATCTCACCTGGAAATGAAGCAGGCAAAAATTGATCTCAGACGGGGATCACAATACTATACTATATCACAATGTTGTGCAAATAAGGGAATCTCAGAACTCCATTACTTAACTAGTCACCTCCAAGGGAGAGATCGTTAACAACCAAGATGAATTGGAGACTCAAGCAACTGAGTTCTATAAAAACTTGTACAACATGCTCAATGAAACCCTACTGGAGGAAGACAAAGGTCTGAAATGGAAAGCTAAACTAACTAATACTCATAAAAATTTTCTCTACAGGTTTGTTACTGAAGCTAAAGTCAAAGAAGCCCTTTGGAGTATAGGTACGGGGAAATCCCTGGTACCTGATGGTTTCGATTCACACTTCTATCGAGCAGCCTGAGACACTATAAAAGATGATTTTTGTAAAGGTGTTAAGTGGTTCTTGGAGGGTGGTGCAATGCTAAGACAAATAAATCATGCTTTCCTTGTCCTAGTTCCAAAGAAGAAGACTACACTATCACTTGCTGACTATCATCCAATCGCTTGTTGCAATGTTCAATATAAGATTATTGTGAAGATCCTAGCAGAGCAACTAAAGATTGTGCTACTCCTCTTAATCCCAGAACAACAAGGTTCCTTTGTCTCTGGAAGAAGCATAGCTGATTGCGGGTTACTTGCAGGGGAATTCATGGCAGACTTCAATGCAAAGAGAGGACACAAAAAGATAATCATGAAACTCGATGTCTCAAAGGTATTTGATAGTGTTTGCTGGGGAAAGCTATGGTGGATAATGGAACAACTGGGATTCAGAGCTAGTTGGATATCACTAATAAAATAATGTGTTTGTACGACTAGATATTCAGTTCTAGTCAATGGAACTCCCAATGGAATATTTCAAGGTGTGAATTGACTGAGGCAAGGGGATCCCTTATCACCCCTCCTATTCACCATCCTTCTGGAATATTTCACTCGACTTATGGCGGTAGTAGAAGAGAAGAAGGAAATCAAAGCATACACTGTTCATGGGACCAAAGCCTGGAGCCATTTAATTTTCACAGATGACGTCCTAGTATTTTTAGAAGCAAAGATTACCTACCTGCATAATCTAAAGAACCTTCTAAATAAGTTTGGCATGTAGACATGTCTGCATATTAATCAACACAAGACTCAGCTTTTCATCTCGGTAAACTGTATGCACATTAAGGAGGCCATTGAGAATGCTCTTGGGATCGATACAAATGCACTGCCAACTAGATGCATGGGTTTCCCACTAGCTGGCGGCAACCTCCAAGAGAAGGACTTCATTGATTGCACAGACAAATTAGAAAACATGATTTCCAGATGGCCCCTCATAAAGACCTCAATGGATGGAAGGATCATCCTTACTAGATCATCAATATAAGGACTACTAATATACTGGGTGCAACAAGGGGAAATCCTAAAAGCTATACTTGAACGAATGGATATGATGTTGCGTGTTCTCCACATCATCTTTTCACATGTTATCACACACAAATTTGGTTCATTTTGATATCACTTAGCCTATTTTTATATTACTCTTGCCATCTTTTTTGCTACTTTACTTATCACATAACATGTATTGCAGATTTGTTCCAAAAAGATTGAATTGCAGAGTTCAATTCTGCTGAAACAGTAGAATGCAGGGCGTGCAGGATAAACGCACGACGTGCAAAATTTCATAAGAACTTTTGATTCACCCAGACTGAAAAATGCACGATGTGTTCACCCTTGAACATGGTGTGTGAGTTTCCAGAAAGTGCAAAACAAGACAAACGCACGATGTGTCTTTGACAACACAGCGTGTACCTGGGAGCGTCTAGCAGAGCAAAGTTTCTAGAAAGTCGCACGACATGCATTACTACTGTGCACATTGTGCGTAGTGCATTTTGGAGCAACTGTCAGAGGCCTTGCACGATATGCACTTGGGACACACGTCGTGTCGCTGTCAGTTTCAAATAATTTAAAATTTTAAATCTTTGTTAAAAAGGACTTAATGGGCGGTTATCCACTGTCATAATTCAAAGTTATCTCATCCCAGAGAAAGTCTAGAGCTGAGGAGAGCGATTTTGAGGAGAAAATAGGTGGTTTCTTGCCAAAGCAGCCCAAATCTTCTTCTCTTCTTCTCCATTGTCTTCTCCAAAGGTGCAGTAGATCTTCTCCACTTCACCCAGCTTCTCAGGAGAGGTGTTGGTTTGTCTTGAAGCAGTTGGAGGAGTAGAATTTCTTCCCCAAGCCTGAATTCTACCTTCTTGTGGTTACATCTTTAGATCTCCTTGCTTTTCTTTCTCTAGATCAAGCTAGATTCTACAATTTCTGTAACAATTCTGCAAAACATGATTATGGACGAGTAAATCCCTTTTCTTGGGCATGGGGGAGTAGCTACCATGTCATAGCATGTATGGAACAAGTTAATTTTGTACTAAATACAATTTTGCTTGATTTTCTACCATGAGAGTACCAATTTTATCATCTCTTGCATGTATTGTTGGCCACTTTATATGCATGTGTTCTGCTTTCTTACTAAATCTGAGAAGATAGGTAGGAATGTATGGAGGTTCTCTTCTTGGCAACTCTTCTTATACCATGAGAGTGGAGATTATAGAGTTGAGGAACAAGTTGTGATCTAAAACAAAAATTATGCATGAGAATTTGGATTTGAGTTGTGATCGTTGCTCTTACACCGGGAGGTGAAGTGCAACACATACCTTTCCTTTAAAAAAGTTCATAGTATGTTTAAATTTCATGTTCCTATTATGTGCTATGATATGTGGGTGAAATTCTAATGTCCAAGATCCATTAACATCTGAATCTAAACCATTTTTAGTAGTCTTTTCATTGCTTGTTTAATTCTGAATTTCTATAATTAGATAAACATCACCATCCTTTTTAAACCGATCTAGATTGTTGAACTTGAGTGGTGTTGCATTTGATTAATTCCCAAAGATCCTTGTGTTCGACCTTGACTACGAATACCTCTATATACTTGCGGAGATTGGTTAAGTTGAGTAAACGATCCTTTTTAGGATTGAAACTTGTTAGCGTAAATAACCAACAAGTTTTTGGCACCGCTTCCAGGGAGCTACGGTAATCTAATTGGAGTAATAAGTGCTAATTAGTATTCGAGACTAGATCACCATTTCCTATTTCAAATTTCATATACCTTTTAGTTGTGTTCTTAATTTCTCTTGCTATTTTTTAGGTTGTATGCGTCGCTCACAAAGGGGTTTTCAAACATTTGCGTTGTTAGACCTTGAAATCAAGCGTACTCTTTCAAGCTTAAGAAGAGCAAGGAGAGTAGAACCACCGCTGCTAGGAGGTACTCCACCATCATCACTGCCACCATCTTCTTCACCCTTTGAAGAAGCTACACCAAGAGATACAATCATGGAGGATGACCATCCTTTGAAGGATTTCACAATGCCGGTAGCCACAAACATTTGTGGGGCCATTGACCTGCCTATAGTAGAAGCGAACAATTTATCTATTGCTCCTTATATGATGCAGATGATACAGTAGAATCATTTTGGAGGTACAACTAATGAATATCCAAGTCTTCATATTGCCAAGTTCTTGGAATATCTGAATACTTTCCGAATCAATGGAGTATATGCTGATGGAATTAGACTTATGCTATTTCCCTTCATCCTAAGAGATAGAGCCAAGGTGTGGCTTTTGTCTCTTCCAAAGAAGTCAATCAAAAGTTGGGACCAACTCCTAAATGCATTCCTTGCAAAGTACTTCCCGCCTAGAAAGATAGCCCAATTAAGAAATCAGCTCACTAATTTCTCTCAAAATTATGGAGAAACTCTGTATGACACATGAGAACAGTTTAAGGATCTTCAACGCCTTTTACCTAACCATGGTTTAACCAACTGGCTACTACTTCAAACTTTCTATAATGGACTATTTTACAACACCCGGTTGACACTGGATGCCGCAGCTAATGGCGCATTGATGACTAAGTCTTATAGGGAGGCTTATGACATTATTGAAGATATATCACTTAATCACTGCCAATGGGGAGCATATAGGGGAGTAAAATTAGCCTCTATAGCTAGTTCTTCGACCGGGAAGCAAGGAGGAAAACATACGGTTGATGTCATTGATCTTATTGCTGCCAAACTCGATGTTCTTACACAGAAGTTTGAGAAGATGACCACTTTGCAAATCCAATCAGCTGAAGTAATATGTGAAGATTGTGGTAATGCAGGACATACTTCTTCTTCATTTTTTTCTCCTAATGCAATTGAAGGGAGCTTTGAATAGGTCAATGTCATTGGAATGCAATGGAGCAAGTAGTACATTCCCTATTCCAACACATACAATCTGGGATGGAGAGATCATCCTAATTTCTCCTACTGGAACACAAGCAATGCTCAAAATTTCCAACAATGATATCAGCAACTGCAACAACAAAAACAATTCAACCAATAAGGGAATCCACCAAATTTCAACAATAGGGGTTATCAACAGCCACAACAACCCCAAAGCTCTTGATGGAGAAATTTGTTTCTACACAAATGTAGCAAAATGAAGAGTTTCGAGGGAATAATAAGCTATTGAAAGATGCTATTGCCCAACTTTATGCTAAAGGGGATGGCATTTCCACTCATACCAGGATGTTGGAGAATGAAATAGAACAACAAGCTCTATCACAGCAAAGGAGTCCACAATCCAATTCTCTTCCAAGCCCACCGGAAGTGAACCCAAGACAACAAAAAAACGCCACAACTATGAGGAGTGGAGCTCAAATTCAGAGACCTTCTCCACCCAAGGAGAAGAACACTGAGGTGACTGATGAGGAGGAGACCAACACTCCTATTTGCAGCAAGGATAAAGGTACGGCTGAAATACCACCTTCTTACAAGGCTAATGCACCATTTCCACAAAGGCTTGCGAACAAGAAGGAGGATTTAAAATTTAGAAAGTTTATGGACATTCTAAACAAGGTTCATGTCAATCTTCCTCTAGCCGAAGCTATTGTCGAGATTCCATCTTATGCTAAGTTCTTAAACGATATCTTAAATAAAAGAAGAAAGGTGGATCAAGTTGAAATAGTAATGCTTTTGGAACGAATGAGTTCTATTATTTAAAATAGACTTCCACAAAAGTTAGATGATTTGGGAGCCTCACACTACCATGCAAGACCAGTGACACCACTTTTGACATAGGTCTAGTAGACCTTGGTTCTAGTATCAGTCTCATCCCATCTACTTTGTGGCAGGAGCTAGATCTTGGAGATCTGAAACCAACAAATATGGCTATTGAACTAGCAGATCATTCCATCAAGTACCTGAAAGGTATTGTGGAAGATGTGTTAGTGCAGATTGGCAAGTTCTATATACCTTGTGATTTTGTTGTTTTAGATATGGTGGAAATTCCTTCCAATCTCGTTCTTTTTAGAAGACCCTTCTTAAGAACTGTCGGATGTCTTTTTGACGTTTGGGAAGGCAAAATCATGCTCTGAGTTGGTGAGGAAGCCATGGAATTCTCTATTTATGATGCTATGAAAGCACCTTTACGAGTTGAAGAAATTTGTTTATTGGATACTATTGGTTCAATTGTGGAGGACGATGAAAGTATTACTAATTTGATGTTAAACTTTTGTGATTATGATGAGCTTGCAATCAACAAGTCTAAAAATTCTAGAGTACTTCCCATTGCTAAAGCACATGCTACCAATGAAGACACTCCACTTGTTGATGATAAAGTTGAAGAAAGCACAACCGGGAAAAAGGTAGAACTTAAACCCCTTCCACCTGGGCTTAGGTATGCATTTCTTGACTCTAATTCTACTTCCCCTGTTATAATAAATGATAAGTTAACCAATGACCAAGAAAATAAGGTACTTGCCGAATTGCATTTGTATAAAGATGCCATTAGTTATTCTATTGATGATTGGAAAGACATTCATCCCTCCATCTGCATGCATAGAATAAATATGGAGGATGATGCTAAACTGACTATTGAACCACCTAGGCGTTTAAATCAAAACATGCTTGAAGTGGTTAAGAAAGAAAATTTTAAATTAATGGATGCTGGAATCATTTATCCGATAAGTGACAGCACTTGGGTTAGTGTCATTCACGTGGTACGTAAGATGGGGGGTGCAACTGTCATAAAAGGAGACAATGATGAGTTGATACAAACATGCATAGTCACTGGCTGGTGTATGTGTATTGACTACCGAGGCTTGAATAAGGAAACTTGCAAGGATCATTTTCCATTGCCCTTTATTGATTTGATGCTTGAACGCCTCGCTAAGCACTCTTATTTTTGTTACTTGGATGGGTATTCTGGGTTTTTCCAAATTCCTATCTACCCTCCCGACCAAGAGAAAACTACATTCACATGTACTTATGGAACATATTATAATCACTGCATGCCATTCGGTCTTTGCAACGCTCCAACAACTTTTCTGCGGTGTATGATGGCCATTTTCTCATATTTCATTGAAAATATAATGGAAATTTCCATGGATGATTTTAGTGTATATGGAGATTCCTTTGATTAATTCTTATGTAACATGTCATTAGTCTTAGCCCGCTATAAAAAGGTTAACCTAGTGCTAAACTGGGAGAAATGACATTTCATGGCACAATCCGGTGTAGTATTAGGACATGTTGTATCTAACAAGGGTATTAAAGTGGACAAGGCAAAGGTTGAATCCATTGAGAAGATGTCTACTCCATCTTCAGTTAAAGACATCTGCAACTTTCTTGGCCATGTAGGTTTTTATATAAGATTTATTAAGGACTTTTCAAAAACTGCAAAGCCGCTGTGTTCCCTACTTGCAAAAGATGTTGAATTTGTATTTGATGATGACTGTCTCGTAGCTTTTTCCAAGATGAAGGAGGCCCTCATTTTAGCCCCAATTATTCAACCTCTAGATTGGGATTCTCCTTTTGAGTTAATGTGTGATGCAAGTAATTATCCAGTGGGAGGTGTTCTTGGACAGTGGAAGGACAAGAAACTCCACACCATCTATTATGCAAGCAAGACCCTTGATGAAGGGCAGATCAACTATACAACCACTGAGAAGGAGATGCTTGCCATTGTATATGCCTTTGACAAATTCCGACAATATTTGGTAGGATCTAAGGTGATAGTATACACTGATCATGCTGCCATAAAATATTTGCTGAACAAGAAAGATGCCAAACTATGTCTTATTCACTGGATTATGCTCTTACAAGAATTCAATCTTGAAATCCGGGTTAAGAAAGGTATGGAAAATAATGTTGCTGATCATCTTTCTAGATTAACTACGGAGGTTGGGGATCCATTGCCCATTGAAGATCACTTGCCCATTGAAAGGCTTTATGTGTTATCGTCTACTCAAGCACCGTGGATTGCGGATATTACTAACTTTCTTGGTACTGGACAACTCCCACCTGATTTAATTCTTTCATTATGTGAAATTCTACTATTGGGATGATCCGTTGTTATTCAGGAAAGGAAGTGATGGGCTGATCCGCCGGTGTGTTACTTAAGAAGAAATTCCAACCATTATTGTTGAATGTCATGCCTCTCCTTATGAGGGCATTTTGAAGGAGAGAAGACTGCTACAAAGATACTACAAGCCAGTTTCTATTGGCCCACATTATTCAAGGACGTCAATCTGTTTGTCAAATCTTGTGATAGATTTAAAAGGACTGGAGGTATATCTCACCATGATGACATGCCCCTGAACTCTATCTTGGAGGTTGAGGTATTCGATGTATGGGGAGTGGATTACATGGGACCATTCCCATCATCTTGCGGCTACCAATACATTCTGGTTGCTTGTGAATATGTGTCCAAATGGGTTGAGGCCATCCCAACCCAAACGTCGGATGCCAAATCTGTAGTAAAGCTTTTTCAAAAGATCATCTTTCCTCGGTTTGGAGTTCCTCGAGCCGTAATTTCAGATGGAGGCACACATTTTGCTAAAAGACAATTCAACAATGTTCTTTCTAAATATGGTGCAACTCATAAGATCTCTATGCCCTATTATCCTCAAACTTTCGAGCAGGTAGCGGTCACAAACTGGCAGCTGAAGAACTTCCTTGAAAAGACTGCTTCTAGTACAAGAAAAGTTTGGGCTTTAAAAATAGATGATGCATTATGGCTGCACCACATAGCCTACACGGCAATCATATGAACTATGGCAAATCCTATCACCTTCCGCTGGAGTTAGAACATCGAGCTTTGTGGGACATCAAATTCTTGAACTTTGACATGAAAAGGTCAGGAGAGAAGTGCCTTTTGCAGTTGCAGGAACTTGAGCAACTTCGCCTTGATGCTTATGAGAACGGAAATTAAGATATACAAAGAGAGGACAAAGGCTTGGCATGACAAGAGGATTCACACGAAGGACTTCCAAGAAGGAGATAAAGTTTTGCTATTTAACTCTAGACTAAAGTTATTTCCCAAAAAGCTGAAATCAAAGTGGTCAGGACTGTTTCTTGTGTTAAAGATCTTTCCATATGGAGTTGTGGAACTCCAAGGCAAGGATAGAAATTTCAAAGTGAATGGAGAGCGTTGCAAGCTATATACTTATGGAGATGTAGTAGACAAGGGATCCTCTTGCTCCCTCCAAGATGCTTGAAGGAAGAATTGAAGAGTCTTACTCTAGAGTCTAAACGGAGGACCTCGTGGGAGTTGACCCCATATTAGGATAGATTTCTTTTAAGTTCTTTGAGTCAAAAACACTATTTAATTTCATCAATAAGCTTGTCATGGATGAATGTAATACTTTAGACATATATGTCACCACATCTATCTTTATTTTGTGTTGACTGACTACTATTTTCTGTAGAAATTCCAAAATGCATGACATGTCATTACTTGACACGGCGTACAACCCATTAGAAAAGATACTGAAATCAGACTATATCTCCATATACACGTTGTGTTTCTCAACAACACGTCGTGTTCAGTTAAAAAATGAAGTCTCTGGAATGTTGCACGGCGTGCTTATTTCAGTACACGTCGTGTACTCATCACTCAAATGACCAGCAACACGTTCTGGAATCATACACGATGTACATTTATTCGATGCACGATGTGCATCTATTCTTCAACAGAGTAGCAAAGGTTTCTAGAAACTTGCATGGCGTGCATCAACTAATATACATCGTGCATCTGGGCAGAAAGGCATATCTATAAAGAGAATTCAAAGCAGAACACGCTGTGCATAACTGATACACAGCGTGCATCTGCGTGTAAAAGGCAGTTTGAAAAGATAAAGTTGAAGAGGAACATGTCGTGCATGTGTAATGCACGCCGTGTCTTTTTTCATAAAGTTTGGCCAAAAAGGGGAGTGCACGACCTAACTTCTCACTCCCACTTGAGAAATAGGTCGTACAAGAGAAAAAAAAAGAAAAAAAAACCCTAGCAGCCGTGTGCCGCCTCCTTCTTCCCGAACTCACGTCGTGCACATCTACACACCGTCTCCTCGTTCCGCAAGTCGTGTACGTCTCCACAAGCAGCAACCACCCTCACGCCGTCTCTTTCCTTGCTCTCCTTTGCGCCGTCACTTTCTTCTTCGAGCATGCCGTCTAGCACAGCACCGAGGAGTCACCTCCAAGCGCCGCCCAACACCTCCACCTCACCAGCAGCCACACTCACCCTAGCGCCACTGGATAGCCCTGCCACCCCGAAGACGCCGCCAAGCACGACAGTGCCACCAGCTGCTCACAACGGCGCCATCCTCACCAGCCGACGAGCCCGCACCACCACCACAGCGACAATAGCTTTGGCGACGACCACGATAGAGCCATCAATTCCGGATCACTCTTCGGTCCATCTTTTCTCACCTCCCGACGCCGGTTTCAGACTATAGAATTTCTCCAGGTGCACAACGTTCCTCCATTCTGCACGCCGTGCATTTAATCTTCATGGTAGAAGGAATACCTTCCAAGTGCACACTGTGATCGTAATCTGCACACCGCACACTCCTACAAAAATAATGGCACCAATCAAGAGGGGCTCAGGCAGACATCATGGTGGTGCTTCCTCTTCCACGACACCTTCTGAGGCAGTAGCTTTTGTGCCCTCCACCCAGTTTTGTGTCACCCCTGAGGAGGATGCAGACTACTAGTTTCTCATTACTAGGTGGGCCTTACCTTCCCGCTACGTTTGTGAAGAAATGCTAGAAATCTTGTCTTCAAGAATGAGGTAATGGGGTATCTTCGGTTCTTAGGTCTCCATCTACTCTGCACTAGAGTTGCAAAGACCTACCCCCGCCTTGTTTATGAAATTTTGACTACCTTTAACGCGAAAGATGACCCCCAAAACCTCCGTGAGATGTATCTGAAGATCAATTTTCATCTTCTAAACAAATGTTTTTCTATGGATCTTTGTCAATTTTCTACTTTGCTCGGGTGCAACTATGGAGGCTATATTGACTATCTTCCTGCCTTCCATACAGATACTTTTTTGTCTGAAATTACCAGTGAAAATGTGCACAAGGCTAGGCAGGCACGAGCTTCTTCACTCCATAACCTGATTTTCAGAGTTGTGCATTGCCTTCTAAGCACTGGTCCTTTTGCCAAAAATGAAACTCAAGGGGTCGTGGGCAAAACCGACCTTTTCTTCTTGTGGTGCATGGTCAAGAATGAGCAAATCAGTTCTAGTTACTACATTGTAAATAAACTTCTAGAAGCCAAGAAGAAGAAGCAGAGAGAGGCAGGTGATATCATGTGTGGTGGGATGCTCACTATACGTGCAATGCAACTAGGGTTAGATGTGACTATTTTAGAACTTGCACAAGGGAAAAACCTTGTAGACATCAATTATCTTATTTCTTGTGGCCTAATATCAAGGCATGGTGATAGAACTAGAAAGTTCAAGGTTTTTATCACAAAGAAATAGTTCATTATCATCCCCAATGCATCCCACAATGACCTCAGCAACAAAGCAAATTGGAAGGTTGAGTTACAGATCGAGGATGAACAGGAGGCACCCACCCATGGCGCCAGCAGTTCAACAACAACAACAACTACCACAACTACATCACCACTTCCACACTCTACTAGTATTCAGACGGTGTATGCTTGGGTGATACCCGATGTCCGACATCTTTATATATATGTTCAGCAGTAGTTTGACCACATCGACGACCGTTTGGACCAGATGGGCATTCAGTACACTGCGATGTATGACATGGTCACCCAAATGGACTCTTGGCATATCTCTCAGGGCCATTACTCTATCCCACCACCGTATCAGTCACCACCCCCACAGTAGCCCAAGTTTCCATAGTAGCCCCAGTTTCCCCAACAGTATGACTCCGCAGACCAGCCGATGGACATTCCAGATCTCGTCAACCAGTTTTTCCCTAATCAGGAGGGCAGTGGCCCTCCTTTTTAATATTTGATCCATGATAGGTATCCGATTGTGAACTCCATAAGTTCGATCGATGCAGTGAGGACACTACTGATTTCAAGCTTAGGGGGGACACAACCAGTCCGTAATTGTAGTTTTCATTTTGCATTTCCTTTCATTTAAGTCAGTTGTGTCAGTTTGTTTTCTATTTTATTCCATGTTCTATTTTCTTAGATGGAAATATTAATATGATTTTAGGCTACCATGTTAGAATGAACCCCATGCTTGATCTATCATGTCCTTTGTATTTCTTATAGCTATATGAAAGGATTTTTAAGAGCATGCGTGAATCAAATGAAAAAGGAAAGTCCCCATGTACATGATCTTGTTTTGTGTTTGTGGTTTGAAATCTCAATTTTTACATCTTTGAATTCTCAATACATGTAACGGTTCCAAATTTTTGCGAATAAATCAACTTTGCAACACTTACTAGAATACAGGATAATCGTTCCAAACTCTTAGTGCATTTACAATCAATATTTCAATGAAAATTTTTCAAAAGAATGATTGAAATCTTGCTAGTCTTAACACTCTTGTTGACTCTTTGGTGTTCTACCATGCTTGCACTATCATTTGTTTACCTTCACCCAATAAAATATGGCAAATGGCCCACATGTCATGCTAGCCTAGTGTGAGTCCGATCTGGCAACAATGGTTAGGTGATATGAAAATAAAAAAGAGGGTAAAAACAACACCCCAACTGGCATTCCACGTGAGCATAAGCCTAAATTAGCAGTCGAGTGCCGGAAACCCAAAAATTTCCATCATCATATCCTTTGATAAAAAGAGTACAACTAAGTTTGTTATTGTTACCACTGATTTCATCATCTTATATCCATACTAATTGATAATTTTTAATGTACATCCACTAATTGTTTGGCTCAATTATCCAAATTCCATTTAGTGTTGTCTAGTTGATTATCTTGTTTGAATTTGGAACCACCATTGCTAAACTAATATTCTCTATCTTAGATGTCTTAATTGAGAAGATAATAATGAATACAAATGCTATGTACATGGATGGTTGAACTGAATGCATACCTTCTTTTCATTTAATCCATGCATAAATTTGAATATTCTTTCACCCTCATTTTGGCCTCGTTCTTTTTGCTTGAGGACAAGCAATAGTTCAAGTTTAGGGGGATTTGTTGTGTGTTTTCCACATCATCTTTTCACATGTTATCACACACAAATTTGGTTCATTTTGCTATCACTTAGCCTCTTTTCATATTACTCTTGCCATCTTTTTTGCTACTTTACTTATCGCATAACATGTATTATAGATTTGTTCCAAAAAGACTGAATTGCAGAGTTCAATTCTGCTGAAACAGCAGAACGCACGGCATGCAGGATAAACGCATGATGTGCAAAATTTCAGAAGAACTTTCGATTCACCCAGACTGAAAAACGCACGGCGTGTTCACCCTTGAACACGACATGTGAGTTTCCAGAAAGTGCAAAACAAGACAGACGCACGGTGTGTCTTCGACAACACAACGTGCACCTGAGAGCATCAAACAGACCAAAGTTTCAGGAAAGTCACACGGCATGCATTACTATTGCATACACCGTGCGCAATGCATTCTGGAGCAACTGTCGGAGGCCTTGCACAACGTGTACTTAGGACGCATGCTGTGTCGCTGTCAGTTTCAGAATTTTTAAAATTTTGACTCTTTATTTAAAAGGAGGATAGAACTTAATGGGCGGTTATCCATGGTCATAATTCAAAGTTCTCTCATCCTAGAGTAAGTCTAGAGCAGAGGAGGGTAATTTTGAGGAGAAAAGAGGTGGTTTCTTGCCAAAGGAGCCCAAATCTTCTTCTCTTCTTCTCCATTGTCTTCTCCAAAGGTGCAATAGAGCTTCTCCACTTCACACATCTTCTTGGGAGAGGAGTTGGTTTGTCTTGAAGCAGCTAGACGAGTAGAGTTTCATCCCTAAGCCGGAATTCTACCTTCTTGTGGTTACATCTTTGGATCTCCTTGCTTTTCTTTCTCTAGATCATGCTAGATTCTGAAATTTCTATAACAATTCTACAAAACATGATTATGGATGAGTAAACTCATTTTCTTGGGCATGGGAGAGTAGATCCCATGTCATAGCATGTATGGAACAAGTTAATTTCGTACTAAATACTATGTTGCTTGTTTTTCTACCGTGAGAGTACCAGTTTTATCATCTCTTGCATGTATTGTTGGCCACTTTATATGCATGTGTTCTGCTTTCTTGCTAAATCTGAGAAGATAGGTAGGAATGTATGGAGGTGCTCTTCTTGGCAACTTTTCTTATACCACGAGAGTGGAGATTATAGAGTTGAGGAACAGGTTGTGATCTAAAACAAAAATTATGCATGAGAATGGGAATTTGAGTTGTAATCGTTGCTCTTACACCGGGAGGTGAAGTGCAACACATACCTTTCCTTTAAAACAAGTTCTTAGTATGTTTAAATTTCATGTTCCTATGATGTGCTATGATATGTGGGTGAAATTCTAATTTCCAAGATCCATTAACATCTGAATCTAAACCCTTTTTAGTAATCTTTTCATTGCTTGTTTAATTCTGAATTTCTATAATTAGATAAACAGCAGTGTCATTTTTAAACCGATCTAGATTGTTGAACTTTAGTGTTGTTGCATTTGATTAATTACCAAAGCTCCTTGTGTTTGACCTCGACTACGACTACTTCCGTATACTTGTGGAGATTGGTTAAGTTGAGTAAATGATCCTTTTTAGGATTGAAACTCATTAGCGTAAAGAACCAATAGATGACTATCTCCAATTTCATCTGGGCGGGTGGCACACACCCAATGAAATATTAAAGGCTTGCACTACTGAAGGAAGAAGGAGGGGTGGGACTCAAAAATCTTCTAGAAATTGCTAACTGGGCTACTGTGAAGAGAATTATCAACTACAACCTGGGTATATCCCCTTGGGAAAGATGTATGAAATCCAGGTACCTGAAAGGGCTTGACTATGAACCAGATACTAGAGAGGGATATACTAGAGTCATCAACAAAATGACACCATTGTGGAAACAATTTAATCACTATTTTCACTTAAAAGATGGCAAATGGAGGTTGACCGATCCAAACATGGATATCTGGAACTTGGTCTGCAATAGAGGAGAAAGTAATAACTATGCGAGATTCATCTGGACTAAATTTGAAGTTCCCAAATGGTCCATTAGCCTATTCAGAGTAGCACATGAATCCTTACCCACCATGGACAAGCTGGAAAGATGGTATCCAGACACTGTTAATAAGTGCTACTGTTGTGATGATACTGAATCTCACAACCACCTCTTCAGAACATTCCCTTTTGTAAAGGATTTGTGGATGTCAACGTGTAAGAATCTAAGCCTCTCCCACTTGCAGCTGAAGCCCCCAAAGAAGATGATCATCATGCTTGAGAAAGAGACTAGAGTCTAGAAAAGGAAGCTACTACTGTTGTACATAGCCATCATCTACCACATATGGCGAGAAAGAAATGATAGGAGGCATAATAACAAAAGCAGAAGTGTGGAGTCCATCTCAAAGAAAATTTGTAATTTTTATAAGAATAGGACTAATGTATAGTTTTATTTCTTTTGGAGAATATTAGTAGTGAGGGGCTATTATGTACTTTGTCCTTAATTTGTTAGGAACGACGGAATAAAATGTACCAATTCCGATATATATATATATATATATATATATATATATATATATATATATATATATATATATATATATATATATATATATATATATATATATCTATATGTATATATATATATTCCACATAATGATGGGGAATGTCGACCTTATCATACATATATCAGAACCTAGTTGGGAAGCACCTTCTCTATGAAGGGTTAGGTGAAACATACTATGTGATAGGAATTGGGATATATCAAGATAGATCTAGAGAGCATCTTGACCTAAGAAAGAGCATATACATTGGCAATATGTTGAAGGTGTTCACCGTGCAGGTTTTAGTGAGGGAAAATTGTGAAATTAATCTACCTACAATCCAGTGTCCCAGTTCTTGTGAAGGATGGGAAGAACATGAGTAAGATAACATATGCATTTTCTATTTAATCTATCATGTATGCACTGTTATGCACTCATTCTATTATCTTGTATATAATATACATGACGAGAGGATATGTACTCGTTCCATTATTTTGTATGTATTGGACATGATGAGAGGACATCTGTCAGATCCCAGTGAAAGTCACTGGACTACCAAAAAGAACATCCTTAAGTACCTGAGAAGCACTGAAGGATCAGTTCTTTGGTTAAGGAAATAAGGAAGAGTTGGGTGTAAAGGGTTACACAAATGCAAGCTTCCAAAATGACAAAAAAAATAATTATCACAATCTAAATTTGTGTTTGACCTTAATATAGAATTGTAAGCTAGAAGAGTTTTGAGCAAGAGACAATTGTTTAATTCTACAATAAAAGTCGAGTATCTTGGTGTTATGAACACAACAATGATATTGTATGGATCAAGGAGTTCATTTCGATGAACTTGTTAGAGGTTCCAACTGTTGATGCCATGGTAGAAATACTATGACAACAATGGATCTACTGGTATCCCAAATAGAATACTATGGCTATTCCATATCATATAAGAAGTCGTATAGAGAGGAAATGCAAAAATTGATAAATACTGACTAGAAGCAAATGTTGCTAACCTGTTACATAAGCGTTTGCATAGTAGAAACACGATAGACACTTGAAGATCACTTGGAATAAGATTCATGGGTGATTGTCTCTAAGTGCAAGTGGGAGTCTGTTGGTATGTATGCCCAGAGAATTAATCATACAATGATTGTAGTGGGGCATCAAATAACTGATTTGATAATGATATAGGTAATTTCATCTATTATGTTTGTCTCGATCAAGAGATGATGACATAGACATATTATATGTCCAAAGAATGATGATACTTAATGAAATATGTCTTTAGGTTGAGGACCTGAACAATGAGATCATATGGATGATAAGAGTACATACATTCTTGTTATGTCCCCAGTCAGATATTATTGTGAAGCAAAATAAACAACATAAATACATAAGTCTAGAGTGTATGTTAAATGATGATAGAGTCTCATTAGTCATGATATGTGATATCATGTCAAGCACACAGGTACATGTTAGAGAACAGTGTATCAGACAGACCCACCTTAAGAGTGATACATGTAGACCATGGAGTGGTAGTTGTGATAAGCTCTCATAATAATGGTGGTGATTGTGGTTCTTAGACCTGAAATCACTACACTCATCACATGTTTTTTGATGTAATTTGGCATCATCAAATTTGAACTTGAATAAGGGTTTCCATAAAGGTGATGCTCAAATACATTATAACAAATGGGGATTGAGTGTGAGTGATTTAGATAGAGTTTGTCCCATCTACAAGAGATTGATAAGTGATACTAAGAAATTTATGGCTATGCTAATGTGATTCAATATATGATATGTGAACTCACATGAATTTCAGGCAGTCTGATCTATCTTCGGTAGACCAACTACGAAATCCATGGTTATATGATCCAATTTCCATTTTGGTATCAGCATGGGTTGCAACATACCTGCCGGCTTCTGATGCTCAGCTTTAACTTGCTGACATACTGCACACTTAGCCACAAACTCAGCTACATCCTTCTTCAAGCCAGACCACTAATACAAGTCCTTCAGGTTATGATGCATCTTGGTGACTCCTAGATGCATAGCATACATTGACGTGTGTGCTTCCTCTAGCACTAGCTTTCTTAGATTATCACCATCGGGGACCACCATCCTACCATGATAACAAACTAGTCCATCTTCAGACTCATGGAACCCATCCCGCTTTTCACTGCCAAGCTCTGATCTGATTAACTACATTGTATCATCTATCTGCTATGCATCTTTGATCTGTTGTCTCAACGTAGGTTTGACTTGCATCTGTGCCAACAGTCCTGCCAACAAGGAAACTTCCAAATGCACATTCATTTGCCGCAAGGAGACAAACATATCCCACCTATGGCATATCAAGGAACTCAATTGTGCCTTCTTTATGGAGAGAGAGGGAAGACTGCTAACATTGCTAATAGTGAACATAAGTTGTAACTATTGTATTAATCTTAGCCATGTAAGCCTTCTTCATATAGGGTGTTAGATCATTCGGCATGAGATTCTCTAACCATTTTTTTAGCTCTTAATTTAGGTAGTATTATAAATTTTACCAAGAAAGGTCACCGACAAGGGTGTGGTATGTGATTGTGATGTAATTGAAGTATTGAATTAGCGTGGATGGTTTTTACTAACTTCTACTTTAGAGTTACTACCAATTTATGTAACATGCAATATGAGCACAAATAGGGTCATGCATCTTATATTCCCTAAAATTCTTGTAGGATAAGTGTTCACTCTAATGGAATATATAAAAAAGTGGTGTCCATCTGGTCTAAAAACAATTTATTGGAACATATGTCAGCCTACTTTGAGGCTACACTTAGTCAGATGTTGTTACTCTCATGTTTGTATCAGTATGGTTGAGATTTTTGACATTTGTACATACAAATTTAGATGGAGGTTGGTTACTTGGTAGTTGTTGACATTGTTTTCAATTGTCTCTTTTTGGCCATTTTTTCAATGGTACATAACTCATGAGAAGTGGTTCTAAGAGTAGTAGGATGAGTTTATGTTCTAATGTGCATAACAAGTATCGATTGCCCTAATTTTAGCATTCTGCGATTGGGAATCCTGGAGTCATGGATGTATTGGTCCTATTAACACTACACTGAAGCATAGTGGTTTTTAGACCTCATATTTCCTTCAACCCCTTTGCGTAGTGTATGAAAATAATATTCCCTTTGCTCAGTTGAGAGGCTAAATATACCAATAAAGAACACTTTTATGGATGTCTAATAAGAGGATTGGGCTCAACATTGTCACTCAAGAGTAGTGGTATTATCACCATCCCCTTAGGAGTGTGCTCATATCATGACACCACTACAGAATAGAAATGGAGAGAAGAGAGTGGTTTACATTGTATCTAAGTCAATGGTACCTTCCTTGAAGTCCATCAGATGTAAATATGGGTCTTTCCTCTTTTTTCTCTATTAGAAAAGGTGTAGTTCTCTCTAGTGTTTATAGGTATGAAATCAAGTGTTGCAATCTCAATAGGATAGATTGGAGGCCTTGATCTAAGTTCTTAAAAGCTAGCCATTCTAAATAGGTTGCCAACTAAAAATATTGTTGGTCATCTTTTGCAAATATATTCCAAACCTTTGAAATGGTGGTTAGGATGATGTATTTATATATGTATAGGTGGTTACCAATGATTAGTGTTTCAGTGGATCCTTCCCCAAGCCAAGAGGTAGTTGTGTCATGGTGGTCGTGCTCCCAATGGGCACCTTGCCTTCTATAGAAATACAAGTGTGTTTAAGTGGTGATTCTATGAACAATGAACTTAGGAAAGATAGGGAACCTTCTTGGTTCTAATTCCATGTTTCTAGGGGCTTCCAAGTGTGTATGCATTTCATTCTATTCACCGGTCAAACAAGGGAGGATAAGGTGTGTGCTTTGTGCATTCCCTTCATTTATACGTCAGAGGTTGGTTTGGACAAATGGACTGTAGATTGATTCAAAATGGAGTATGATCCCCAAATGGGATTCATGATGGGTGCATTTTCAAGTTGAACTTAGTCCTCACAAAAACCAAGTTGGATTTTGGTGGCATGTGAGACTTGACATGGTCAGGGGTCACAACAATGTACATGTTTGTAATGCACCTCATGGAATTGATATGAACGACTCTAATTGGCTAATGATGATAGGGCTATCACACTATCTTGGTTGCAGTCTCTACGACAATGTTCAATCATGGTATTTTGTAGTAAAACTGCCATCAATTAGGGATTCCTTCCAGTGGTCTCCCTTCCCATTGATGAGAATTTGATGTTAGAGTCCATACAAATATGACCGGTAATCATAAGGCATTTAGGTTACATAAAATTAATCATTTTGATGAATATCAATTTCTACTAATTGTCAAATCATATTCTAATAAATAATGACATATCTATCTAGAATTCTCATGGTAAGTCAAATTTATTGAGTTATCATGTCAAATTATCTTTATATATCTTGACATCACTCAAGATGTTATTAAAGGTCCTAAAATGTTTGAATTCCTTCCTCTCACTATAGGTTGACCTTTAACACCTCTTATCCAAATTTTGGATACTATGATTAAACACATAATCCATCACCCAACTTTTTTATGTTTTAATGTTTGTCCACATATATAGATTTGATCCATTCATCATTTTGATTGATATTCATCACAATTGAAGTTATTCCAAATTGAGTGGACTAATATATAAAGTGTCAAAACCTTCACTTAACATATTCCTTAATGTGTGATGGAAATATTTCCCCAAAGATGTCATGATACATTGCAAGTAGACATCCATTTAAGTTGGGACTACAAGAGATCGAAGTAGATGAGGCTTATTTCTTGAGAATTCACTCTTAATTTCATTATGGTAGAACTAGAAGCATCCAATTCCCCAATATCTCCTTTGGAATCCTTGTATATAATTACTTCCATGTTCTACATTTCAAAATTGAAAATATTGGATATAAAACTAAAATTTTCTCCTCTAGCATTGGTAGTTGATTTCATCAAGGATGGGCTGGAAAATGTTGTAGCTTGCCTCTTTGCTAAGATGACCATGTATATTGACATCCATATTTGCCTACTCATGTGAATATTTTCTTGGAGAATCCCTTACTCTAATACCACTTGTAGGATATAGGGTTTCAAGATGGAATTGATTGAGCTATCAAAAACATAAACTAAATTCTCTTGGCCATTACAAAATATCATAAGGTAATTGAAAACAAGTTTTTAAAGAAAGAGGATGATAGAGAGAAAGCACAATTTAAAGAAAAGCATCTAGAGTGGTTCCATCTTTATATGCCATATGTCCACTACATGGAGAGGTAAGCTTCTAGGATTTGTAATTGATGAGTACCACCTTGTATTAATCACCACAAATAAGTAAACCAAGAGACCTCACATTGCAAATCAAGAGTATCTAGAATTATTTGAATAGAAAGAATATAATACCCTAACAAAGATCATACAAGATCTTACACAGGGACAACTACCCTACAACCTTCGTTTGAGAGGGAAGGGCATTAATGAACAAAGTAAGCATTCCCTTAATACAATCTTATTGTCCTCATGCTTTTCATAGTCATGAGAATTCCAAAGGTACCTTACTTTGATAAGGTCCTCCTTCCCTTTAACCTCTCTTAGACAACAGATAAATACAATATTTAAGGGTGAAAAAGATTGGGAGATTGATAATGAGATCCTAACCAGGCATACAACATAGGAATAACTCTCTTACAAGATATTATACTCACTCTAGGAAGGTATGCAAATTGAAGTTCAAAAGGGGTTACATGGTTTTTATGGAAATCACACTATGTCAAATCATGTAGGCTCAAGGAGAGACTCCCAAGGGTCACATATTTACAGTCTAAATGCTAACTAAAAAATAGTAATGATAGGAAAGAATCACATTCATTTTAGATGGGCTAGGTAGAACTTGAACATATCTATTTCCACTTTTTACCCTTTCTGACGATTGCTTGAGCACTCTTTGAAAATAAGCCAACAAGGAGTGGCTCAAGTGGTCAAGCATGGTGTCTCCTAACAAAGGAACCCAGTTTCAAATCCCAATTGTTTCCTTGATTTACCACCCTCCCGGGTGTTCAGCCTCTGCCACGGGTGTGGGAGGGGGAAATTCTTTCTCTCTTAATCCCATATTTCCTCAAATAATAATAAGGTATTTAGAGGTTGTGGTACCATGACAAGTTAGTTCATTAAGTTCATCCCTTGAAATATCGATCAATAAAACTATGTAGTCATTTTGTTTGGTTTTATTTCGTTAGGCAAAAAATTAGGAAATAGAGGTAATTAGAATACCTTCTTAGTTTGGTCGGACAATTTTTCTTAGGAAAAACTTGGCTGATGAAACTTCTTTCTTAATAAATTTGTATATATTCCAAAGTGCATTCTTATTAATTTGAATCATTACAATAATTTTAATGAGCTTTATTATAAGACATTCATTCACTAAAAGTGAGTATAATAAAGAGGTAAAAATATTATATAATCTTCATACAATTTGATCTGTCTACATGTCTTAATCTAAATTTTGGACTAGGAATGCAAGCTAGGATACTTAAAATGCATAGGTCATTTCTAAAATTGTTCAAGAAGAAGTATTTTTTAGATTGATGAGGGAACCCACCCCAGGAAAGAGCCACTAATGGACTCATTCTGACATGGTAAGCTCTCGAGGGCTATGAGGGTGTGGTCCAGGGACCCACTGCCATGCCCAATTAGCATGGACTACCATTTGTAGAGTGCCTTCCATGTGATTCAAAACTGAGTCCTTTGTTGGGACTTACTAAGATCTGACTACACAGGATACTTTGGACAGACCTCAATAAGAACTTTTAGACATAAATAAGTTTGATGGTATAGCCATCACCAAAACATGTTTTTTGACTAGTTACCCTCAATGTCTATTAAGCCAAGGAGAGAAGTCCTCTCCAAAATAGTCCTACCAAATGTGTAGTCCCTTCATTGATAACTAGTAAAGTCTCATCTTGCAAGTAGTTTTCCACATTCATTGACATCCTAGATAATCTACATATAAGCATTCCCTTCGTATACACAATTTTCAAGATTTCTACATACTCAAAATTCCTCAAGGATATGTTTACAAGGAAGCCCATAACATATAACTATGAGGTGTTTAAGATTTTAAAAACCACCAATGGATAGTGCAATCCAAAATGTCCAAGCAAATGAATGATTTAGGCCCCCGCAATTTACCATTCTATATTGGACATTCAGAAAGTCAAAACATACTAGTAGAACTCAACTCTACATAAGCATAATGCCATTATCCTTGTGCCAAAGACAATGCCTCACTGAGATGAATCCCTTGAAATGTTAATACAACTTATAGGTCTCTCATTGACCACCCAAAAGAAATTTGAAAAGATATACATGTCTGAATAGGGAAATTTTACATCCCTTGTGATTTCATCATGATGGATATCAAAGATAACCCTAGATACCCATATTTGTTTGATCATCAATTCATATACACTACTAGGTCTCTTACTAGAGAGGTGCCTAGGATTATCACCCTTTATGTTGATGATGAGCATCCATATTTCAAAGTCCTTAAATCTTTGAAAATATCCCCTCGTACAAAAGAAACCTACCTTTTGTCACATAAATACCACTCTAGACACACCAATAGAAAATTTTCATGCATATTTACTACTTAATCTAAAACCTATACCTCAAACTCGTTTCTCCATATATGAGATTCTTATGTTCATCATTAACTTATATTTACTCGTTTGGAGTAAAATAATAAGTTTGGAGGTGGAGGGTAGTGGGTTATCTTAGGTTTCCTTTTTGCATGTCATATTTCCTTCAATTTTTCATTTTTACCTTGATTTTTTTCATAGCTTGCATTTTCATAATAAGATTTTTGTTTATTCTAGGGCCACTTTATGCTTACAAATTGCACTAAATATGATGATGATTACTTTATTACCATGTTTATCATCAAGTAAAATAAAAATCATATACTTTACACTTTGGTATGTTAAAGAAAATGACTAGATTATTACAATCATGTATCAAACAATAATCCCTTATAGTTATCTTCTCATGATTTTTGGAAAGAAACTCCTAGGAACTTAAAAAAGGAGAGAATTGATGCCAATTCCAAACTTGATTGGTTCTTTGATCTATAAAGCTTAGATTTCATGAATTTGCACTGCTACAATCTTCTACTCTTTGTTAATTAACATACTATATTCTTGAGAGTTGTCTTGTTTGCCAATAAACATGTAAAGTAAACCCTTTAAATTTGTTAGAATTAAAACTAATGCAAAATAAGAAAACAAATCGATGAATCATATGGGAAACCTCATTGGGAGTGGCTAATGTGAAGAATCAATACATAGAAGGTATACCTACTTTTCCATCAAAACTAGGTTGGGATGTAGGAATTATTTCTATCTAACATACCCATGTTCGAAATAATTCTTAAGAAATTTAGGAAAAGAATAAAAATCATGTTCTTTATAAACTTTTACAACGTGTAAAAAGTTATTTGTTTCATATTCTTAGGTGATAATGTTATTAACTCGTTATTGTTTTATATCTTGCATTTCAATTTTCTAGGGACTATGCGATATTATAACCTTAGAAGTAATTATTGAGCTCTAACAATTTGTGAATTTCTCACTTAAGTGTTTTTGGTTTTGCCTCTGATGTTAAATCATGATTTAATTAACAAGGAAGGTGTTGGTTGAATGTATCTTGAATTGGTTGTAGATTGTTAAAATGTTTTTCCTAATAACATAATAAAATTTTCTTCATGAGTTGAGTTTATGACATTGATGATGCTTTGATATTGCTCAAGGACAAGAAAGAAGTTTTTTTTTGGGGGGGGGGGGGGATTTGATATATGACAAAACTTCCTACTTTACATTAAAAAATACCTCCCATTTTTCATACTAGATATTGTGAAGTTTCTATAGTTATTGTAAGTTTAAAAATTTTATTCTCCTTACAAGGATCAACACAAAGAAATAAGGAGCAAAACATGACATGAAAGGAGTTGATCTTCACCAAAAACTAGAAACATTAAGGGCACTATGTTATATGTAAAGTTAAAATACATACACTAAAGCTTTTAGTATCTCTTGATTTTCCTAGTTACTTCTAACCACTAGGTTTAACAATATTTAGATTTACCTATTTGATGATCCTTAATTATCAAATGTTGAAACTAATACTTACTAGAATATTTGTTAAATTTTAGAAACAATTCACTCAAAGATAATACATGAAACACTATAGTTTTGTTTAAAATTTGAGTGATAGAATTACAAATTTGGCTTTATTTACAACAATGGATCGTGAATATTTCAATTGGGCTAGGCCTCATCACCCACTGGCCTACGGGTTCTTAGTGATGGTTGACCACACATTGTGACTCACAAATGGGGTCTCACTATGGAGGGTACCCTACATCATGGATCAATTCTCCCTAATTCTCTTTAACCTACAAGTGAATGTCAGTCCCACTATTGCGGAGTGCACACTACCTTGCTCTTGAACAAGTTGTAATAATCCCTCTACAAGTTGCAAGGCCCCTTGTCCTCATAGATCCATCCTTCTCTCTTGTGTCCATGTTACCACTTCTATCTCAACTAGATATTAAATGACCCAAAACAATATGGATAGTGACTCAACTCACCCTTCAAAATCCTTTTCTCCTTTGTTTCTTACCTAGAATCATAAACGAGGTGCCCTTGACTATGGAAAAATCTACCTAGTTTATAAAATCATTTTATTATTTAGTATGATCCTCTCTAGCCCCCTATATTGAACATCCTTAGGTGACCGAAGTTGATCCTAATCTGAGTTGGTTTAGGAGATTTGGATCAAAGGTGTTGTTGGAGCGCAAGTTGTTCGATCTTGTGACCCAATAGTGAAGAACACTACTTGATGGCACACATCCATTTCAAATTTTGTATTATAACATTATGTTGAAATTCCATTAACTTACACCAAAAAATATCAATTTTGGTTAGATTTCATTAATCAAAATTTCCAATTTCTAACAACAACAAAAATTATTCTCTTAATATTCCATTCCTAGTACTTATTTTAAAAAGTAATACCGCTTTTATAAAAAAATTGTCATACACATTCTATTAGAGTTTCATTATAATCTAATCACTAGATCTTGGTATATCCACTAAATGTTATATCCTCATATTTTCCCTAAAATTTGTGATACTAATAAATAATTGTGTTCTCATGGTACCCAATTTTCCATATCAGACTGTCATACACCTCGTTCAATTTTGGCTGATGCAAAGGATCTTAGATGACTCACTAAACAAAAAAAGTCAGGGTCTTCAAAAAACATATTCCCATTTAAAGATTGAAGAACTGCATGGATAAGATCACACCAACCCATTCATTTCAGACCCAATTTGGGACTTTTGTTTAGAGATATGGAGATGGAATGTAATAAGATCATTCATACATAAAGAAGAAAAGGTTTTCCATTGATTCAAACTATATACCAATGAGATAAGGATAGAGGAAGAAAAAAATAGAAGATAACACATATTACTTTTGATCGAAAAAAGATATTCTTTTTCGTGTCCTGCACTTATTGAAAGAATGGATCAAATTCTACATAATTAAAACTAAGGTATTTAAGGAATAAGGGAAGGAAAAAAAAGAGAAAAAAAAAAGAAAAACAAAATGAATGAGATAAAAATAAAAATCAAGCTCGAAAAGGATCTTTTAGATTTTTGAAGAATGAGGCATTGACCAAGAAAGACCACTTGTTCTTATTCTATGTTGTATGATAATGGATGACCATAATACACCATCCTATATCATATTTGAACAATACTAATTCCATTAAATTATGCATTTGTAGTTAAAAAACTCGTATCCATTTTGTTTAACGAAGGTGGAGATCTTTGCTTGAACTAGAACCAAATGGTACTCTTGTGATCCATTATTACATAAATAATATAATAAAGGTTTTTAAAAAAAATTCACTAGTATATTTTCAGTCCACCCGTGGGTCTATTTACAACTAATTGGGTTTTTTTCTAACCACTTAGATCCTTATATTCCTCTTAGGGTCCTACTTTAAATCTATTTTCTGAATAACATTTTCATTAATAAAATTAGAAATAAATGAAACTACACACATACTTAAACAACACTTTTCTACTTCTGTAATATTATGGTAAATCATTTGTATACATGCATATGATGTTATTTATGAAGATGTTTTGTAGGACCATTTCTTAGAAGAATGACGACAAAATAACATCTAGGTAGTCAACATTTGCCTAATAGCTTATAAACATGAATCTACAAACATGGTTAATATTGACTTACTAAACTTATGTGAGATAATGGTCGTAGTCAAGAATATAAATATGTTGTCTATTATCATCAAACATGAGATTAAGAAAGTGTATATTTGAAGAGTTTATTGATATTTTCCATAAGTATGAAAATTTGATTTGAATGAATGGGAATAGAACCTTTACGTTTAAACAAACTCCAATACATAAAAAACATACATTTATAATATGTGGATCATTACAATCATTGTTAATGTACCAATCATAGGGCACTGACCATCAACTAGATTTACTAATAGTCCAAGCATGGTCAAATCTATAATATTTCACATGGCTTACAATCTACATTCTTCTTGTATTATATTATATTAACAACCAAATCTTTTTCCACATACTTTCTAAATGTAAGTACTCTTTGTATTGGGGATACTCACTGTCGATGCCTCACTCAAGTGCTTATATAGTTTTTGCCTAAAAATGTAAGTATATTTCAGTTAACTAATCACAATTACGCATTTTCCCCATGAAAACAAGCATTAAAACTAGGGGTTCAACAAACTTACAAGGTTCCTTAAATCACACATACTTACAAGATTAAAGAATCAAATATTCTCATGCCCAAAACCACCCACCTAAATGTCATGATCACTACTATAGTACAACATGGAGAAAGAAAAAATAGATTTCATCTACCACTATCAAATGAAGATATCGGTAGGATATGTAAACTATTATGATTAATAGGTAAGAATTCATAAATTCAAAATTTCACAACTATGTACTACAAATTAAGAACCAAAGCTACATCACATATTAAGATGATCACAATTCTCAAATTTCATGATATTATCGTAAGAAAATATCAAGAAAAGTCTACTATGACATACATAAATAACCATCACCATACAATTTCTCTACAAAAAAATTGGTTTCCTTCCTTGTAGTTGTAATTACTCTATTTATATCTTGTAGCATTTTCCTAGACATATTCCCTATTTTCCCTTTTTCCTAGGGGCGTAGAAATATGTTTCAGTACCTAATTATTATACATTATATATATTCTTATTTTAGCATTATACTTAATATTTATTTCTTACAATTCTGTAAAATATGTGTCTTTCTTTTGGTTTGGCCTCATGTTTTTCTCACATGACACCTAGTCCTCCAACCTACACTCTTACAGAGATCCAATTTAGCTAGATAGCTTGTGTCTCTTTCCTCTCTTATTGTGTTTCTTTTATCCTTCCTTTCCATACCTTAATAATGTAGTTGCAGGTTGCAAACTAAAATAAGATTATATTTTCTCCCTTCTCCTCCATGACCCACAAATGTGTTCCTTGTAGTCCTCTTCTCAAGAATAGGATCAACATACATAACAAGACAAAGTAGATATTGTAAAAGAGTGCAGTTGAGATCTATATCAAAACTAAACTCTCCCTAGTCTTGATTCCATGCCAATTACCTTTGTTGTGACATCTGGAAGCTCTATTACATGTCACATGACCCCCCCCCAAGAATGTACATTTCACCTTGCTAAATCTCATTTGTAATGGAGATTATTAGTATATGATGGTACTTTAACATGCTCTTCAATTTATCATTTAATTCATTGTAGATTTCCTTGGCTTATCCTCATCATTTTTTCTCATTTCGTTCTTAGCCACCTCACTAGTGTCCAAGGCACACTAAGAGATTGTGTGAGAATGGGTTTATCCATGACTTTAGTGGAAGATAAGAGGTGAAGAAACTAAATTCACTCTATGATTGGTACATGAAGCCAGGAACCACACATTTATCATTTATTTTCCTTCTAGCCAAACATATGCTCTAGTTTTCCTTACATTGGCGTGAGTTAGTGCATGGTGTATGTATCATGATATTTGGATCATACATCTCCTCTCTTTTGTAATTGATCAACGTCTAAATTATAAAGTTGGATAATCATCAATTTGGATGGAATCAAATATTATTTTGAGCTCTCGTGGATCATTTGTGCTCTGCAGAAATTTAATTGTAGGTTCAAGGTTTTGGATGTCTAGCAACTACAAAACTATCGAACTGGAGGAAAATCCCAAAAAAAAATATTTAATAAAAAAATACAACCACGTCATAACCATTAATAATGCGGTGGGGCGCACTAACAACCCCTGAAAACGACGAACTCGTGTATGGTTTTAGGTGCTCTAATAAAAGCTATATGGGTTATTGAAAGTGCTACTTTCAGTAGAAAATGTGTAGTAGTAAATAAGAGTTTTAGATCAACTTCTAACGAATTCGAATCGTGCAATTACAACTTCTTTCCAGATTGTGTGGCCTTTTGACAGACACTTGTCCTGAATCCCACTTTGCTGGGATGAAAAAATCTCACTCTCACAAGCAAGCGTCTACAAGAAGATGGAAAGAATGGAATATTTACGAAGTCCAGCTCATGGGTGTGCCCACTACTAACGTCACAGCAAAGACAACGGCCTTCATCACTACGACGAGTCCAAATCCTCTATAAACCAGTATATAGGTGGGAGCAGCGAGCAGTGTCAGCTGGAGTGAGCTGACCACGAATGGCGCCTGCCGGGAGAGGAAACAGCAACGAGAGTATGTGCGAGAAGTCGGGTGCGATCGCCATGAACATCCTCAGGATCTCCTCCGGCTGCCTCGCCAGGATGACACTTCGCGCACTGCCCTCGAAGGTGGTGCGTCCCTCGGGCGCCAAGGCTCAGCAGGCCTCTCCACCACCTCCTACGCAGCCTTCGTACATGATGCAGGCAGAGCGAGAGCCGCAGCAGCATGGCTGGCTGCAGGGAAGCAGCCGGCATGTTTTCCTGAACAAGCCCAGCAGCAAAACTAGCCAACCTCCGGGAGTGGACGAAAGAACTGAGGACTTCATAAACAGGTTCAGGGATAAGATGCTACGCGAGTCCAGCCTGGATGCGGATGCCATCGGCCTGGTCACCCGACGGCGCCTCCCACCACTCTGGGCTACAACTTTCGAGGAACCTTAGTGTCTTAGCCGTTAACTTGAGCTAAACTACTAAAGCTTGCGACTAGTATTTGTCATCGATGTCGAAGTATGTTGCGGTTCAATTTAATGCTTTCTCCTGGCCATTGTGTTGTTGACGTGAGGGTATTAAGATGTTATATATTTTTGGATGGTTGTTCGTACTTACTTTTACTTTTCGTGAAGTGGGGACTAATCTTCTTTGAGGTCTCGTCCATTGGGATCACATTCTGTACCCAATATCTGTCCTTCTCTCTATCCCCTCTAATTTTAACCGTGTATGTCCTAATCCGCCTCGTACTTCTTTTTGTCGTAGAGGACGTCTCGGAACAACATAAGTCACTGTACTTGGCTCTATGAAAATAGTTAACTGTTGGCACCACTTTAGTTGGCGGCACCAGCTACCAAGATGTATATTTTACTCCTAAATTAATCTAGATATAGAATATATTTATATTGTCCTGATGGCTAAGCATCACCAAAAAAACCACAGTGAATTCTATCACTATAGAAGTCCACCTATTGATCTTGTTGAAATCCTCAACCGGGAATCTGGCAATGGCGGTAGCAATATAATACCGCGAATGTGTATGATGTGTATAATGTAACTGCACTTGATATGGCTTGCAGGAGAGGGGCATGATGAATAAATAGCCCTCCGACTTTCTGAAGAAAAAAAATTTAGTGTAATAATTAATATTAGTCTTCTCAATACAACAATTACCCGACAATTGTGATCTAAACTTGTATTTCAATATGAGAATGGCATCATGGTTTCATGACATGACATGACCTATGTAGGCGACTTAAACTTGTCATAATAACAAATGGACTCAAAGAGGTCTGAATGTCAGAACTCAGGAAATTAAGATTGCTAAAGACTAATGCTATCAAAACAGATCAACTAGGTCTATTAAAATTTTTGACAGAGTGATTAAACTAAAGAAAAGAATTGAAATTATACAAAAATAATGTGCAAGAAATATTGCATTAATGGATTCTTTAGGGTATCAATTTCATCACATTGTCAATCTATGCATACATTCTATCTGATTAATATAAATAATCTTTCTTTGTTGAATTAATCGTATGTAGTTTGTACAACCCACTTTCGCAGCGTAGCATACTATTTATCCTAATTACTAACCCGCTTTCACAACATTAATATAGAAAGTTAAATGTTAAAATATATCTTTGGACAAATACTTCACAATGATTAACTTGACTTTCACAACACATTATTCATTATGATGATAACGGCATTTCTAACTATTAACCCACCGCTTTCACAAAGATTATAACCTATCACATACCATGATGATCAAGCATAATAAGAAAATGAAGCATTTCCATTATCAAAATATGAAGCAAGAATAATCTATACTGAATCAAATATAAACATGTATATAGTCAACATCGGGCTACTCCCAAATCGTAAAGAATAGGGGTTTAGCCCATTATACTCAAATGAATTAAAAAAGCAGAAAAGAAGAGAATATAATAAAACACTCATATAGCACTGTGTGAGGTCGATCCCCTCTGAGAAACATTATAGCGTGACAACATTGTGGTCGTTGAACTACTCATTGGGATGTCCTTTTTCTATGTCACTTCATCTCCTTCTCCTTGGACTGTGGTCCCTTGTGGAATGGCCAGTTGGAATGCCTATGGATGACATGAGATCATATGAGATTTTTGGTTGCTCCCGTGGGCTTGTAAAAGAAAAGAAAATGCAATACTTATCCAATAGATCATTGGATGTGAATTTTTGAATTACAATTGTCAGACAAATGTTGGTGCCACCAAAAAGCATGTCATTGCCACCGACTGGGCAATTTAATTCAATTATGATTTGTGCTCTCAATGCCACTGAGTTGAGTCAGTGGTATCAATGTTTTGTTGTTGATTCTCCTTCTTGTGTACCTTCTCTTGCCTTTTCTTCTGCTTTGTCTTGGTGCCACCTATTTGAGTTGGTCGGATTGATATCTTCTTGTTAGTGTGTGCATATATCTGCAATAAAACACATAAAGTATAACCCAATCATAAAATGCAATAATTTTGAGCCAAATACATGAAAAATAGATTAAATTGAAGCACAAGTTGTATTTTAGGCAATTTAGGCAAAATATATAGAAAGTACAAGCATTTGAGAGAAATATTCATCAAAGCATGTACAAATTAACCCTAAATTTGGTAGATAAATTGTGTGCATCAAAATCCCCTAAGCTTGAATGTTGCTCTTCCTTGAGCAACATTATTTTGGTTGAAATAATAAAAAGAAAAACACATATATAAACTAAATCATTATACTCTTCCTTGACTCAATGGATCCAAAATGGTCCTCTCTAACCACAAAGCACACAACTACTATACAAGAAACCATTTAGGAAATCAAAACACTGAAAAGGCCCACTTAACACACAAGTAAGACAAAGCAAAGGGACATCATTGAAAGACTGAACTAGGTTGAGTGTATCACAAGGTCTCCCTATCTACACTGCTCTTTTCAAAAAATCATTCATTTAAATAGATACAATTCCATTAAAATTTATGAAATGAGAGGATATATATTTCGGGGGAGCCTACCATATGGAGTAGTGAGTGGTAGTAGTAAATAGTATTCACACACAATCTAAGTCATTTATGTAAAAAATAAAATGATACACCTAAATGAAATTTATTGCAACTAATGCCTACTGTTTTTTTGGAATGATGGATGTTGTGAATGTCTTATCCTAATGATGAGTGAAGGTGGAAGGTGATTTTTTGTTGAATTCCAAAATTTTCTTCCTTATACAAAATCAATTTAGGATATATGTTGTGAATGTCTCATCCTAATTATGAGTGAAGGTGGAAGGTGATTTATAATTGATTCTTTTTCTTCCTCCTTTCCTTTGTTCTCCTTTTCCTTTCTCCTTTCTCTACCATCTTTTCTCATTAGACATACAAAATTGATGTGTAAGGTAGATCTTTTTCACAACTTAGAGAAGAAGTAAAGATTGTATATAACTTTCTTGCTCTCTGAATTAAAAAAAATGTGAAAAACCCTTATGAAACATGTAATGCAAAATGCAATTATATGAAATTTTGTTATACAAAGTAACCTATATGAATGAGCTACATATCCACTATATTTTCAGTTTCTTATGTAAAGCTAAACTAAATGCTTCCTATCATAATGATATGCAATCAAAGAAGAAACTGAGTTGAATCATATATGAAGTCTATGATGGTAATGAAAAGAAATGAAAGTGGATGAAATCAAGTGATTAAGAGACCTCTTCCTAACCATAATACATATCTCTTTTGTTAACTCAAGTGGTAGGTTGATCCAAATCAATTCTTGAATTAACATAATATATCACGTTAATGCTTGGTTAGATTAGACTCAAACACCATCTTCATTCAAAAGTCAAGGGTAGAATAAGGTCAAAAGGTTTACCAAATATGTTTCTCAGCTGACTAATCCACTCAATTCCTCATCTAGTGTACTTTTAAACAAGAAATTTATTATTATTAGGATAAGGGTACACGAAGACCATTACTTCAAATTACACACATGTGAGTATTTCAAATTTAAATCCATTTTTGCACTAAATAGATGTGGATAAACACAAGAGAACAAAAGATAAGATAAAAGTAAACATGAATTAGCTAAATGAAAATAAAGAAAAACCATAAAAGTATGATAGATAGATATATGATAAAATGACTACAAAACAAATCCCATTCCATGCATCCCCCTAAACTTGAATTTGACAATGTTCTCATTATCATATACAAACCCTGAGATCGAACTAGTGTATCAGATGACCAATCTCAATGCGGACAAAATCATCCCAACAATATGGTGTGGTAAAAATGCTTGTGGCACTGCTAAGTTGTTCTTCTTGGCTTCAATTTTTTGTAATATTTTCTCAATGTTACTGTAAGGACCTTGACCTTCGTTTAGGGTTTACCCTGTTTGTTTTGCTTAACCCTGGCACTTTGGTGCTTGCTAATCACCTTTAGTGGTGATTAGGGTTTGGTTGTGCTTTGTTGAGAGTTGCAGGTGCTACTTGCAAATAACCCAAGTCTAGGGTTTTGTGGGCAAGTTAGCCACCTTGTGAGGTGTCCCTCCCTCTCTTTGCTTCCTCTTATATAGAAGAGGTAGGCTTGGGCTCGTTGCTTGAGTTCTTTTGGGCCTTGTTGAGCTTGTTTGGGCCTTGAGGTGCCTTGTTTGGGCTTGGTTGAGCCTTGTGTCACCCAAGAGATGCTTGTGTCGCCCAAGAGATGCTTGTGTCGCCCTAGTGGAGTGTGTATCATCCTAGAGGAGTTTGTGTCGGCCAGCTTGGGTGTGTGTCACCCATGGTGCCTTGTGTGTCGCCCATGGTGCATGTGGTTGTGTCGCCCATGAAGTTTGACCCAGCTTTGACCTCGTTTGTGTCACCTAGTGGACACTTGAAGCTTGATGCATGCATGTGGCAAGGACCTTGGACAAGTGTATAAGGCTTGCTAGAGTGGGGGCTTGAGCTCTAGGACAAGTGTCCTTTGGGTGGGCGACACCTTGCTTGGACCAACCTTGTTTTCTCCTCCCTTTCCTTCTATATAGGCATGCCCTTTCCTTTGCTTTTTCTCCACCTTGAGTGCACGACACTCCCTTCTTCCTTTGCTTGTGTCGGTCGACACCCCCTTGAAAGAGCAGCATGTTGGCCGATACACCCCCTTGGAGGAGCAGTGGTGGCCGATATCCCTTGAAGCTTGGAGCTCTTCTTCTTCCTTGGAGCTGGAGCTTAAGGCGGGTTGCATAACTTCTAACCCTAACTCCCTTATCTCTTGCTATGATCTTGTTTACATGTTAGTAGCTTAGCTTCTTGCTTAGCTTTCATGTTGGTCGATCCTTGTGATCTAGGGTTTAGTGAGCAACACTCCTTTCTCCCCTTGGTCTCGAAGAATGAGTTGAGCTACTAGTGCCATGAGCAACACCCCTCCTTCTTAGTCGATTGAGGTGAGCTTGTGTCCTAGTTGTTTAAGCAACACTTTCTTCTCACCATGGGCTAGAAGGGTGAGCTCGGTTTGGTGATGAGCCATCTTCCTAGGGTTCGGGTGTCTTTGTGTTTGAGGAAGAAGATGACCTTTGTGTGATGTAGCTTGGACGAGATGAGAGTGGGAAGTTGCTGCCCGACAGTCCCTTGACCTTGAAATCTTGGACGACACATAATGGAAGTCGTGTTGGGCGTCACATGCCTAGTCCCTGCCTAAGATGAGCTGCCTGATACACCTTGATAGATGGTTGCCTTGTGCTGCTATGCTTTGGTCGATGGGGCATTGGCGCCTGGTTCTGTGACGGCCATTAGGGCTTGATCCTGTAGGGTGCACGATGCATGGATGAGCTACCCACTTTGAACGATACCTTGGTGATCTGATCCTGGCCGGTAGTTGCCCTGTGACGGGCGTTGCTGGCCAAGAAGTGACGGGAATCACGCTGGTCTTGTATCGGCCGATAACACCCCCCTTGTGACGGGCGTCGTCCGATGAGTGAGTGTCTGACATCCCCGAGTGTGCGTTGCCCCTGACGCGTGATACCCTTTGCCCCTGTGACGCAGCGTTGCACTGCTGCTGGTTGTCTTGGTGGCCACGCAGCTTTGTGAGATGGCCGTTGTGTGTGATGATCTTTGGGTGAGGGTGGGTCACCCGATACCCCCCTTTTAGTGAAGGTTTTTGGTATCTTTTGTGAAGGGTCCTTGTATCATGAAAACATCCTTGTGGTTTATGCCCTTTATTAACAATGGTGGCTCCTTATATAGATGACGATGCACATTATCATAAGCTTGATCGTTTATCTTGGTTTCATGATTATCTGTTAATGCTAAGAATGGTAATGGTAGTAGCACGACTACATGCATTAAGTAATCATCTTGATTATCTATATAATGATGAGATAAGGATAAGTACATAAATAGTTACTTAATGATGTGTCTTATGCACATGATCGCCAGTTGATGTATAACTGATAATTATAGCATCTTGAATATCATCTCATGATGGTAAGCATAGTCCTTATGTTGAAACTATGATTATTGAGTACACTAACCATGCAGGTGATGCTTAGCCATAAAAAGTCTATGAGAAATATGTGATGAGTAACATCACTATGATAATTACTCTTATTAAAGAGGTTGCATGCATGATGATGATGTAAGCCTTGAGAGGCAGTGGCACTACATGATGAGGGATTGAGATCCCATGGTATGTGATGATCCTTAAGATGGATCTGGATGATTGGCAAGAAGCCAAGTGATAACATGTGATGTGGGATCCTTGTGATGGATCAATATGATGAGAATTGTAGTAAAAGCATAATGTTGAGTTTATGTTGTTTATTCCTTTTATATCTTGCATGTTATACAACTTGGTTGAATCTTGCAATCCATCTAAAAGGTACTAAATAATTAAAGTGAAATACATCATGTAGTTGCCCTGGCCATAGATCCATCATCGTCAGGATTTGGTGATGGTGAAACGGGTTCTCCTACGGGTTAACCCAGAGCACATATTATTGAATATGCGAGGTTGCTCCTAGCCTAAACTGAGGAGGTAAGAGTGCAACTTCGGTTGTAGACTCAAGGGTGCAGATTCAGGCCCGTAGCCCATATGTGTGAAGAGCATGGTGAACAGGCCCATGGCTCAGGATATGTGATATGAGGAGCATGAATGCATTCATGGCTCAGAGCATGGTGAACAGGCCCGTGGCTCAGTTTCACTAGCACCGAGACCTGTACCGAGGCGGGATAGGCAGTGGGTAGCCTGACCCTGTGGCTAAGACCACTTCAACATGAGAATATGGTCCTACTTGTGTTGTACTCGTGCACTGACCACGAGGTGGGAGGTCGTGGAGTCCGACTCTTCCATGTGACCTTGTATGGCACCGGCTCCAGGTTTCGCAGCTGTCGGTTGGATTTGAACGGTACGGTTCACTTCCTCAGGGCATAAGAATATGTAATCTAGCCGTATAGTATATATTGCTTAGGGAAAAACACAGAACATTGGTTGAGGCCTTATTTGTGTAGTTAATCTTGTTATATATTGCAGTTACTTATATGTTCCTCATGTTACATAGCAATATATATCGTATCTTGTCAATCATGTTCTATTGAGAGATACTTGGTTATATGTTTTTTTACAGCTGGTAAGCTTGTCGGTAAGAATAGCTTTGCTTTATATAAATGCTCTTGTTATACCTGTCATCAGATAGCTGTTGTTAAGCTTTATCTTCTTGAGGTTCTGTAGTTGTGGTGGGAAGTTATGTTTCCCACTGGGACAATGTTCAATTGTCTCACTCCGCTGGTTTTCAGGTAGCCGAGCTAGACGCGGTGGTGGTCGTGGTGTTGCGGTCGAGCAGCTAGACGAGCAGTAGAAGGCAAGCGAGGGATATGCTGCTGTTTTGGATGTTTTGTAGTAGAGTCTAGAGTCATCCCTGTACTCTCAGGTCCTTGGCAGTGTTTTGATGTTGTTTCACGATGTACGATCGATGATGTTTTGTATATCCTGCTATTGGCCGGATGTGGGCCTTTATGTATATGAACAGGTGGTGAACTCATGTGATGGATAGACAGCTGTTCCTTTAAGATGTGGACACGCATCAGATCTTGTATATGTATATATAACCTGTTTCTGTGCAGGATGAGGACTGGAATGTAATAGTTTCTCAGTTTATCAGCTTTCCGCAAACGGTTTTAATTAACCCATATTTTGGTGATCTGTGGTTATGGCGATTTCCGCACGTTTTCGCGTAACACCTCACTGTCTGTGTAATAGTGGGATGTGTTGTCACAAGTTTTGGTATCAGAGCTCTAGGTTTGCTGAGTCTATAGGGATTTAGGACTAGGTTGAGTATGTTCTTATGAGTTTTCCAGGTTTTCTTACAATATCTTCTACCCTCAGCGGAAGAGCAGTGAAGATGTCAGGAAACCATGAAGAACACTCTGCTGAGTACATCGATGCTGTGTCGGTTGATGGACCAGCTGGACAGGCACATGAAGACCGGGTGCCTGAGGTCCCCCAACCTAACCCAGCCATTCTTGAACATCCTGCTTATCAACAACTTATGGGGCAGATGATGGCTACGATGAATCTCATGGTTGAGAGATTTCCAGTGCCTCCTCTGCGAGCACAGGTTCCCCATGAAGAAGCATCGGGTATTGGGAAGACCTTTGAGCGGCATCGCCGAGTCAGATCTTCAGATTATGATAGAACGGATGATCCATCGGATGCAGATCTGTGGCTGACAAGTCTTGAGAAGGCTTTCCGGATCCTCGACATCCCCGAGGCAGACAAAGTAAAGCATGTTGTCTACCTTCTGAAGGGTAGTGCTGGTCACTGGTGTACCATCGAAGAAGAGAAGCGGCCTGGTGAGGTGATCTGTTGGGAAGTGTTTCGACGCGAGTTCGTCAGCAGATACTTTCCGAAGACGTATCTGGATGAGAAGATCAGTCAGTTTGAGAGTTTGCGACAAGGAACAATGAACATCACCGAGTATGAAGCCAAGTTTATGGATCTATTGAGGTTTTGTCCTCACATGGCGACAACATATGAGGAGCGGATCAGACGTTTTGAGAAGGGTCTGAGTTCTGAGCTGACAACACCTGTGTCTGCGTTGGAGAACCGAGAACGGTTTGCTATGTTCGTGGAATCTGTTCGAAGGATTGAGAGGTCAGTAAGGGAGAAAAGGGAGTCCATGTCTCATAAAAGGACTGCTCAGTTCTAGGGACGGAGGTTTGGTGGCTTTAAGAAGCCCAGGTTTTCACCACCTTCAGTGATGAGAGGTTCTAGTGTACCGTCCCAGTGGTCTCTAAGTAAGGGGAGAGGTTATGTTTCTTCGCCATCTAAGGCGCATAGTACAGCTTCTGTGGAAGTGACAGGGCCAGATAGGACACGGTTTGAGGACAGGACATGTCATCTTTGTGGACAAGTGGGGCATTTCAGGTTCAATTTCCCGAATAGAGATGTTGAAGTGACGCAGCAGCTGAGGCAGAATCATCAGGGGTCGGAACGACAGCAGCCTAGTGGTAGTAGAGGACGAGGATGCGGTCAAGCGTCTCAAGCTAGTTCGTCCGCTCAAGGAAGCAGAGGTCGTGGACAGCAAGCAATGGCTCAATTCTACGCTATGAATCAGCTGGAGGCGATAGTCAACCCGCGAGTGGTGACAGGTCAGATGGAGTTATTTCATTCTGATATGTCTTCTTCTTGCTTTATATATGTTCTGGTTGACCCGGGTTCTACGCACTCTTTTATCACCTATAGTATGCTTGAGAACTGTCATTTACCTGTTAGCTGTAAGAAGGATAGCTTGTTGTTAGAAACCCCTCTTGATGGTTCCTCGTTGCTTCGAGAAGAGTGTCCATCTTCTGTCTTGTCTTTTTCGGGACACAACATTCAAGTGGATCTCATACCACTTGATATGCATGGTTTCGATGTTATCCTTGGGATGGATACCTTAGAGAAGTATAAGGTTGTTTTGGACTGTGGTTCCAAGCACGCAGAGTTTAATAATGATGGAGAGAAGTGGATCTTCCAGGGAGATAGGAAGATTCTTCCGATGTATCTGGTATCAGCTATGGTGGCAGAGAAGTTGCTACGGCAAGGATGTGAAGCGTTTTTATCTCACGTGGTGGATACCGTTGCGGTTGCCAAGGCGAAAGGTCCTAGTCTTGAGGAGGTGTTAGTTGTTCGAGAGTTTGTAGACGTGTTTCCTGAGGAGTTTCCTGGTGTTCCTCCACCCCGAGAAATTGACTTCGAGATCAACCTGGTGCCAGGAACACAACCAGTTGCACAGACACCATATAGGATGGCTCCGTTAGAGATGGCAGAGCTGAAGAAGCAGTTGTAAGAGTTGTTGGAGAAAGGTTTTATCCGACCAAGTACATCGCCTTGGGGTGCTCCAATGTTGTTTGTTAAGAAGAAGGATGGTTTGATGCGGCTGTGTATAGATTACCGACAGTTGAACAAAGTCATGATCAAGAACAAGTACCCGTTACCGAGGATAGATGATCTGTTTGATCAGTTGCATGGTGCTACAGTGTTTTCAAAGATTGATCTACGGTCCGGATATCATCAGTTGAGGATTAAGGCGGAAGACACACCAAAGTCTGCTTTCAGGATGAGGTATGGTCACTTCGAGTTTATGGTTATGCCGTTTGGGCTAACCAATGCACCTGCTGCTTTCATGGATCTGATGAACAGAGTGTTCCGTCTGTTCTTAGATCAGTTTGTCATAGTCTTTATAGATGAAATCTTGATCTATAGTCGGGACAGGCAAGATCATGAGCAACATCTTCGACTAAGGTTGACTCTTCTTCGACAACATCAGTTGTATGCCAAGTTCAGCAAGTGTGAGTTCTGGTTGGATGAAGTGACTTTCTTGGGTCACGTGATATCTGCTGAAGGAGTCAAAGTAGATCTGAAGAAGGTGGAATCTATTGCAGAATGGGAACAGCCGAAGACTCCGACAGAAGTCCGTAGTTTTCTGGGTCTAGCAGGATACTACAGGAGGTTTATTAAGGACTTCAGTGTGATCGCGTTACCGATGATGAAATTGACCAGGAAGGATGTATCTTTTGTTTGGGATGATCGATGTCAGCAAGCTTTCCAGAGTTTGAAGGAGAAGCTGACCAGTGCTCCAGTGTTAATCTTTCCAGAGCCTGGAAAGGGCTATGTGGTTTCCTGTGATGCTTCCAAGAAAGGTTTAGGTTGTGTGTTGATGCAGGAAGATCATGTGGTTTTTTTTGCTTCGTGACAACTCAAGAAACATGAAGAGAACTATCCGACTCATGACTAGGAGTTGGCAGCTGTGGTTCATGAGTTAAAGATTTGGAGACACTATCTTTATGGGGAAGTATGTCAGATCTTTACAGATCATAAGAATCTGAAGTACGAATGCTAAAGAGGATGACAATTCCATGCCTCAAGTTCAACCCAAATATAAGAGAGAAAGGAACTATATGATCACGGTAACACTTATCACAGATTGTATGTTAAAGTTATTCTCTAATTTTCCAAACTACTTGGGTATAAATGATGTATTTCTAGATACTGTTGATTGCTCGTGATGTCATAAGTTGGTTATGGACATTCACTGCCAATGTAAACTGGGACCTATAGGGCCACGTGCATAGGATGCATATGGAATAGGAGTTTATTCATGAATGATATTTATCTTGATTACTAAGGTGTTAGGTATTCAATTTAAACAAAACTAGTTGTAAATTAGCTGACTGGATGTGAGCTGATCAATTCAAGTGTTAAATCAATCAATTGATCGATTCAAGTTAAGATCAACTCGAAACAACATTGGTTGAATAATACATGAACCAAGATATGATCTGACTGGTTCAAGGTCTCAAGTGACCGGTTCAAGTTCTGAACCACTCAGTTCAATTATCAATATGATTGAATCAAGGTTTGATGATGATGTCATGTTGTGCATTAATGTATGTTGAATGCCAATGTGATTTGAAAAGGGAAAGCAATTGAACATATTGGTTCAAGGCATAAACTAACTGGTTCACTTATGAACCAACCAGTTCAGTAGGGAACTGACCGATTCATCGCTCATAGCTATAAGAAAATTAATGGAAATTTTGCTCTTCAACTCCCACTCAAACCATAAGTCATAGACCTAACCCTCCTATCAATACAGGGTTAGTGGAGGCCTTCAATAGATACAACAATATGTTTTGATAACTGTTATCCTCTCTACTATTGGTAACCAAGAGAGCCCAAACAAGTACTACCTGTGGAAGGGAGGGATACCAAGGGAGAAACAATTGAGATAATCATGATTCCATTTGGGTAATACTGGACAGGTTGACAAAATCTGCTCATTTTATACCGGTAAAAACAACGTATACATCAGAGAGGCCTGCTCGAGTGTATGTAGACGAGATAATGCATTTGCATTGTGTACCAACAACAATAGTTTCCGACAGAGGTCCTCAGTTCACACGTCATTTCTGGGAACAGTTGCAAAAAGCATTGGGAACACAGTTAAGGTTCAGTACCGCTTTCCACCCCCAGACGGATGGACAGTCTGAAAGGACTATTCAGACTTTGGAGGATGTTCTCCTTGCTTGTGTTTTGTAGTTCCTAGGTAGTTGGGACATGCATCTTAGTTTGATAGAGTTTGCTTATAACAATAGTTACCAGCGGAGCATTGACATGTCTCATTATGAGGCTCTATATGGAAGGAAATGCATATCCCCTTTATGCTGGTATGAGTCTGGTGAAAATCAGCTTTTGGGTCCTGAGTTAGTACAGCAGACAACAGAAAAGATCAGAGTGATACAACAAAAGTTGAAAATAGCACAGGACAGATAGAAGTCTTATGCAGACAATCGTCGATGACCTCTAGAGTTCCAAGTGGGAGACAAAGTGTATCTCAAGATCTCACCTTGGAAAGGCGTGCTAAGGTTTGGCAGGAAGGGCAAAATGGCACCTAAGTATATGGGGTCGTACCCGGTAATAGCACGTGTTGGCAAGGTAGCTTACAATTTCGAGCTGCTGCTAGAGCTGCACAGGTTGCATCCAGTGTTCCATGTTAGTATGCTGAAGAAAAGTCATCCAGACACAAGAACAGTGATACAGCCAGTTGAGGTTGAGCTTGATGAAGACGTGACCTACGAGGAGGGTCCGGTGGCGATCCTTGATAGAAGAGTAAAGAAGCTGAAGAGGAAGGACCTGGTTCTTGTGAAGGTTCTGTGGCATCATCGTGGTGTTGAGGAAGCCATGTGGGAGCTTAAGGAAGAGATGAGGAAGAAGTATCCCTCGCTTTTCTCTTCAGATTTTGTGGAAGAAATCCTTTTGTAGAGGTTTATGGCTTGTAAGGACCTTGACCTTCATTTTGGGCTTACCCTATTTGTTTTGCCTAAACCTTGTGCTTGGTTGCTTGCTAATCACCTTTAGTGGTGATTAGGGTTTGCTTGTGCTTAGTTGAGAGCTGGAGGTGCTACTTGCAAAATAACCTGAGAGAGGGTTGAAGAGCAAGTTTGTCACCTTGAAAGATGTCTCTCTCTCTCTTTGCTTCCTCTAGGGTTGAGAGGAAGGTTTGGGTTCGTGCCTTAGGTTGTCTTGGTCTTGGTTGAGCTCTTTTGGGACTTGTTTTCCCTTGTTTGGGCCTTGCCTTGCTTGGTTGAGCCCTGTATCTGGCAAGGATGCTTTGTATCGGCCATGGGGTATCGCCCATGGGGGTGTGTCAGCCTTGGAGGTGTAGTTTGTCGGCCTTTGACCTTTGTTGACCTTCTTGCCTTGGTTGTATCACCCTAGGTTGGACATGTGGTTGATCCTTGGTTGAGTTGTGGCATGGCATGTGCATGTGTTTTGCAAGGTGGTGGAACGTGTGGAAAAGTGTCCCTTGGTAAGGTGACACCTTGCCTTGGTCTAACCTTGACCCCCATGTATATATGCCTTGCCTTTCTCTTCCTTAGGAACCCTTTAGCTCTTTTTTTCTCCTCTCTTCCTTGGTGCACGATACACCTCTCCCTTGCAACCTTGGCGGCCGATCCCCGTGAAGGAGTTCTTCTTCTTCTTCCCTTAGCTTGGTGGTCGAACCCTAGGTGGGTCTTGTTCTTTGGTGGCCGAAGTAGTGTGCTTGGAGCTAGGAGCTTGAAGCTTGGAGTTTTGGAGCTTGAGGAGTTTGCTTAAGGTGGGTTACATAACTTCTAACCCTAGCTATACTACTTTCCCTATGTTGCATGTTTCGTATATGTTGACAATTGGCCATGCATATATGTTTCTTGTTATATAACATGTTGTTGATGTTGTTGATGGTTCATATGCCTTTACACCTAGTTGGCCGAACCATAGTTGAGGTTTTCTTTGGTAGCAACACTCCTTTCTCTCTTTGGTCTAGAGAAGTGAGTTTGAGCTCTAGTAATGTGGGTAATACCCCTCTCTCATTTAAGTTGAGAGGTGAGCTTATATTCTAGTTTCTTGGGCAATACCCTCCTCTCACCATGAATTTGAGAAGTGAGATTTTGATGACCTATGTTGAGGTTGGATCCTTGTGGTTGCCCAATTTGTGAAAGAGGTTGTGCAAAACCCCTCTCTCTTAGTTGTTGAGAGGTGAGCTGACCTTCTTGATCAACTAGGGTTTGGTGCCCTTGTGCTTGAGGTTGAAGACAACCTTGTTGGGTTGTGTCTTGCACGATATGACTTTGGGGATAGTGTTGCCCGATAACCTACCTGTCTTGGGTTGTACCTTTGGTCGATACCCATGTGTGCTTGGGCATTATGTTTTTTGAGTGCCCTACACGATACACCTTGTTGAGATAGTTTTACCTTGGTGCCCTATATCCCGTATCCACCCTAGAGTTAGGGTTTGGGTGACATGGTTGCTAAACCCCTGGATGGGCATCTTGGTCGATATGAAGCCTCAACCCAAGCTTGGGCATTAGTGCTTCTCTAGGTGACATAAGTTGTCTACCCTTAATGTACGATATGTCCTTGAGGTGTAATCCTTAGATGATAAGCTTGCTTGGGTGATCCTTGTATACCTGGCCGATATACCTAGCTGAAGCTTAGTTGGTCCCCGTCATGGTCCCTTGGACGATACCCTTGGTGGATTTGTTGGGTGGGCGATACACCCTTGATGAGATGTTTCCCGATATCCTCCTTAGGGTTGAGTCTTGGACGACACACCATGCGGAGAGGGTGCTCGATGCACTCCCTTGTATTTAGGTGGCCTTGGCTGTTATCCTTGGTAAGCTTGGACGATATGGTTTCATGCCCGACATGCCAACCCTAGGATGCTGACCGTTATGATGATGGCCATGCACGACACCTTTCTTTGGTGTCATGGTTACCCTGGCCGATAGGGTTAACCCTCAGATGAAGCTAGAAGGTTGCACGATAGGGGTACCTTGGGCGACACCCCTTTGGCCGATATGACCCATGTGGAAGGTTAGCCCGATAGTGGAACCTAACCCTAGCTTAGTGCACGTTAGACCCTTGGTCGATAGCCATGGTAGTGTTGCACGTTATGACCTCGTGGATGGATGCCCGACACCATGAGTGTTAGTGGAACCTTGGTGCATGTTAGAGGATGTGCAGTGTTTGGTTGGTTTGGTGGTGAGTTGCTTTAGGGTTTGGAACCCTAGCTGGTACACCCTTTGGTAAGGGTCGGCGTTGCTCGCCATACCTGTAGCGAGGGTTGTAGGAGTTTTGGTGAGGGTTCTAATAACCCAGAATGTATATATTTGATGGTTCTCTTTTTATAATGATAACAAAAGTGACATGATGTAATCACCTTGCATCCTGCAAATATGATGATGAGATATAATGATAGGTTGTGAACCAGGAAGCTTGGAAGCTTATGATGTTGCTTCACATGTTGATATAACACATACATATGGTCACTTGTATAAGGCGTAACATATGCCCCTGATTGATTATAATACTATGAATGATAAAGGTTGTGTAATATACTCATGGATGCTTCTTTATACTTGATAGCATGATCATTCTGTTAATCCATGATTGCTTCAGTAATCTCTATGAATATGTATACTAACCATGTAGGTATTTCATGTGGATTCATAGCCTGGTAAGAGCTATGAGATATATGTGCCTTGACTAGCACAATGTGATGATAATTCTTATTAATAAAATAACAAGTTGATAGGTCTGAGGACCTGATATAAGGCTGAGTGCCTAGTTGAGGTGTTATCCTCTGATGATGAGATAAGGGATGCATTCCCAGGATGCTGATGCATGATTGTGATGCCTTGAGAGGAAATGGTTGATATCTTGAGGGATTGAGGTCCCAAGACAGTATGTTGATGGAAATAATGATGTAATTCTATAAGGCTATGTTTATACCTTGTTGTGCCTCAATAATAGGCTTAAAATATAGTAATCAATGATAGATAAACATATCATGTAGTTTGCCATGGCCATAGATCCATTACCATCAGTATTTGGTGATGGTGAAACAGGTTTATCTTGTGGGATTACCTGGAGCGCATATTTTTGAATATGCGAGGTTTCCCCTAGCCTAAAATAGGACGGTTGAGCGCAACTGTGGTTGCAGACTCGAGATGTATGGAGCATGGTGAACAGACCCATGGATCAGGATATGTGATGATGAGCATGATGTGTTCATGGCTTGGATGTATATACTAGCACCTATGATGAGGTGAGCTAGAGATGGGTGGCTTGCGAAGCTAACCCAGAGGCTGAGGCCTATAAGCATAAGACTGTGGTCTTGCTTGATGATTTGTGTACTGACCACGAGAAGGTGAGGTCATGGAGTCTGGATCTCCTTAGACCCTGTATGGCACCGGATTGGGCTTCGCAGCCAATGGTTGGATTTGAGAAGGGAAGGCTCACTTCCTCAGGGCATAATAAAATGTAATCCAGCCGAATAAATACATCCTACTTAGAACAAAACATGGAACATTGATCGAGGCCTTGCTTGCATAGATGATCTAGTTACACCTTGCAGATACGTGTACGATCCTTATATCTTGTGATAAGTTCTTATAAATCTTATCTTGTCAATCATGTTCCATAAAGAAATACTTGGTAATATGCCTCCCAGATATCTTGGTAAGCTTGATGGTAATAATAAGCTTTGGTTTGTATGTTGCTCCTGTTATACGCTTTATCAGTTATTTGTTGTTATCTGCTTTAACCTTTGAGGTTTTATAGTTGTGGTGGGGAGTTATGTTTCTCGCTGGGACTGTGTGTCTCACCCCGCTGGTTTACACCCTTTTTAGGTGATCACTCTAGACGTGGTGGTGGTCGTGAGGTTGCGGCCGAGCAGTAAGAAGAGCAGTAGAAGGCAAGAGATGGACTTGCTACTGTTTTTGTGGTTTTGTTGTAGAATCCTAGAGTCATCCCTGTACTCTCAGGTCCTCAGAGGTGTTTGGTGATGTTTCACGATGTTTAGCTACTGTAATTTTTGTATACCCTGCTGCTGGCCGTACGTGGCCGTTCTGCATGTATAAACAGGTGAGGAACTAAAATGTGTTGTTGCGACAATGGGTGAATTTAAGTTGTGAACATATCTAGCAGGTGATCTTGAATATATCTATATATATATGACCTGATCTTCTTGCAGGGTCTGGTTGCAAATGTTCTGTTCGTATGTTTCCGCAATCGGTTTTAATTAACCCATGTTTTCGGTAATATATGGTTCCACACGTTTTCGCATGTCATCTCGTTGTCTATGTGATGGCGGGGTGTCACACTTGTACTCTCATTTCTGGGCAAAAAAAAGTTTGTATATGGTGTTTCAAATGAATCAGAATTTTGTTAGCATGTTAATGCTTGTTTTTGTGACATATATGAATATTGTTCTCCTGTGTATATATGTTGTGGCTAAGGCGATAGACCAATTTGTATCAAATTCTTAGTATAGTATGGATACAAGAAAGATGTTTTTGAACGGGTGTTGATGTTGAAATCAGTTTTAATTTACCCATATTTTAGGGTATGTGATTAATTAGTGATTTATTGTGTTTTATGTTTTGAGTAATCTTGTTTAGTGTAATGGGTTCTCACAATGTGAACATCCCAACCAGATCGGTATCCAAAATTTGAGAAAAATAAAGAAAAAATTAAAATCATTTAGATGTTGAAAAGGCTTAGAAAAGCATTAACAAACCCCATGTTTTGTAGATGTAAGGTCAGACATATACTAAAACTACACCGTACAATATTGAGACAACTGGTGATTGGCAAATGTTTCTTCAAGCCTTTGTTGTTGCTTCCTATCACGGCACAGCTGTGGTCGGCCAACACAGCCATGGTTGTTTCTATCCCACAGGTCCTGCCTTGCTTTTATCCATTTGGCAAGGAGGGAGTAGGAAGAAGAAGAGGTGGAGGAAGAAGAAGGGGTGGAGGAAGAAGAAGAGGCAGCAACCTACCTGTCAGTGGTGTGGAGGAAGAAGTGAGCAGCTAGGCATCCCTGTCATCGGCAGCGGAAGTGTGAGGAGCTAGAAGGCTGGAGGAAGAAGACAGCAGGGGGCGGCGATGTGAGGAGCAGCGGGTGGCGGCTTGATCAGGTGGCGGCGACGAGTTGGGGGCATGCAACAGCTTCGGGCGAGGGCTATTTCATGATGAAATAGAGAGAATGGGGAGAGTTTGTTTCTTGATTGATCGGGGGTTATAAAGTTAACAATGACGTCAGTTATTTAAAAAACGGACACCTAATATCCATCAGCGTCGGTTTCCAGAAAAAACCGACATCCATCAGACAATCTTAACCCTAAAAAAATTCACGGGGACGACGCGCGAAACCTTATCAGCGTCAGTTTTTCCACAAAAACCGAAGACCTTTGGAGGTAATTTTTTTCATCGTTAGGCGCCGATTATTAGCTCAAAAAACTGACGTCGTATGTGAAACTTTGGGAGTAATTTTTTTTTGCTCAAAAAATTGGATTTGGAGGGCTATTTTAGGCATCAATTCATTATAGGGAGCCGACGCTAAATAAAAAGCGATACCCATGTCTGACTAGTTTTCAAATATAGATGTCGGTCTCTGTAATTATCCGACATTGTAGGGTTTAGGCGTCGGTTTTCGATAATAACCGTCACCTCTAAATGTGACATTATAAGCTATTTTTGCAGTATTGGTATGTGGTGAATATCAGTAGTTGAAATGCTTTATTAATCATATTAATAGTGATGAATTACTATGTTGAAAGTTGTCTTGTGAATTGTCGTGATTCGATAGGTGATGAATGTGTAAATTGAGGCACCGGAAAGACAGGTTGCCCTAGTTCATGTTTTAAGAGTTAGAGTATGGTTGTGAAATATATGAAAATTATTTAGTGATTTATTATTTAGATGTCAGACACTGAATTGTTAGAAATATGATAATCATTAGTTACAATGATGATACCTATTATATTAACTAAATATCACTAGACATTAGACGCCATGGACACTGTAGAATCCTTACTGGATGAGGCCTGCTTTGTGGGGAGGAAATGACTTCCCGACTGGAGGTTGTCCAGATCGAGGTAAGCTGGAGCGTACCAGTAGGGTGCGGGGGTTTGACCAGTAGGGAAAACTCCTTACAATTGTGTGGTACCCAACACCAACTGGGGATGTCGGTGGTACCTATGCTACATATTATAGAAATCAATGGTCGGTAGGTCCCTTGATGCACTTTAAGCCTGAGGGATTTGACTCACCATCTGAGTACCCAGGTTGAGAGGTGGAGTTTAAGATATTTGGTCGCTCCCATTAGCTACTGAGAGGCAGACGTGTTGATGCCAGCTGCAGACATGGTATTAAAATAAAAAACTTAGGAACCCGTGCATGCTTCTAAGTCACACACAGTGAGATCGTAGCTTGCTGCGATACTTCCACATGTTGTGGTACACCTCATGTGGGTCCAAAGGCAAAATAAACAGATTTGAAATAATGCAAATAGTGAGGTTATCCTTTTATTACATTCAATATATGTACTACTGCCATGCTGAGTGAATTATAGTTTTTAAACTGTCATGCTTGTATGATTTCATTTAAGCTCTATTACTTATAAACATCATAAATATCTTGGTTACCTATTAATTCTCTACTCTCTGATCCAGCAGCTCACCAACCTACTAAACAATTTTTTAGGTAAAGGATTATCTCTTCATGAGGATTCAGAAGCCAACTTTAATCAAGATTAGCTTAGAGGTCTTGAAATAAGAGTAGTAAGAATAGTTAGAGGGTCTCTTATCCTTCCTCTAGATCCTGGGATTGAAAGAGTGAGAAAAGAGAGAAGTTTCAAATGTAATGTACATGATGTATAGTAAGTGTGAAACTCTTGCTTCTATGTAATAATACAAGTTTTGTTGTATCTTGTTGTTATCTTTAATCAAGACTTATCGTTTAGTAAGTGTTATTATAATATATTTAGAAAAAATATATATGGAGGATATTTCATCAAAATTATGTCCTAATCTCATGATTAGTGGTCATCGTGGGATTTGGGTGCAAGAAGAATGATCTTAGAATTCTTCAATCCATTACAATGTTGCTTGCTCAAACTACATGATGAAAATTTACAAATGTGTATGGCTAAACATTTATAATTTCGGCTCACTAAATCAAGGATAAAAAAATTATTAGGACTGGGATCGAAGAAACTATATCTTCCTAGTGGAACTATGTCATTAGGTATATGAGAGGCCTTTTTTAAACAAATACATGGCACTCTAATTTACAATTCCTGTACGATATCACTTTGTAGAAGGATCTACTAACACTCATCAATTTCCAAAAAATTATCATGCCACTCTCTCTGTAATGCCGCAAAAAAATGATAGCATAAAAAGGAAAAATTGAGAACAATCAGAGAATGAAAACAACAATTCAGAAGATAATCATGTGTCAAAATTCTCTTTTACCATTCTCATAAATATATATAAAATTTCGTTTAGATATTTGTTCAATCTATAAAATCTTAGTGTTCTAGTTTAGGTATAAATACACAAAGGAAATCCATCATTTGGAAAAATACCTCAGTCTCTTTAACCCTTGTGTATATCCACCACTGCCAAATAGTTCAAATTTCTCATACGTTGGTACATTGTGGATCTCAATCACAAGAGAATTTTTTTTGTTATTATATGCAACCCATAAATTTAATATAATTATAATTATCTCAATGTAAGATGTTTTTGTGAAATTTTCAATCATTATTAAATATTTCATACATGTATGGTATACTACTGAGTTTTATCCCAAGGTATGTTAATGGACCACTAATGTAATTTCAATTAATTATTAAACTAAATTTTTTTAATACAACTATCCCCGATTGCCAACACAGTAATTATTTAGTCCAAAAAGACCAACCCCTCCATATCTAAAAAATATTAATAATAAGGTATTCAATTTTAAAATTATTGATGGACTCAATGACCTTTCATGTCAATCAATAAACCTATAATGACTTGAGTTGACATCATGCCACAAAGTGTGACTCCCCTCAAAGTACCCCCAATAAATTAGTATCCCTTAACAGGGGATGAAAAATCATCTAGTAGACATGAGCCATAGAAAACCATAGGTTTCACATACGGTCTAGGGTGTGGGACAATGATATTATTTTAACAATAAGGGTTTTACATAATTCTTTTTATGAATTTTACCATCACACCATTATAGTTTAGTAATATGAAAAACTCATCATCTTTACCCAATCCTTACATATTTCCAATAAGTCTCATTAATGAGAGTAGCAACCAAATGAATTATGCTCAAGTATAAATAAAAAAAATAATTTTAGAGTATCAATGCATGAGGTAGTAAGTCAAATTAGTCAATTGAAAACTTGATATTTCCATCTCTTTTTAAAAAAATCAGAGCAGTTTGCTTTTTTAATATGTTCAGGATAGGTAGTTCTCCAGTCATATTACCTTGCACTATGTTATATTGATCATAGTTATTGATTATGATTAGATTAAGAATAGTATGTAAATCATTTAATTACTATATGCAATATGTATGGTAGTATCAAGTCAATGAAAATTACCAATATCTTATAGATGTTGTATCTAGTCTATGTGTACGGAAATACATGCACAAAGTAGGAAATAGAAACAAAAATTGTATCTATCTATATTTCTATAGCAGCAAGATCGCATCAATAACTATACAATAAGAAAGATCATTTAACGAGTTCATACCTAGTCCCATAGCAAGTCCAACAAATACAACTTGTTGCAGTGCAACTATCTTCTAGTTTCTCTAGGACAATGTCCTTGTGGCTCTTGGTCTTCACCTTGGATGGCAGACTCAAACATCATCTGTAGAAACTCCTATTGTCTCACCACGAACTACAAGATGACGTTGCCCTCCTGGCAACATTAAAAGGTCTCATAGCCTCTATATAAGTACACATGGACCAACTAGAACTCCTATCATTCTAGTAGAATGAATAGGAAGAAGCTGTCTCAACTGTTGGTGTACTAGTCACCCACTTTCTCTCCCTTTCTTTCCCTCCCTTTAGCAGGTAGGACTTTCTTGGGCACTCTATTAGTTACCACAACCAGAGAGGACAACAATGGTCAAAGATAATTGAGTTGTGTTTTGGGAAGCCCCCAGTATCCCTTTATTTATAGGAGAGGTTAGGGTTTGGGTTCCCAATCCATGTGGGAGTGGAAGGGACCGGAAGATCATGAATTTTAACTACCTGCAAATCCAAACTAGTCAGTGGGCAACCGAACTAGTCGATTCACATACGAGCCGATCAGTTCACAGCCTGAAAAGGTCGCTTCACCATGTTCCCCAATTACATATGAATTAGCAATTTCATTTCCAATTAATTCACAACATTAATTCTTTTACCAATCGAATTGAACAAGTGAAATGATCAACATTGCTTACAAATTTGGGAAAGCTACCAGAACCTTCTGTTGGCATGACCAAGCCAATCGGTTCATTAGGTGAACCAGTCATCTCACCCAACCTGAGCTTATTGGTTCACTTAGTGAGCCAATCAGTTGGTGCCCTAATTCATGCAGAACTCAGCTAATTTAATTCTATTCAACCTGACACTCCAAATGACTGTTTCAACACTTGAGCTGATCGGATGGTAGTTCAGTCAATTGATTTGTTTCTTTAATTAAATACCTAACCACTTAAGTAATCAATCCAATCATTATTCATGATTAAGCTAATCTTCTACATGAGTTATTATGTGTGTGACCCTATTGGTCCCATATCACATTGGTAATGAATGTGCATAACTAGCTTATGACATCACAAGCAAAGAGTGGTGCCTAGTCACACCTAGTGCTATCTAAGTGAATGGAAATTTGGAGAACAACTTCAAACTACAATCTTTGTAAGGTGTTGTAGTGATTGTATAATTCCTTTATCTCTAATATCCATAATGAACTTGATAAATATATATTTATCCCTTTTATTTATATATTTTTGATATTTATTTAGGTTTATTTTGTTATTTATTCTCTAAGTTTCATAATTAATAGTTTTATTTTATATTTTTTATCTTTAATTGGAGTTTTAATTGTATTTTCTTGGGTTTTGTGGAAAAATTATACAATTTCCAGCAGTCCTGAAATTCATATATACCCTCCACCAAAAGTGACATAACTCTTGCATTCAAACTCCAAATTGAGTGCACAAGTATTCATTGGAAAGGGAATTTAATTTCATAAAATAAAATCCTATTTTTTGGGCGGAGTTTGTGCTTTTAACGGAAGATAAATACGTTCGAAATCGCTGCAGTGAGAATCTACATTAAAGGGAGTTACATGGTCAAGATAATTAAAGACAATCAACTTTCGATTTGACCAGATCCAGAAAATTTAAAAATTGGTCTCCCTCTCTTTTTCCCCTCTTTTGAGGGCATGCTACCCCTCCCACTCCTATAAAAGGAGGGACTCTTCACTTGTAAAAGCATTCCATTCTTCATTCTATTTCATCCAATTTTTAGTTGTAGACCACATCTTGTATAATGTTGGATCTCATTTTAGTTTGCAATTATTCTGGTCTTGTTATGTCTGAGTAAATCTCTCTGGGAAATGGAAGTAGCCCCTATCCCGGTTCTATTCAATAAATCAATTATATTCCTCCATCGAACAAATGTCTTCTCTCTGTTTCTTTGTGGTTATTTGGATGATCTGATATATTCTTATGGAGTGATATGACCGTGGATCTCTGTAAGAATGAAACAATAGTCCCTTAATTGCGATTATCATCTTTTCGTCTATTTAATCTTATTCTTGTTATAATCCTTGATGACGCAACCACCTGAGCCTTGGGTTTGAACGCCGGTTTGAATTCACATGATTTTTGATATGACCATGGATAATGGCATGTTGGACGGTTGGGCAATGATCCGTGAATGTCGGGACCAATTGGTTCACAGGAAGTCCGACCCTTGTGATTTTTTCCATAAGGACATGTAAACACAAGGTCCTGATTTGATCCTTGGAGTTTAGAATTTGATTAGTTGAATAAGAATGTGGTTTTGGTGGTGATCTTCCGGACCCAGATCTTTATTTCTTGATTAGTTAAACTTTATTTCAGCACTTTTATTTTTTTGTTCTTAGTTTTAAACAACCTTCTCATCAGAATTTATTTCTTGTTCTTGTGATTGGATTTGGATTTTGACTTTTCTCTTCCGTTGTCCCTTGGATCGATACCTATCTATACTAAGTTGACTTGTTGTTCACAACAAGTTGACAACTGGGTTAGAAGGTTAAACTCAAGGACTTTTCTTAGTGATTGTTGCATGTACAACGACACACATCAATTTGGCACCGTTGCCGGGGACGGTACAGTTGTTTTTCAGATCTGGTTGTCTGTATATCTTGTATAATCCTTGTTCATATTCTCTAACTTTCATAACTTCAGTCTTTTTTATAATTTCTTTTAGATTTTTATAATTTCTTTTTGCCTTCCGAGCACAATTCTGGAAGTGTATCTCCTCTTTCTGCTGAGTTTCCATTCCAGCAGTACTGCTTTCTAGTTACTTTTTTTTTGTAATTTTTGTTATTTCATAATTTCTTAGATTTATAATTTTTAGTTTTTTTTGTAATTTTGACTATTTTTTATCTCGCAATTTTTCTTCTCTCATTCGTTGATTGACTTATCTTTCAGGAACTTTTCTTTTCAAATGGAGTGGACATCCCAATATCCCCCACAATGTTATTGTTGTGGTTTTTACCACCATGCATCTCTTGCCTGTCCGACTCTACCCCATGATTATAATAGCACCCCTTTTAATTGCGAACCCTTTCATCCCGGTGGATACAATGTGAATCCACATTTTTCTGAGAACCATTATGGGGAACCTTGCTATCCATATTCTAATGGGGTATATGATAAAAAAATATTTTGTGGGGTGTAACCAACAAAACCTTGGGGGTTATGAACATATTTATGAAACCCAATGTAATCCTCAACAAGAAGAGAAACTTAAGTCCCTAGAGAATATGGCAGCAAAACTCCTAACTAGCCAAACCTTATTGGCCACCTTACTAGAAGCCCAAACCCAAAATATAGATTGTTCAAATATGTTTCCTCATGAATTGGTGACACCTTATAATATTGAATCTTCCTACCAAGATGGACGCAATGGAAATTACAATCCACCATCTTCTGGAGATTATTATGAGGAGCAATGCCACCAAAAACAATATGAGGAGTACTATGGCCAAGGACACTATGGGGAGTGTGGTGAGGATGACCAAAATTTTGGGGTGTATAAATCCTATGGTGAAATGCAAATTGATCTTGAACTGGAAGAGAGACTTAAGGCCCTAGAAAAGATGGTAGCAGAAGCACAAGCAAAACTTGAATCCGGTCAAGCCATGTTAGCTACCTTTCTAGAGGATCAATCACAAACTCCCCCTATAGAGCTTGAGAAACCCAAGATGGTTCTTCCTGATGATGACGATGATGATCCTTATTTTGTGTCATATATGTCAGATCCTGAAGAAATAGAACAAACCATGGAGACATATTTTGTGTGTGATGAGGACGTTGGTATCCCTATCTTTCTTTTAGAGACTCTATTACTTGAATATGAAATGTCAAAGCAGGATAGTCATTCTAAAGATCCAACAACTCCTCCCATCTTCAACATAAATCTGAATGATACCATAGACCAATACCCTTCTTCTGACTCTATTTTGGATAATGAGAATCTAACCCTCTTTATGATTCTTCCCGAGCCGTCACAGCCAATTTCCATCCCACACATGGCTGATCTAGAAGGGGAAATACCACCATTAGAAGAAGCCCACACACCCCCTTCTATTGTTTACAAGGAAGACATCATCATCCCTCCTAAATACTTGGGGAACCCTTGTACAAAAAAATTAGAGACATATGTTACATCAACAATGAAACTTACCAAACCCAATGTTGATGGCATTAATTTTAAGGAGAAACAAAATACTTTTGTAAATGATTTTAAATTTTTTGTATTAGCATCAATTCTCCCATATGCAGGTCATCATGATGGTGGCAAACCTGAACCAGATCCTCCACCAGACTCAGTTCATCATGCTCTACTGGCATTACTAGTCGGGTACCCGTCAACCTCCCCTTATCCACATCCATTTTCAACACTTCCCTTACTATCGAAGGAAGATCTATGGATATTATTGGAGGGAATGCGAGGTGAAAGAAAATATGAGCACCCCACTGAGATTCTACAATTACCCTATCATAGGGTACATTATGAAGCTCCTCAGATAAAGGTCCCAGCCCTCATACACATCCCCTTCAGCTGGACATTTTTTGAGCTACCTGGGCCACCTGGAAATCCTCGCTCTTCTCTTCCCTCCATCTCGAGTTTTGATTTTGCTCAGGACGAGCAACAATCTAAGTCTGGGGTGGAGGTGGGTGTTATGTTTCTATTCCACCCCCTTATCTTTTTTATTCTTGCATTATTTCTACCTTTTTTTTGTTTTGCATATAGTTACTTTGTTCATGGCCATTACCTAGTCGGCCATGTTTTTATTTCTTTTATTGCAAAATGGCCTTTATCTAGTCGGCCAATATGAATAAATGTTTATCATTGTACCCCTTTTAATTTAGTAAATCTTTTGCAAAAATTGTTACAAATTGTCATGTCTGAAACCACCATGCCACCTAGGATCCCAAAATAGCATCACTCCTAGGAAAAGTTGGCAAGCTGTATGGAATCAATCAAAACCAAACACAAATTTTCTCTATTTTTAAACTGTTGATTAACTTGATATAAATCTTGTATAATGTGATTGACATGAATGTTCTTTTTGATGTAATAACACTTTCAAAAAAAATGTATGAAGTTATAAGCACAAGGACACCTTTTGTTTCCCCCTTATTTTCTTTCTAAAAAAAGAGAAGCAAAGAATCACCACCAGACAAAAATCAAGTCCAGGTGGCATGCTTCCCATATAAAAAATTCCATACCCCACAAAGGGGCGTACCATCAAAAGATTCCAAAAGTGCACATAAAAAAATTGTGACCAATGTAGCCACAACTCCACAAATTTAAATCCCAAGTCGAATAGAGGAGGGATAAAAAAAATCCATCACTTCCTTCTTTGTTTTCACACCCCCTAATTTCATCTTGTTCTTGTCCAACAACTCACAAAAAAAATATTTATAAAAATGAGGGTGTCAAAGCAAAAGTAAGATGAAGCATGTTTTTCTACAAAATCTTGATTTAGAACCAAGATATGATATTTGTTTTTAATAGGGAATATAGAATTTTGTGTTTTGTGGTTTTAGGAGATTGGGTTGCTTGGCCAAATTTGGAGGTAAGGAATAAAGTGATGTTACAAGGGTGAGGATAGACATGTTGTTAGTATAAATTGGAATAATTTGAAATTTTAATTGTTTGAGGACAAACAAAGATTCAAGTCTGGGGTATTTTGATAAATATATATTTATCCCTTTTATTTATATATTTTTGATATTTATTTAGGTTTATTTTGTTATTTATTCTCTCAGTTTCATAATTAATTGTTTTATTTTAGATTTGTATCTTTAATTGGAGTTTTAATTCTATTTTCTTGGGTTTTGTAGGAAAATTATATAATTTGCAGCAGTCCTGAAATTCATATATACCCTCCACCAAAAGTGACATAACTCTTGAATTCGAACTCCAAATTGAGTGCACAAGTATTCATTGGAAATGGAATTTAATTTTCTAAAATAAAATCCTATTATTTGGACGGCGTTTGTGCTTTTAACGGGAGAGAAATACGTTCGAAATTGCTGCTGTGAGAATCTACATTAAAGGGAGTTACATGGTCAAGATAATTAAAGACAATCAACTTTCGATTTGACCAGATCCAGAAAATTCAAAAATTGGTCTCCCTCTCTTTTTTCCCCTTCTTTTGAGGGCATCCTACCCCCTCCCACTCCTATAAAAGGAGGGACTCTTCACTTGTAAAAGCATTCCATTCTTCATTCTATTTCATCCAATTTTTAGTTGTATACCACATCTTGTATAATGTTGGATCTCATTTTAGTTTGCAATTCTTCTGGTCTTGTTATGTCTGAGTAAATCTCTTTGGGGAACGGAAGTAGCCCCTTAGCCCGGTTCTATTCAATATAATCAATTATTTTCCTCCATCGAACAAATGTCTTCTCTCTGTTTCTTTGTGGTTATTTGGATGATCTGATATATTCTTATGGAGTGATATGACCGTGGATTTCTGTAAGAATGAAACAATAGTTCATTAATTGTGATTATTATCTTTTCGTCTATTTAATCTTATTCTTGTTATAATCCTTGGTGACGCGACCACCTGAGCCTTGGGTTTGAATGCCGGTTTGAATTCACATGCTTTTTGATATGACCGTGGATAATGGCATGTTGGACGATTGGGCAATGATCCGTGAACGCCGGGACCAACGGGTTCACAGGAAGTCTGACCCTTGTGAGTTTGTCCATATAGACATGTAAACACAAGGTCCTAATTTGATCCTTGGAGTTTAGAATTTGATTAGTTGAATAGGAACGTGGTTTTGGTGATCTTCTGGACCCCAGATCTTTATTTTTTGAATAGTTAAACTTTATTTCAGCACTTTTACTTTTTATTCTTAGTTTTAAACAACCTTCTCATCAGAATTTATTTCTTGTTCTTGTGATTGGATTTGGATTTCGACTTTTCTCTTCCGCCGTCCCTTGGATCGATACCTATCTATACTAAGTTGACTTGTTTTTCACAACAAGTTGACAACCGGGTTAGAAGGTTAAACTCTAGGACTTTTCCTAGTGATTGTTGTGTGCAGAGAGGACAACAATGGTCAAAGACAATTGAGTTGTGATTTGGGAAGCCCCCAGTACCCCTTTATTTATATGAGAGGTTAGGGTTTGGGTTCCCAATCCATGTGGGAGTGGAAGGGACTGGAAGATCATGAATTTTCACTACCTGCAAATCCAAACTAGTCAGTTGGCAACCGAACCAGTCGATTCACATACAAGATGATCTGTTCACAGCCTAAAAAGTTCATTTCACCATGTTCCCCAATTACATATGAATTAGCAATTTCATTTCCAATTAATTCACAACATTAATTCTTTTACCAATCGAATTGAACAAGTGAAATGATCAACATTGCTTACAAATTTGGGAAAGCTACCAGAACCTTCTGTTGGCATGACCAAGCCAATCGGTTCATTAGGTGAACCAGTCATCTCACCCAACTTGAGCTGATTGGTTCACTTAGTGAGCCAATCAGTTGGTGCCCTAATTCATGCAGAACTCAGCTAATTTAATTCTATTCAACCTGACACTCCAAATGACTGTTTCAACACTTGAGTTGATCGGCTGGTAGTTCAGTCAGTTGATTTGTTTCTTTAATTAAATACCTAACCAATTAAGTAATCAATCCAATCATTATTCATGATTAAGCTAATCTTCTACATAAGTTACTATGTGTGTGACCCTATTGGTCCCATATCACATTGGTAATGAATGTGCATAACTAGCTTATGACATCACAAGCAAAGAGTGGTGCCTAGTCACACCTAGTGCTATCCAAGTGAATGGAAAGTTGGAGAACAACTTCAAACTACAATCTTTGTAAGGTGTTGTAGTGATTGTATAATTCCTTTATCTCTAATATCCATAATGAACTCAAGGCATGTAATTGTCATCCTTTTAGTGTTTCAATAATGTTTCTTTAACCCAGAGCAGATTGTGTGAGATATATGTGACCTCAATATCATATATCGATTCACACATGGATGCACATGCTTTTCTCAATCTCACTTATCAAGTGGTAAGATATTAAACTCTAGTAGGAGGGACAAATCCCATCTACATCACTCATATTCAGTCCCCATGTGTCACAACTATCCAATCATCACTTTTATGGAAATTCTTATTTAGGGTTATGTTGGTTGATGTCAAAGTCTACCAAATGACATGTGATAAGTGTACCGACTTTAGGTCTAAGAATCACAATCACCACCTTCACTATGAGACATGACTATGACCACCAATAATGGTTTCCATGTGTCCCTCTCAAGGTGGGTCTATCCAATACACTGTTCCCTAACAAGTATCTATGTGCTTGGTTTGATATACCATATCATGACTAAAGACATTTTTTCATCAACAAACCCACACTTCAGTCTTTTGTGTTACTTGTGTCTATATTCCTTCCACTATAACAACTGACTAGGGATGTAATAAGAATGTACATACTCTTAGCACCCATATGATCTCATTATTCAAGTCATGTACTTGAATACATATGCCATCGAGTATTATCATTCTCTAGACTTTCATAACATTTCCTCAATATCTCATAACTGAGTGAAACATAATGAATTGGAAGCTTGCCTTTATGATTATTAATCAAATTATTTACATTATATGCCATGTCAATCATCATATGATTGTCTCTTTGGGCATACCATACAAACATACTCCCACTTGCTCCTAGAGCCGATCACTAACTAATCTCATTCTTAGTGGTATAAACATGTCCATAGTGTTTCTTCTGCACAAGTGCCAATCTAGAAGGTTAGTAATATTTTGTTGTAGTCGATATATTGCATGTCCATCATCTCTTCATTATTAGATGAAACTACCATAATATGTTATCTGATATTCCGTGCCTAACAAGTAGATCCACTGTTGTCACAATATCTCTATTGTTCATTAATGGTTGGAAAATCTTCAAGTTCATCATATGAACTTCTAGATTCGTATAGTGTCCTCTCATGTGTTCACAACACTAGGATACTCCAATTTTATTTGTAGAATAAATTTAATGGATTGTAGTTTAGAACCCTTCCAACTTACAACTATTTTCTTAATATCAAACATATTTTATTGCGATCACTTTGTCATTCTAAAAGCTTTCATCGGCCTAACCCGTTACACCCAACTCTTCCTTACTAATATGATCTAGCAACTTATCCTTAAGTACTTCAAAAGTATTAATGGATGTATTTAAATTACATTCCAATAATCCTTATTGGAAGTTTATATTACCTTGTCATTTTAAACACATACAAGATTATGGGATGAATACTTTTATAGAATTCATGATAGATCCATTGCTACAACATATGGCATCTCACTCATGCCTTTCCATTCTTCACAAGAACACGGTTCATGAGAGACTAATCTAGATTCTCTCTTAGTGAATCCTTCCTACTAAACTCTTTCAACATCTTGATATTATATGTTCTAATATATAGGTCATGAAACTTTCAAGGATTGTCTCATAGATCTTGATCCCTATCACATAGTATGTTTCACTTAATCCTTCATCCCTAAAGGTATCTTCCTGATATCTCTCAATACTCATAATATTGAGATGTTACTCCCCATCACATGTGGAATATTTATATATGCTCCCACTAAATATTTTATAAACATAGATTTCATCTTTTATGTTGATTCAAGTCAAACTCTTTGACTATCTTTTCAAGTAAAAGGACCCTATCTCTGAGATGCTTGTTTCAATATTAGATTGAACTGTGTAGCTTATAGACCTTATTTGCATTCTTTAAGTTATAAAACCTTTAGGTTAAGGAATCCAATTTTAATCTTCATATGTATAATCTCATTGTCTATTTTAGTTGCATTACTAAACATGACAATTTGTAAAGGAACTTCATTATGTTCAAACACTTTGAACTGATTTGTAAACCTTTGCAGCCAATCTATCCTTTTAGGCTATCCATGTTGGTTTTCTAATGAAAACCCAAATTCATCTTACGGGTTTTACAAACTTTAGGTGGTACTAGCAAGGACATACCTTATTAGTGTACATGGACTCCATAATGGCCTTGAGCCATTTCTCATATTATGGTTCTCAATAGCTTGTAGTTGATTTGTTGGCTCATCATCTTATGACCAACCCATCTGAGTTGTTGGATCCACAATCCTCCAATTTTAGATGTGTTCTACTAGAACTGTGAGGTTCTGTGTTATATGATAAGCTTGAGATTCCACAACAACTTGTTATTCTCTTTTTTTTTCATTATTCCTCTTTGCTGACCTCAAACATTTTGAGTTCTACTTTTTCTCCCACTAATTCTTTGAGAATTCAGTTATCATTGAAACAAACATTTGTTGTTGGATTGGGAGTAACAATAGTGTTCAACAATGATGGTTTGCGGATAAACCTTTTCCAGAAACTACTTTCTTTATATAGGTTTCTATCCTTAAGACATTTTGGGACATTCTCATTTCATGTCAAATGTGATGTCTTTCAAACCATTTTGATGGAATATTGTTTTAGTGTAAAGTATACATCTTGAGGAAATTAGAAGAATAGATTATTGTGACAATCATATCATGACCCATTGTGATGTAATTCCTTCATCCTAATACATCATCATCATGTTCATATGGATTTGAATTTGTGAAATATTATCACAGTCCTTCCATAAGGTCCTCAAATTATTGATGTAAAGTATTTCAACATTTGATCTCATTAAAGTTTCTTAACCCTTTTATCAATGTTATACTTCATTCATAATCTTCTTGAACACTTCAAGAGATTTATGTTCATATTTCACCAAATACAAACCCACTTACCAATTGAGATTAACAACTAATCTAATGAAGTATTACCAGCCACTTTTAACATTTATTCTATAAGATCTTAATACATAAATATGTATAAGTTCTAATAGAATGCTAATCCTCCCACTACCTTTAGTGAATGGTGTTGTGTCATATTGCTTATATTTAAGATTTGCATGTCTCTTGTTGGTTAGATAATCAAAAGGAGTCTACATAACCATCAATATGGATTCTAGTAATGCACTTCTTACATGTGTGCATTAGATGACTATGCTAAAAATTGTTTTGTGTTATCAATTATAACCCTATGGTATTAACCTTATAAGAATTCATCTAAATATCATTATATCATTGGGCATTGTCATACAAGATCACATCTTTGAAATAGAAACATTAACAAATCAATTTATTCATTTACCATCCTTGTCATACAAGATGCGTAAAGTAAATATTTCTTTTTATTGGCATAATGAAATAGTAGTTCGAATGACTCTATTACAGGTCCATTGGGCTAAGATAGATTTAAATATAAAAGAAAGCTTTAGAAACTCTTGGTCCTCCTTGTCCATCTTTTTCCATTAATAAAGGCCTTACTTTTTGTTAGATCATGCATATCATGTATTTTAGATCTCTATTCAGTATCACATATCGAGATGAAGAAGTAGTTAAATTTATCTTATAATGTTTATACCTGAAGTGGAGGCCTCAATGCCTTCCTTCTTCTTATTTTCCTATATCCAGAGTGGGAAATTTCTTTTCTAATATCTTGGCTGGTGACAATGGTGACAATCACCTCTTTTATTTATTCCTCCCTTTGCGTTGAAATCTGAAGATTTAGACTTATGTCTAGCTTTATAACTCTTCTTAGCTTTGCCTTTTTCTTTAAACTTTTCCTTTCTCCTATTGATCATCATCACAAACTTTGGTTTGTCTTTCCTCCTTTGTGCCTCTGCTGTTCTCAACATGCCCAACAACTTTGTTAATGACTTGTCAAAGTCATTCATGTTGTAGTTCATGAAAAATTGACTATATAATTTTGGAAGGGACTGTAGAATTACATCAATGGCCAACTCTTGACCTAAGGGGAATCCTGGTCTAGCTAGTTTCTCCATGTACCCAATGAGCTTGACTACATGAGGACCTAGTGGATCTTCTTCTGGCATGTTGCATTTGAACAACACATTGGAGACATTGTATCTCACTTGCATTGCCTGATATTGGAACATGTTATTGATATGTGTGACCATCTCAATCACATCCATGTTCTCATGTTTCCTTTGTAACTCATAGTTCATGGAGCATTGCTTCAGCCACTTGATATCCAGAACATCTTCAGTATGCTTCTTATAAGCATCCCTATCAGCCTTAGGTGTAGTTGGAAGGGGTTCATCTGGCTCTGGCATCTCTGGGACATAGAGCTTGTGCTCATGTGTGAGAACAATTATCAATGTCCTAAATTAGTTGTGAAAGTTGTTCCCTTTTATCTTGTCCTTCTCAAGGATAGATCACAGAGAAAAGTGATTGTTGTTTGTTTCCATTTGAATCTACAATAGAGTTTGCAACTTTTTCAAAACTCAATTTTCATTTTATTTGATTTGAAAATGTTGACTATGTCTTTAATTAACTATCACTCTTATTATTTTGATCAAATTGACAATCATCATGTATCAATTCGGAAAATTGAAGCAAACAATTTTCTAATGAGCCAAGATCCAAATTAATTTAACTATCACCCAGCCAATACGCCAACATTTATAGTCAATTATCATGGTAGGCAACATTTTCCAATTACATCATATGTAATTCTTGGATAGATGATATGAACAAATCCTTTCCATAATCTTCTACATGCTTCTGGTGCTTAATCTCATTAAGAACACACATTTAAGCCCGATGCAAAGGCCGATACGATAGATATGCACCCTTCTTTAGAAGAACCTACATATCCACCATCATGCTTCTATGAGATAGACGACACACCATGCTTTGGAATAACCTACACTTGGTCAATCAAGTTGATCATGTGTGCCATTAAGGGAAAACATCTTAGACTTAATATGTTTGATTGAGGGATTACATATATATATATATATATATATATATATATATATATATATATATATATATATATATATATATATATATATATATATATATATATATATATATATCTGTGTGTGTGTGTATATATATGTATATATATATATATATATATATATGTATATATGTATATATATATGTATGTATATATATATGTATATATATATATGTATATGTATATATATGTATATATAGTATACAACCGCCACATATATAGTACATATCATTACAAGCTATATCCCACATCATAAACATGTAATAAAAACAAAAATCGATGGTTATGGCCATGTATACTGGAATTCCTTGGAGCCACAAGGAATTTCTACCACCTAGGTCAACATCGCATCATATGTGTGAGCTTATTGTTTGTGTAGATATGTGCTTGCCAAAAATCAAATAAATAAACATATATATATACATATATATATATATATATATATATATATCGTGCAACTATCTTCTAGTTGCTCTTAGATAGTATTTGTGCAACTCCTGGTCTTCACAATGAATGACAAACTTGAACAACGTGTACAGCTACTCCCATAGTCTCGTCACAGACTACAAGACGACATTATCCTCCTAGAAATAGTAAAAAGCCTACTCTCCTCTGGAGAAGTCGACACAGACCAACTAGAACTCCTATCATTCTAGTAGAACGAACAGGAAGGAGTTGTCCCTCCCATTGGTGTACTAGTAACCAACTTGCCCTCCCACAATTGTTTCTCCCTTGATATCCCTCCCTTAAGTGGGTAGGAGTTGCTCGGGCTCTCTATTTGTTACCACAACTAGAGAGGGCAACAATTTTTAGAGGAAATTGAGTTGTTTTCTTGAAATCCCCCAGTACCCCTCTATTTATAGGAGGGGTTAAGTTCTGGGTTCCCGATCTGTATGGGAGTGGAAGGGACTAGAAGATCATGATTTTTTGCAACCTACAAATCCGAAACCGATCGATTGGCAACCGAACCGGTCGATTCACATGCAACCCAATCATTTTGCAACTCAAACTAATCTTTTCTCCATGTTCCTTAATCTTATATGAATTATAATTTCGTTTCCAATTAATGTGCAACATTAATTCTTGTACCAATCGAATTGAACTAGTGAAATTATTGATCGATCCACTAGGTGAACCGATTGTTTCACCCAACATGTGCCGATTGGTTCACTCAGTGAGCCAATTGGTTGGTGCCCTGATGCATGCAAAACTCAACCAATTCAATTCTAATCAACCTGACACTCCAAATGATTGTTTCAATGTTGAGTTGATTGACTGGTAGTTCAGTTAGTTGATTTGTTGCTAATCTGAATACCTAAACTCTTTAGTAATCAATCCAATCATCATTCATGATTAAAATCCTCTTCTAGCTGAGTTCCTATATGTGTGTCGCTATAGGTCCCATATCATGTTGGTAGTGAATGTCCAGAACTAGCTTATGACATCACAAGAAAAGAGTCATGCCTGGTTTCACATCAGTGCTCCATGTCTAAGAATCACAATCACTACCTTCACTATGAGAGATGAATATGACTACCAATAATGGTTTCCATGTGTGACTTTGAATGTGGGTCTATCGAATACATTACTCACTAACATGTATCTATGTGCTTGGTTTGATATACCATATCCTGACTAATGATATTTTATCATCAACCAACCCTCTCTAGTCTTGTGTGTTACTGGTGTCGATCTACCTTCCACAGTAACAACTGACTAGGGATGTAATATGAATGTGCATACTCTTAGCATCCATATGATCTCATTGTTCAAGTCACATACATGAGGACATGCATCATTGAGTATTGTCATTCCCTAGACTTTCATAACATTTTCCTCATTATCTCATAATTGAGTGAAACAAAATGAATTCGAAGCTTGTCGTAATGATTATTAATCAAATCCTTTATGTTATATGCCATGCCAATCATCCAATGATTTGTCTCTTTGGGCATACCATACCAACACTACATAACTAGTTTGAGGAGGAGTTAAGTGTACATCTCCGAGAATAAAGTATTGTGGAATCCCATGTTGCTGCCACTCTATGGCTCGGTCTTGTCTCACTATGTCCCCAAATAGACTTGGTTGTTGTGCCACTATTGCCTTTACCCAATGTTTTAGTGGGAAAGGGTTATTTTTATACTTATAAAACAAGGAGAAATATATTATGGGAGTAGGAAGGTGGAGTGAAGATAAATTTTACATGTGAAAGTGATCGGGGTGTATAAGAAGGAGAGAACTTCATTTTAAAGGAACTAGGAGGAGAGTGCTTTGTTGCCAAGTGAGGAGAACAATTGGTCGGTCTTCCTTTTATATTCATCAGGGAAGAAGGGAGGAGGTCCACATGAAGGTGATAAATATTGAGGAGGAGAAGGAGAGATTATCTACGTCCAAATAACCTAAAGGTCATGCAAATCAGGTTCTGTATAAGATTCTTTATAATCCTCTGGAGTCACAAGGTTACATCCTCACACCCTAAAAACAATATTCATTTTCAAACTTCATAAAAGAACTTACCAAACAATTGAAAATATGTATCTTTAATATTTTCCTCTTTTCCCAAATTATATCCCCCCAAGATGATATTTCTAAGCAAATCTTACCATAACAATATTACTGAGCTTAAATGATGAGCACAACATTCCAAAATTTGGAGTGATCTCTCCTCATTGTCAAGTTTTTTTTTCTGACATTATCATGGGTATGGGTCGTGTCTTGCATAAAGTCCTTCAACATAGACACATGGAACACATTACGTGTGTTAGAGAGGCTTCATGGCAAAGTTATGTTATATACAGATTCTCCAATATGCTCTAGAATCTCAAATGGGACAATATATCTCACACTCAATTTTTATTTCTTTTTGAACCACATCACTCCTTTATTAGGTTATGTCTTTAAGTATACACAATCACCTACTATGCATATATTTTCCCTTGATTTCTCCTAAACATAGTTCTTATGTGTACTCTGAGATTCCAAAAGTCTCTTACTAATTAGATCAATTTTATCATTGGACTATATCGAGCCTAATAAGTCTTCTCTCTTTGGTAATATCATGGACATCTATAAATAGATTTGTAAAGACCCATCTTGATTCTGGCACTATAGCTATTGTTGTAGGAAAACTAAACCAAGGGTAGATGGTCAACACAAGCTCCAAAGGCCAATTTCACTAGCACTGAGCATATCGTCCAAGGTTTGGATTATATGTTTAGGTTGTCCATATATTTGAGAATCAAAAGTTGTGTTGAATTTAATTAAGACACCATGTTAATTTTACAACCTATTCCAATATCTATAAGTGATTTCAGGATCTCTATCAAACACAACATATACACAAACTCCATGCAATGGAATGATCTCTTCCATATTGACATGGTAAAGGCATTCCACAGATTAAGTAATCTTTAATGGAAATAAATGAGAACATTTTTTAATCTATCTACAATCACTCAATATAAAATCGTGGTTATTATGTGTCTTTAGTTAACTGGTAATAATTTCCATTGTTGTATGCAAAAATTTCTATTTTAGAATCTGTGGTGGTTACAACATCCCAACAAGTTATTGATACTCATTATTCACCTATTGATATGAAATACATCTTGCCACAAAATGGGAAACTTCTTTATTCATCCCCTTCCTCAAAAAATTACTCTAAAATTCCTTATACAATTTTTTAGTCCAAATATGTTTATAGTGTTTAGACCAATGAGATGCCTCTTGAAGGTCATGTTTCACTACTATATGACTAGGCACCCAGACATAGTTTCTATACCATATACTCCCATCATGATCTAGTTAGAATTCACAATATCATTTCATTTCTCCTTCATCCTATGCCACTCAGGATCATTATGTTGAAATTTGATCATTTGTCTTTCTTATGTTTGTCATGTTCCATAACATAGCTTGAACATTTAGGTTTGTCAAGAGACTTCATCATTTGTCTCTCTTATGTTGTCATGTTCCATAACATTTTTCATAGCTCAACTCTTAGAGTGTCTGGATGTCCTTCCCATTTCCTAAATAAGGCATTTCCAACTATATTTGTCTTTCAAGATGGTAGGGTATTGAAAAGTCATAATATTTTAAGAACCCTATCAATTATAGTTGACACATATTTAACTCCATTTTTTATAATGCTACTCAAATCTTTCATGATTAGTAAAAACTAGAAAGTTCCCTCCATACATAAGATGACACTATACCTCATGGCACTCACCAGGGATTCCAAAACAAGATAGTGATTCAGGTAATTCCTCCTAAAATTTGTTCTTTTTTTATTGATCTAAGGAACCATTTTCCCTTGTAGAATTAATAAACAACCTAATACAAAACCAAATATGTCATTGAAAACCTCAAACCTAATGTTACATGATGGAATTGTCAGAAAAGAGGTAAAATGCCATTTTTCGCTCCAAACATTCTTCACATTGGTGTACAAGAAAATTTTACTCCTCTCTTATCCAAGTTTGTAAAAGGCAAGAAAATATTTTGGAACTTTAGTAAAAATATTTGTAGTACCTAGAAACACCCAAGAAGCTGCTAATCTCAATTGCAAATTTTGGTCTTTTTTGCTCATTAATTGCTTTCACTTTTAATGGACAATAGATATACCATCCTTGGAGACAATATGTCTAACAGATATAACATGATAAGAATTTGAATCTTGTTGATTTAGCATAGATTTTGTTTTATCAAAGACTCTCTAGCACAATTTTCGTATGATCCTTGTCTTCTCTCAGTAAAGGGAATAAATTAGTGCTACACTGACAAATACTATAACAAACTGATCCACTAAAAGAATGAATATATTATTAGTTATACTCATAATTGCAATAAGAGCATTCGTTAGACCAAAATGCATCACAAAAATGTAATGTTTATGTATTAACATTGATAAGTATCCTTTGTCATATCTTCCCATAAAATCCATAGTTGATGGTATCTAGATGAAAATCAACTTCTAATAAGACTCTTACTGATTGATGTTGATCAAAAAGATCATTGATCAGGGGTAAACAATATTGATTTCTATAGTGACTTGTATCATATGATAACTGATACATAACAACATTGATCCATGCTTTGTTTTCACAAACAAAATAGGTGCTCCCCAAGGAGAAATGCTAGGTCGGATGAACATTTAGAGATCAACTTTTTTAGTTACTTTTCTATCTTTTTAAACTGAACCATTGAAATCTATAAGGTGGTTTGGAGATTGGAGCGGTCCCTGGGCCCAACTTTATGTTGAACTCTACTTCTATTGGAGATAGTGACCAAGGGAAATCATATGGGAAAGAATCACAAAACTCATATTCCAACTCCAAGTCTCCAACATAGATGATTGAGATTCCACCTTAACTACACTTTCTAGGAGTTCATTTCATCCCCTTTAAAGAATTCCCAAGTAATTAAGAGAAGAGACGTAGGGTATTCCACTTGAATGCTTTATTACTTTTAAAAATCATGTAAGGATTTTTTGGATTACCAAACATTATTTTCTTGTCTCTACATAATACACAAGCATCATTTGTACATCGAAGTCCTTCATGCCAAAAATTGTAAGATTATCTGGTAAAACTTGACCTTCAATGATTGTAGGAGTATCTCAAAGAAAATCCTTTTATATATTGAATTCCCTAGAATCTCTCTTTACTTTTAGAATGAAGGGAAATTATATATTTGATGGCATGTCATGCTAATGAATGTCTCATATATGAAGGAGAATGATGCAAAAGAATGAAATGTCTTTGCAATATCATTGAAGACGTATAGTACCTCAAACCACCTCAAGTCCTGGGTCGCCTCCTTTCACATGGAGTGTGAATACCCTTCATAGAACCTTCCTTATGAGTTCAGTATACCTACTATCTTTCTAAGTAGAATTCCTTTTAGACATGGGATATCTCTCACAAAATTCCCTTTCTCCCCATAGTTCATACAAGCTCGAGTGAGAATATCATATCCATATAGAGATGATACTAATCATACTGATATCATGTTTCAAATTTTGTCATGAAAGCCTTCTAGTTTGGCTAGACCACAATCCTTTTGGTTGGAGGCTCATACCGTTAACCGTTGTTGTTTGACTATGGTTATGCCCTCTTTTTTTGGCTTTTGATTTATCTCTTCAACATATGACTTGTCTTCATATTCCATGTTATAAGTGCACTCCAAATATTTAGGTAGCTTCCCAATGCTACTAAATTTCCCCAACTTGCACAGTGGGGGTTTCAAACCACCAACAAACTTTTGAGCACTTTTCTTCATCACATTTTATTAGTTAGGACAATATTGGTTCCAACTTTCTAAACATTCTTAAACATTCATCTAGATTTGGTTTGTCTTGTTGCAAGTGCAAGAACTCACTAAATACATTTCTTCACATGCAAAGGGAAGTATTCTTCTTCAAAGCCATCCTAGATTCCTTCAAAGAATGCCATTTATACCAAGAAATTTCACAACATTGGTGGATAACCTCCACATATTTGATCCATTGACAAGATGATTTGCCACGAAGGGAACACTACAATCCATAGAGCACATTAAGGTGACAAAATCTTCATTAGTGACTTCTATTTAGGCCTCAAATTTCTGCATATCATCTTCTCTAAAGAAGGTGTGTGAATTCATCATGGGAAATTGATCAATGGTAACTAATGCACACATTTATGTTGTTGTTTGATAGGCTATTCTGGGTGAATTTTTATGATAATTTTCTCAAATATATATTTTTCATTACTATTGTATCAAACTAGCCTATCAAAAAAATTACATCATAGTTCCTATTTATCATGCATTTACATGTATTTATCATATAATACATCAGTTTAGCAAATTGTTTTTGTAGTTATAGACAAATTTCCTATCTACAAACAAAGTCGGTACCATTGAAACCCATCTCGTCCACTATTTTAATACTAAAAATGGACACTGAGTTCATAGGATAAAGTTGACACTATCATTTCATCTTGGTGCCATATAAAGCCATTCTTAGTACCACCAATAGACATCTTGATTGTATCAACCAAACATCTAGAATCTCATAGGTAATTTATCGGTACCAAGAACAATACTTATGGTGTCACTGACTCAATCCAAATCAAACAAGGATTTAGTAAAGTTGGTAGCACCGACCCAACTTGTTGCCATTGAGTCTATAGAATTATTGGACTGGATTATATTGTGAAATCCAACACTCCATGCTATTTGATGGAAACATAAGGTCCTATAATACCTATGTGATTATGGTTGTCATGAGGATTGATTTTTTGACACATAAATTGAGAGAAAGAGATACAAATGTGGATACAACAAATAAATATGGGTTATGTCTACTTCGAGGAGTGATTTGGCAGCAAAAATGTTGTCTATTTGTAATCATCTTTGTACGAGGTTCTCATTAATCACTACTCCATGGTTCTATCCATATAGATTCATGTTTAATCCTTCTAAAAATAGCTATGACATCATGTGCAACATGCAGGGATAATCCTATCTTCTCTAGGATTCAAGTGTAGCTCGGTGTATGTTTACTTGACAATATTCATTTTTTTTAAACTGCTCAATGTCATTAAAAGGGAGACATATGGAATCTACAACATGGATTTCTCACATCAAATAACCATACAACAACTCTCTTTGAAGAACAACATAGCACAAGACTTAGATTGGGATGTGATAGGTAAATTTTAGTGCCGACCAACTCTAGTAGTGGTTGTCTTAAGCAGCTATCATGGATGGAATCCTTCAATCTGCATGAGCCATTGAGTATATTGGGGAGGGAGTGTGCATAGCTTCCGATAGAGAGCCCCATAAAGAAAACACCGAAGGTCACCTGGAAGAGAACAAGCCCGACACACCCAAAATAGTATGACACCAACACAACAAAAACTACACAAGTGCAACAACAGCCTGCGACACCCATATACACCAAACGAGCAGACTGAAAGCAAAGACAGAAAAACAACACACACCAAAAAAACCTCGAACAGGTAAAGTGCACACCTAGGGAGCCGCCGGGAAGTCATCCAAAACCACCAAGGAGCACAGCACAGAGGGCAAGAGGGCCCTGGCAAGTGTGAGGTGGGGGTAGAAGGAGCAGGGAACCCCACCACCACCCCTGACCACCTCTGCGGCCACTACACACTCAAGCACAGCTTGAGTGGACGAGCAGGCAGATGGGCGGCGGCACCACCAGAAGCACAAACCCCCACTTGAAGCTCTTGACCATGTCGACGCGCCTGTGGGCGCCCAAACTCGCCGGACAGACCACCGAGGCACTGAGCACACCTACAGAAAGGAAAGCAGAGGGGAGAAGAAGAGAAGCTCGTCCACCGTGATCCGTCGCATAGGGGTCTCCAACCGCAAGGAACGCAAGTCCTCCACCAGCAGAGGAGCCGGGCGACGCCACGGGCAAAGGCGCTCCACCAGAAGGACTTCCCACCACCTCGAGCCGGGAAAGAGAGCACCCAGCGGGGGTGGGGGGAGACCATCGACGGCAGGCACCATGACAGAACGAGCGGGGGAGAAAGGGAAAGTGCCCAGGGGGAGAAGGACGCACCCGACCTACGACCAACCGCCTCCCCCCCTGGAGCAAAAAGGCCTCCACCGCGGGAACCCTAGCCGATCGCCAGAGCGGAAACCCAAGCCGAACCACCGTACATTTTATATTCACTTATAAATGAATTATGTTGTTAAGAATTTTATTAATAATTTGACTTCAAACTACAATGTTCATGATTGATCATCTTGATCGTGTTATAAATAATTAACAACCTCAAAAGAGGCATTAATTGTTGAATGAATTATCATTAACACAATTAATAATACAACTCACATGAGGGTTTACAACCATGAGGAGGAGAATTTAGAGAGATAAACGAACCATTCAACTTGGAATGGTAAACACCATGAAAAAATGGTTTCCACTATATGGAAACATGGATCAATTATTTTCCTTTACGAGTACAATTGTGCCTATACATCATCCTCCATCCACTGGCATCAAATTCACACCCAAGACCAAAGTTGTGAGTCAGTAGACTTTAGCCTTCATCATGGGTGGGTTCTCCAACCATGCTTTGTACCTTGTCTTGAGAGGGGGGAAATTCTTACACTCCATTTTTTGTATGCTCATTCTAGTTGTCAAATGAGTAAAATCATGATGAATGACAACAAAAAATGATTAAGAAATCAAAACAAGACTTTTATCCAAATTTGAAATTTAGATAAATTTAGACAAACTATGAGGTAACCATAGTCCCAATGATATGACCAAGAAACACTAAAGGTAAATCTAGAATGGAAGGAAGAAATACAAACATCTTAGGTTTATGACTAACATCTCAAGGGGGATAAGGATACATAAAGATGATTCAATCTAGTAAAATATCAATCAAACTGACTACAAGATTTCTAACTAGATGCTTAGTCAACTATTTAAATACAATTTGACTACTGATATGATTAATAGTCATAAATACATTAACTGGAGATATTCTAAATTTCTCAGGAATATATGTCATTTTGTCTCATTTCAAACTTAAATTTCCATTAGTGGAAGGCTATAGGTTGGAATGGATGTCAACAAACTCCCTTACGTGCACATTTTTATTGAGGTTATGACTCTATAATGTTTGATAACCTAGTCACTATTACCTAGGACATGTTATTCAACTCTAACACATATGGTGCATCCCAAATATGCACCTTCCTATTCCCCTGATCATATTCTCACATGCCACCACAATATGATTGAGCTCATACAATGAATAAAGTCAAGTGGGTAGATACTCGGAAAGCACCCCACATTGAGGGTCATATACCCATCACCAATTATTCTACTATATGTCCGTTCAAAGCTACTTGGGGCTTGGAAACATAGGGTGTGCACCAAGCATACACCGCAACCTCCCTCCTTTGTCCAATGCATATAATTCCTATCAAACCTACCCATGAAACCCTAGTTTCATGGGGTGCACCCCAAGTATGTGCCCCACTTTCCACTCTTGGACTAATCAATGAAATGCTAAAAACACACACCTAGAAGCTTTTATAAGTTAGGAGACCCACTCCCCCCACCCAACAACCTCTTGGCTTGGGGATGGTTGCACTTAAATCCTAACCCTAGTTAACCCTCTTTTTATCAATAAATACAACCTCCTCCTTTTCATTTCAAGGGATTTGGACAATTTACTAAGGCTGGCCACCAGATAGTTTGGTTAGCTGCCTATATGTAAAGAACAACTTTAAGAAAATCTGATCTAGACCCATGCTTCCATTTTGAGGACATCATCTCCAAACCCTACATATCACTACACCTTTTAACAAATAGAAGAGAGAGGAAAGACCTATCTTCCCCTCAGATGGAGTTCAAGGAAGGTAGCACTGCCTTAGCCACAGTGTAAACTAGGGGTGAAAGGAATTCAGTGAATAACTGCTTAACTGAAGGATATTTCTGAAATGTTTAGGTCAATTTTTTAATGTGGATAATTAATTTAATTTATTTTTGTAAATGGGTTAAACAATTAATATGACAGTTAAAAATTACTTTCTATTTGGTTGATCAAATTAACCTAATAGCAACTATTTTATTAAAAAGAATATTCTACATATATATACATATATAGTTGTAATTTTATTTCAACAAACCTCCACATTTATTACTAATCCAGTTTCCATGAACTATATAATGATGTATCTATATGCAATACTACTATAACATAATAGTTTCACTTTTACATCTGTATTATTAGGTGAACCAAATTAACCAACTACATGAACCATTAACCAATTAGCCAAAGGTGAATTAACTGATATTAATTTGGTTAGGTTAATGATTAAAATCTCAAACCACAAATTAACCATTTAACCAAACGAAATTAACCATAGCTAACCAAATTAATCGAATGTTCACCCCTAATGTAAACCACTTTCACTTCCCCATTTCCAATACCATAGTGGTGTGATCATATTATCCCCCATATCATATTTTTGGCTAACTTCTTTCATGTAGGGTATTTACATTATTTTGGCCATATAGCTAGATTTGGTAAAACAAGGCCTAGTTACCTTGTCAAAGATATTGGTACTGGGAGGGAATGATGGGGTGCCTATCATATTCCTTCCATGTAACCTAGTTCATTACCCATATATTTGGTTGACCTTTTACCTTATCCACCCAGTTTTTTGAAGCCCTTGCTAGTATCTTCATTTTCCTCATACATGTTTTCGTGACTCTATTTACCCTACCTGGACACTAGCGTCTAGCCAAGTTTTCTAAAATTCCATAGAATCATAAAATAGCTTCAACATCAACTTGCTTCTTTATCAACTATATCACTTAAATATTTAGAAGATTGAATCCACGGGAGAGATGTAGTTACTCTTCTCATACATAATTAACCGTCTTGGTGAACTAGGGAATAAAGCTAAGTTAAATTATCAATGTGCCAAACTACTCTTCTCTATCACTTACAATTTGATAAGAAAGTCACAATATAGGGGTTACATAACTTTCAAATGCTCATTGTGGAAGATGTCAACAACCTTAAAACCTATGAGGTGAAGGTCAATTCCTTAGAAAAAGTTGACAAATAATAGAAACAAAAGAACAAACATAAAAGTAATTGCATTCAATTATTAAAATTATTGCTTAGGTGATCAATCTTCCCAATGGGAATAAGATTCCAAGCTATCTAAAGGGAAATCTTTCAATGGAAAGTGTTCATTAAGCTATAGTTTCTATGAGTGAGGACAAAGGGATCATTGTTAGGCTAAATGTTTGCAAGTCAAAAATAACCAATACCAAAAGGGGAGAAAGTGAAGGGAAGACAATTATAAGAGGAAGGACAAGAGAGAGACATCTTATAAAAGTGACACATGACTTCATTTATGCAACTATAAGTTGCTAAAATTTGTATAGTGAATGGCATGTTTCTTTGTGGAAGGATGAAATGATGATTCAAGAGGTAAATATACTTTCTCTATCTAAAGATAGATTTGTATAAATGCCAAATGAATCTTGCATTAAACTATATTCTTGTAAATTAAAAAAGAAATCTTGCTAGCATTGTTATTTCTCTCAATGATGACATTAGTGCTCTTAATTTTACTCATTATGATTCATAGATAAAACTATCAATAGTGGAATCTAAGAGTAAAATTTATCTTTCCAATGTCATCTTTTTTAAAGATGAAAATGATTCCTTGCATTCTGGTTAATGGTCTCCAATCTCATACTATTACTTATAGTAAAGAGAAAGAACTTGCTACTCCTACTATTAAGAAACATTATTGTATGACTAAACCCCTATTCTAAGAGACTGACCTATTGATCATATAGATGATATTGCAAAATTGTATTCTACTATTCCCTCATGCAAATTATAAAAAATTGTGAGGTCCTATTTGCGAAAAAGGTTTAAAGGGACAAATTCTCTCAATCAAATTGCATCATGATACAAATGAATTTACTAGAAGCGGAATAGGATATGGCTGTGAGAATAGGAAGAAGAATTCTCCACATGTGTACTATGGAGGGTCCTCAAAATCCATATTTATAGGTAGATATTACTTCTGAAGGAAGGATGGTCATTACTCTACATATCTCACTTTTAGGAAATCATCTAGAAAAATCATTATTTGGGTAACACCATTGGATCCAAAGACTTGACTAGAGGCCATTTCATCTTTATTCTTATAAAAAAACCTACAAAAGGATTGACAAAATGTATTAGTTCAATATTGGAATTCTCAATCCACATAATGTGAAGAAATGTGAGATGTCTGTTGTTTGAAAAAAATGGCAAGAATGTGATCTTTTTGAGAAATTCTAATCAAATACCCACCTTGATCTAAGAACTATATGCATCTTGATCTATAATACTATTGTCTAAAATTGCAATCTTGTTTTTGTAATATAAATTTCTCTTGCTTGTTTTGTATGAAGCATGTTCTGATATATACTACTGAACACCTCATATATACATCAAATGAGATTTCATAAATTTATGGGACTTAACTATGTTTCAATACCTAATTGTTGTTTTTTTTCATTAATCATTATAAAGTTCATCATTATTATTTTATCCTCATCACGCGACTTTGTGTCAGTTTTTCACTTTAGGAGCATCAACGGAAAGTATCCTTTTTAGGTTATTTTTAACCAAAGGAACAAAGCACTCTTACCATTGAATCCTTGATTTTTAGTTCTCATTTTATGCATGGCTACCACTTCATGCATACCATATAATATAAGAACAAGAGGAGGGTGCTTATAATATGGCGAAACTTCTTTCAGATACAACCATTTGAGCTCTTGACCCTAAACCTCTCCGATGAGATAATGTTTGGACCTACTTTGGTTAGGTTTTAGGCTTAGTTTATGTTTGACATGCTAAAACTGTGAATGTAATGCACAAGTTTACATGTCATGTCATAAGGCCTATAAGGTCCGAGTACCAAACTCATGGAAAAATACACCAAAGACTACTACTAATCAAAACCTAATCAACTAGGAGAGAAAAAGTGATTCATTGGTTGTTTTATAACTAAGAGCAAATAATAAATTCTAAATTAAATAAGTGTGACTAGGAATGGATGGATTTCTCAGGAATATGATTTCACCATGGTTTGTGTTGCATTCATATTTTATTTCATTAATAACTATTCATCCTTCCTCTGGAAAGACATATAGCAAGTATTACCCACTCCTGTAGTGAAATACAATACCTAGACTAAAACAAAATCCACTCTCATAGAATTTTACGAATTACATTGGTGTATTATTGATATCTTCAGTTCTTCTTTCATAGTTATAAGCCCTCCACTGAGGCACAATATGAGTTGTGTAAATCTATGATTTTTCCAACCCTGAATCCCTCACCCGCAACAATTGTAAATCTATTATATTGATTATGGTAACCAAGAATGAATGATACATAAAGATATCATAGATTCACATCCACAATGAAGGAAAAAGATAATGATTCATACAATTCAAATACAAAGCAACATCAGGCTACTCTGGGGTCCTAAGGAATACATGAGTTATCCCTGCATGATTCCAATCAACATACAAAGAGATGAATAGGGAGGACATAGGATAAACATTCGAAAACCAATGAAAAATCCATGAAGAACTAGTTTTGACATCCTCTTTGGTGAACACCTTGATTTGCACCATTCCACCTGTAAATATACCCTCCATAAGTTCCCAGAGCATCCCGTCTCTGGCTATATCCTTTGTGTCCTCCTCCCCCATCTTTGTGCTTGGTTTCAACATGATCGAAGATGTTGTGATATTTTTAGTGTACTCCCCTTAAGTCATAAGCGGGGCTTTGGCCATCATTAAGTCACAATGGTTAGATCTGACATGATTTACAATCTATGCTAATTGCATAATGTTAGTACCTCTAACAGGATGTTGGTTGCACCGAGTTGCTAATTGACACGAAACCTTCAAACTATGTCAACACTACTGATAGGTGTGTCGATAGCACCGAGATGTTTTATGTGAGTTCAGATTTGATTTGATTTTTAAGTGTATACTACCGATTGGAGTGTCAGTGGCACTATGGGAATTAAACCCAACTATTAATGCTCTCTAGATGGTGAGTGGGTTGCACCGACATGTAACTTTGGTAGCATCAAGTCCTTACTCGGTAGCACCTAGAGATGTCTTGTTAGGACTGAGATTTCTAGATTTCTCTATTGAAACTTTGTGTCATGTCAGCAACAATAACACTCAAGTCGATAGCACCGAGCTAACATGTAAGTTCTCAGTTTACCTGAAACAACAAAAAAGTAATATAAGTTCGAACTAAAAGTGATAATCTAGCCTGATTTGGTACAAATACTCAATAACTGATGCAATAAGGATTCACAGGATAATAATGAGAAACAATGCATAAGAAATATCAAAATTAACAAATATGCAATAAATGCATCAAAAATAGTATGTGAAAAGTGACTGATAATCCTTCATTAAATCTCCTAAGCTTAAATGTTGCTCACCCTTGAGCAACATTACCATTGTATTTGTTTCTAAGAGTCAGTAAGAGGACAAATCCTATGAAATACATTTCTCAATTACCCCCACCTAATAGTCCCAAACTAACCCTTACCAACTACTAAACAAATAACTACTCTAAAGTGACCAGAAATGGTCATTAAAGACGTCCAGACTTAGATTAATGGAACACTATTAATAAAGAGTATCTAAAAACATAGTCAATAGGGCATAAGCTTGATGCACCATTTGATTCCCTAGGTACATTTACTTTGATCTACCTATACAACTATGTTGGAAGCGATTCCCAGTACAAAATTGAATGAAGTGATCAATCATATTTGTGGCCAACCATATAGAGAAATGGGTGGAAATGAGATAGATGGTTGTGAAACAAGAATCACAATAACATCCAAATTATTTATTCATAAAAAATGTTGAACCTATGAAATGAAGATAATTGAACATGCATGACTCCTAATGCCTACTATTATGGTGGAATGATGGATGTATTTAAAGTCTCATCCTAATGAGGAGTGTGAGTGGCATGTTAGCTATTTTCATTTTCTCCTTTTATGAAATTTTAGATTGAGTTCAAGGCATAATTTTCTTCATTTTCTTGATACTTTTTCTTATCTATCGTCTTATTTTAGCATGACTTATGATTAATTCTCAGGCTTTCTTCACCATACATCATTGATTTTCTTTTCTTTTTCATTAGACTGATTATGGATATAGATACTTTCACTCTTAGTTTGTATAGAAAGCTATATAGATACACGTTTCTCAATATGCAAAGATGATACAAATGAAAAATGCAATCTACATAAAATTCATTATGCACCTAAATTATACGCACATCCCAATATCTTTTTTCTTTTTAATGGCCTATAAAGAAACTAGCTATCATGTTCCCTATTATTCTATGAAATGAAGTCAAGAGGAAACAATTGGGTTACTTAATGCTCTTGAGATGGTGAATGAAATGTCATGAAAGGTGGGTAGAATCACATGATTAAGAGACAATATCTTTCTAAAATATGATAGATCCCTGTATTATCAATCTATGTATGGGTTACCTTAGAATTTCTTTCTAAAAATCCCATTTAAGATGGCATTACTTGTTTGGTTGGTTAGGACTCAAACCTCATCACCATACACAAGTGTTAGATAAATTAAGATTTTCATTAATATAATGTGTCCTCAAGAGAACTCAACCAAACTCTTCCTCTAGTTGGTGTTGTTGTATACTTTGCACATAAGCTTATAAAGATTGATTATTTTTCAAATAATTGCAAGAACATGAAGCACTTCTTGTCGTTGGTACCATAGAAACAATGTCTAGACATGCTGGTCAATGGTACAAAGATATTTGACAACTCCCTACTGATTTCTAAACATTGTGTTTGCGGTACCTACAGGTTTGTCGGTGGTACTAAGACTGTGAGTTTCTACATATTGCACAAATCCCATCAAGGTTAGGGGTGAGCAAATAATGGTCCAGATCACAAAACCTGATCGGACTAAACAATTTGGTCGGGTTGGGTCCATTATGAGTTTGATTCGGTCTGCGGTCTGCAAATTCTGGTGATTTTGGTCTTTGATCCGGTCCTGTTCAACCATGGACTAGACTATAGACTGAATTTTATATAAAACAAATATACTTGTAGATATATTATGTAACAAGTACAAATAAAGTACATATATAAGCACAAGTAGTGTAAATATTTGCTATTAATTTTATATAATTGTTAGAAGTGACTTATATTATCAACTTTTTACAATTAAATAAGTTGTAAAAATATAAAAAAAGGTTGGTTACAGTCCAAACAGTCTGGTTTGATCCTACCTCAGAACGGTTCGGTCTCTGTCCGGTCCTACCTCAAAATGGTATGGTCTACGATCCATAAATTCTTACAAAGTTAGTCTGCGATCTGGTTATGGATCGATGCTCACCCCTAATCAAGGAACCTTTATTGCATCAACTAAACATCTAACATAATATAAACAAACTATAACTAATAAAAATACCTAAACAAAAAGTAAACAACAAAATGTAAGTGGGTTGTCTCCCATAAGTTCCCTTGTTTAGTGTCCTAGGCTTGACTACTTGGGTTGTCACGGGATGGTAGTAAAGACTCATCTGACAATCTAAACTCCACTCTATCATCATCCATCCTGAGTGTCAAGTAGCATCTTCCCATGGAAATTATCACATCGTCCATAACTTGGAATGGGCTTCCTAACAACATCTCTGATACTCACATCTCGTTTATATCCATGACAACAAAGTCAATTGAGTAGATGAATTTTTCAACATTGACTAGAACACCTGTGCATATCTCATACGACTTCACAATTGATCTATCCACCAAATGGATTTTCATGTATGTCTTCATGGGTTTCTTCAATTCCACTTTTTAAAAGTTAGAGAGAGGCATGCGATTTATTCTCACCCCAAAGTCTCATTGTGCTTGTTGGAAATGTTTACTACCTATAGAACAAGGGATGTAGAACCATCTAGGGTCCTTTCGCTTTGTTGGTATTCTTCCTTAAATAATTGGACTAACCACTTCACGAACACGCAAGACATTTGTACCTTTTAACTGTCTTTTCTTGTTGATGATATCCCTCAAGAATCTTCCGCATGAAGGGATTTGATATATCGCTTCCACAAGTGGGATGTTGATTTGGATCTTTTGAAAAATGTCAATGAATTTTAATTGTTTTTCCTCCTTTCTTTGATTTATACTATTTGTGAATGGCACATGTGGCTTCTCTTCACGCTTGTGAGGAGGATTGTATGGGATATTAGGGATCTCCTCCCTTAAGCTTACATCAATGCCACCTCCTAGGACAGTATCTGCCACATCTTATATGGATGGGGTGACATGTGGCTCCACCTCCTTTATTTTTGGTGCCTCCTTGTTGACCATGAGTGCTCCACTATGAAGTAGAACCTTCATCTTCTCTTGTTGCATGTGCACTTTTTTCTAGAACTGGGGTCATGGACATAGAAATGGTGGAAACTTGAAGTTCCTTGTCTTGAAAAACTAGTGTAGGTGTAGTGTCCTTATTGCATTTAACATGAAGTATATGTATGAGAATACTGGCTTGGCATTCTAGACCCCCTCGGCCTTCTATACAGACACCAAGGAAATGAAGCTTTTGGTACATACACCCAATTCAGATCTAGAGTGTTTGATCTGGTGACTCCTCAGTAACATTCTTTGTTTCCTTAAAAATAGAGACAAAATTTACTTAATGATCTTGATGAGATATCTCTGTGTTTGTGTAAAATCTCTTCCGAATGAGCTTCTATATGGATTCCACCTCCACTGCTATTTGAGAGATTTGATTTTTAATACTGCAGGCATGAGCCCCTTGATTTTACTACATTGGTTTGTTTGGTCTTGTGAAGCCTCATTATGACTCACAAGTCTACCCATTATGTTTTCAATACTAGGACCAGATCCTGTTGATATTGCTGACACAAGTATATGAACTCCTACTCCTCACCTCTAGATGAGGTGTCAGATTTATGACCAAGCTTCCTTGTGAGCCTCTCCATTGATCTCTCTTGATTCCGTAGCACTTTTAATTGTTGTTGGTGCTTCTTTGCCATGTTGTTCACGATCTCATCACATCTTATAGTCTTGTTATTTAGGAAGAAACCTGCTCATACACTATCAATAGTAGTCCTCTCCCCTTTCTCAAGGCCATAACAGAATGTCTTTGCCTACCCATAGAGATCAATCGCATGATGAAGTACCTTCCTTAGCATATTCCAAAAACTCTCCCAAGCTTCTGAATATGACTCCTCTGCATGTTTCTTAAAGTTATGGATTTTTCCCACCAATTAGTGCATCTTCTACGATAGGAAATATCACTTGAAGAACACATCTATAATCTCATTCTACAATTCTATAGACTCTAGTACTTGTCAAAGGAACCATGGCTTACCTTGATTTGATATAGAGTACGAAAACAACTTCAGATAAATCATTATGGTTGGAACCATGTTCAACTTTAGTACGTCGTAGCTTTCCACAAAGCTATTTATGTATTCCATTGGGTCCTCCATGTTGTGGTCATAGAATGATTGTGGTTCGATTAATGCCACCATTCTGGGATCCATCTATTGGTATGTATGCCCAGAGAGCCAATCATATGATGATTGTGAAGACATATCTTGCAAACAATTTGATGAATAATAAATACAATCTTTAGCTATATATTTATTCAATTATGAGATAATAGTATAACATGATTGATGTATAAAGAATGAAGTTACTCGATGACATATGTTTTTCGTTTGAGGACTTGAATAGTGAGATCATATGATGATAAGAGTACTTGCATTCTTGTTATGTACCAAGTCAGATGTTATCATGGAAGTTGATAGACAACAATCACACATAGGACTAGAGTGTGAGTTGGATGATGCCAAAATCTCATTAGTCATGATATGTGATATCAAATCAAACACATAGGTACTTGTTAGAGAAGAGTGTATCTGACAAACGTACCTTGAGAGTGATACAAGGAAACCATTGAGTAGGGATGGTGGTGATTGTGGGTATTAGACCTGAAATCACTACACTCATCACATGACTTTTGATGTAGTTTGTTATCATACAACGTGACCTTGAATATGGTTTACCATAAAGGTGACACTCAAATATATTGTGACACATGGGGATTGATCATGATTGATATAGATAGGATTTGTCCCTCCTACTATAGTTGATCCTGGCCACATGATAAGTGAGACTGAGAAACATATGGCCATACTCATGTGAATCATTATGTGATATGTGAGGTCACATGCATCTAGAAATACTCTGCTCTAGTTCAAGGAACATGGATTGAATGTTGAAGAAGATGAGGATTCAATGCATTGAGTTCAATCTGAATATCAAAGACAAATGAACTATATGATCACTGTGACACTACTCATAGATTGTAGGTTGAAGTTGTTCTCCAACTTTTCAACTACTTAGGTAGCAGTGATGTGTTACTGATACCACTCATCGCTTGTAATGTCATAAATTAGTTATGGACATTTAGTACCAATGTAATTTGGAACCTATTAGGTCACACACATAGGATACACCTAGAATAGGAGTTTACTTATGAATATAGTTTAAATTTGATTACAAAAGTGTTAGGTATTCAATTTAAACAAGATTGGCTTACAAAAATCTGAAACGACTACTTCATGAAGTGAACTGATCCATTCAGATGAATGAGCTGACTTGTTAAGGTTGTGAACCATCTACTTGGATGATCAATATGATTGTATCAGGTATTTATGTTGACTTCATGTTGTGTCTTAATGGCCATATTATAAGCCAACTTGACTGTAAATAGGAAGCATAATGAATTGATAGATTCAAATGTTGAACCGGTCATTTCACATGTGAATAGTTTGGTTCAGTGTTGAACCAACCTGCTCATTGTTCATAGGTTTTGGAAAATTTACAAAATTCTATCTTTGACTCCTAGATTATATGGAAACCCTAACCATAGACCTCCTATAAATAGATAGGATGTCAAGGCTTTTAGTGGATACAACATAAGCTCTGACAAATTTGTCTTCTCATAGTTGTGGTAACGTGAGAACCCGAACAACTCTTACCCAACAAAGGGAGAGACAACAAAGGTGAGACAACAAGGGAGAAAATGTCAATGCTAGCACATTTCCGTTCAAAGGGACAACTCCTTGCTCTCTGTTCTAAAAGAACGACAGGAGTTCCTGATGGTCGACGTGGACTATGTTAAGGTGAGGAGCCCTTTGCACCCTCTAGGAGGACATTGTCAACCACCATCTGTGGTTGTACTATAGGGAATTCTGGCATCACATATGGTAGCAAAAAAAAATTGCCATATTCCCCATAAACAATAGACTGTGTCAACAATGCGGAATTGGGAAGAAGGGTGGCAAGGCATATACTTGGTCCTGGAGTATGTCCAACAACTATCCTTGCTACAGTGTGCTTCTTTCTCAAGTTGCACATTGACGGCTATCAGCGGTGACCTCCGCATTGATCACCATAGATGTCGGTTGATGACGTCCCCCTTAGTGGGTGGCAAAGGCCTCCTAATCTCTACTAAGTCCACACGGACCACTGAGAATTCATGTCTTCCTTTTGGAATAGACAAGAAGTATTTATCCCTCCTAGTCAATGTGCTAGTGTGAACATGCTCTGCCTTGTTATCTCTCCCTTACTATCTCTCCCTTTTACGGGTAAGGCTAACTCGGGTTCATAGGTTTCCACAACTGTGAGAGGACAACAATTGTCAGAGCTTATTGTTCTCAGATCAACTGCGAGTCAAAGAAATATAATTTTATGAATTTAGTAGAACATGCAAACCATGACCCATTCAGTTCAAACTTGAATCGGTTGGTTAACATGCGAGATGATTAGTTCAACCCTTGAATGATCGGTTCACCATGTTTCCTATTCACATTCAAACTGGATTTTAATATTTATATAATGCATAACATGATGTCAACATCAATCATTGATCCAATCTCATTGATCAACCAAATGGTCGATTGACAACCTGAAGCACTCAGTTTGTACATCTAAATCAATCAGTTCACTAGATGAACTGGTCATTTCAAAGTTCTTATTGACAATCTTATTTAAATTGAATACATAACACTGGCGTAATCAATTTTAAACTACATTAATAAGTAATCTCCTATTCTAGGTGTATCTTATGTGTGTGACCCTATACGTCCCAAGTCACATTGGTAGTGGATGTCCATAATTGATTTATGACATCACAAGCAATTAGTGGTATCTAGCAAGACATCATTGCTACTCAAGTAATTGGAAAGTTGGAGAACAACTTCATCCTACAATCTGTGATTAGTGTAGTAGGGACTTTATAGTTCCTTTGTTGCTAATATCAAGATTGAACTTGAGGCATAGAATTGTCATCCTCTTCAACATTCAATCGATGTTCCTTGAACTAGAGTACACTGTCTGAGATACATGAGAACTCAATATCACATATTGACTCACATCATCATGTTAATGTATTTATTATTCTAGCATATCAAGTGGATGGGATATAAAACTCCCATAGGAGGGACAAATCCCACATACATCACTCGCAATCATTCCCATGCATCACAGTGTATCCTAGAATCACCTTTATGGTAACCCTTGTTCAAGGTCACATTGGATGATGTCAAACTACATCAAACGACATGTGATGAGTGTAGTGATTTTAGGTCTAAGAACAACAATCACCACCATCACTATGAGAGGTGATTGTGACTACCGTTCCATGGTCTCCATGTATCACTCTCAAGGCGGGTCTATCCGATACATTGTTCTCTAATAAGTACCATTATCTCATAACTGAATAAAATAGAATAAATGGAAGATTGTCTTAATGATAAAGACATGTAACTACAAACATCATATGATTGGATTTTTGGGTAGACATACAAATAGACTCCCACTTTTACTTAAAGACAATAACCCATGAACTTAATCCCAAGTGATTTGACATGCCCTTCAAGCTTCTAGCACGAAAGTGCTTTTATCAAGGGGCTAGCCATATTGGATTGAGTTGGTACTCTACAAATCTTCACATCCCCTCATTGTATAATATCTTGTATGAGATGGAACCTCCTTTGTATGTATTTGGAATGTTGATATGATCCAGGTTCTTTAGCTTGTGCAAAGGCTTCATGATTGTCACAATATAGCTCTACTACGTCGCAGATGCTTTGAACCACCCCAAGTTCAAAAATGAACTTGTTGTTCCAAACAACCTCATTTGCTACATTAGATGTAGTAATATACTCAACCTCTACTGTAGAATTAGCAACTGTATCGTGCTTTGAACTCCTTCAACTTATAGCTCTGTTGTTTAGGTGAACCAAAAATCTAGACTGTGATCTATAGTCATCTTTGTCAATTTGGAAACTTGCATTGATGTAATCTGTTACCACCAACTCTTCCTCACCACTACAAACAAAGAACTGATACTTAGTTATTCTCAAGTACTTAAGGATGTTCTTTATAGGAGTCCAATGATTTCCATCGAGATTTGATTGATACTTGATACTCATACTCAAAGCATATGAGACATCATGGTGAGTACAAAACATTGCATACATGATAGATCCAATTGGAGATATAGATGGAATCCTTATCATGCACTCAGATTCTTCACCAGATTTAGGACATTGATCTCTAGAGATACTAACACCATGATATGTGGATAAGTTCCTCTCTTTGAGTTCTCATGCTAAACCTTTTCACCACTTTGTCAATGTATGTGCTTTGGCTTAGTCGAAGAAGCCTTTTAGATCTATCTCTATACATCTTAAATCCTAAGATATAGGATGCTTCACCCATTTCCTCCATAGAGAATGTATTTCCTAGTGGGGTCATTACCATCTGTAAATTTGGGATGTCATTCCCCATCAATAGTATGTCATCCGCATACAATATGTTGAATACAATCATGCTCCCACTAACCTCCTTGTAAACACATGGTTCATCTTCATTTTAACAAAACCCAAACTCTTTGACTGTATCATCAAATCAAAGATTACATCTCCGAAATGCTTGCTTCAATCCATATATTGACCTTTGTAGTTTACATACTTTATTTGCATCATGTGGATTCATAAAACCCTCAGGTTGTGTCATGTACACATCCTCAAGAAGACTCCCATTAAGAAATGTGGTTTTAACATCCATTTGCCAAATCTCATAGTCATGATAAGCTGCAATATCAAAGCATGATCCTGATTGACATAACCATGAAAATTGGAGAAAAGGTTTCTCATGGTCAACCCTTTGAACTTGTCTAGAACCCTTTGTAGCCAATTGACCTTTGTGAGTTTGTACATTACCATCCATGTCAGTCTTCTTATTAAAAACCCACTTGCACCCTATGGGTTATACCCCTTCAGGTGGATCCACCAAGGTCCTTACCTTATTGGTGTACATTGATTCCATCTCCGATCTCATGGACTCACATCATTTCTCATATTTTGTTCCCTTACTAGCTTCTAGGTAGGTAGTTCTCTCATCATCAATGACCAACTCATTGCCTTCTTGAGTCATGCCATTATCAAATCTTTCTGGCTCAATGTGTATCCTACTAGATCTGTGAGGTTCTTATATTGCATGAGAAATCTTAGATTCCACTACAGTTTGTGACTCACTATGTTCCTCTTGTACCTCTATAGGTTCAATGTTTTCTTGTTGGTCTCGAACCTCTTCGAGTTCTACTTTCCTCCCACTAATTCCTTTGTTCATGGAATAAAAAATCCCTAGAAACAAACACTTTGTTGTCATATGGAGTATAAAACTAGTATCCTTTGGTTTTGCTAGGATATCCTACAAAACAAAATTTATCCTTTTTTAGTCCAAGATTTTTAGGAACTTCTTTCTCACATAAGTTTCACATCCCCAAATCTTCATAATAGGCGCATTGGGATGCTTCCCATACCATATCTCATAGGGTGTCTTTGGAACCGATTTAGATGGTACACGATTCACTGTAAATGTTGTGGTTTCTAGAGAATAACCCTTGAGTGAAATCGGATGATTAGAAAAACTCATCATTGATTTTACCATATCTAGCAATGTATGATTCCTTCTTTCTGACACAACATTATGTTGTGGTACAATACCACAGTCTCACAGAAGGTCCTCAAACTCTTGGCTTATATTTTATCCACTTCAATCAGAATGAAGTGCCTTAGTATTTTTACCGAGTTGGTTATGTACTTCATTAATGAAATTCTTAAACTTTTTAAGAGTTTCTTACTTACGTTTCATCACATAAACATAACCATACCTACTAAAATCATCATTAAAGGTAATGAAGTATTGATAACCACCTCTAGCATTTGTTCTAAAATGGTCACCTAAATCAATATGTATGAGTCATAATAGATCACTAGACCTTTCATTATTACAAGTTAAAGGAGTCTTTGTCATCTTTTCCAACAAACATGATTCACATGTCTCTTTTAATTTGAAATAAAAAGAGTCTTGATATCCATCATTATTGAGTCTAGAAATGTATTTCTCATTGATGTGTGCTAGGTAAAAATGACAAATATATGTTTTGTTCGAGTTATCAATTTTTAATCTTTTGGTACTTACATTATAAACATTAATATATAGATCTAACAAATAAATACCATAGGACATTGGGGCACTTCCATAAGAGATCTCATCTTTCTGTAGGTCGGCCGCAGTCACCGCATCACCTACGAATGGGGGCGGAGCTCCCCTGTTTGTCCCCTATTCTAGCCCCAGAATAGAGGATTGCGAGAAGGGGGGGGGACGCCCGCTTGGGCTTGGACCAGAAAGGCCGGAGACCCAACCAGCAGATCAATGGGCGTCCAAGGCCCAGTGTGCGTGGGAGGCCCAACTTTGAGGTAGAATCTCTCTACTCCCCAATGATTATGGTTGAAACTTCAAAAATATGTAACATCTTGCCCCTTTGGACCCACATATAATATATGAAAATTTATGAGAAGAAAAAGATCTACACAATGGACTAGGTTTAAGGGCCTAATTCCATCGTTTGTTCTCTCTTTTCCCCAAAAGATGCATACTTTAATCATTTGGAGTATATATGATTAATGATTTTGATGCAAACTTGGATCTTGATTACTCAATATACCCTATGATCCTTAAATCAATACCAGTTATGTATACTTGAACTAAATGAAGGTCCTACTCTCCCTATTGTTCATGAATGACCTCAATTGTACATATGTGCCTACTTTGGATTATAATGTTGAACTTTGCCCTAGATTGCTGATCTTGCTTCTAAAGGACACACACCTATTTTGGAATGTGTTTATTATGACCTAATGTTTCTGATCAAAACCATGTTTGATGATGGGATTCTCCGGTCTTGATGATCATGACCTTGGTTGCTCTTTTGTGAGTCTTGTAACCCCTTTTATGTGTATAAATGTCATGAGTCTTGAAATAAGCATATGAGCTGCATGGAACGTCATAATGGCATGAAACACGAACCCCACCATCATGATGACCTCTAGATCAGTATGAGATCATTTAATGTACCAATAAGCAACTTGGAACCCATCTTGACCAAAACCCTAAAATGCATCTAATTAGGGTTAACAATGAGAATCTAATGCATGTATACAATCTTGTTGTTAATCTGGTTTGGTAAGTGGCTAGATGATGAAGGATATGTTAGGTTATGAAATCTATGAATCAGGTATGGGCCTTATCTAGTTATATGAATATTTATTTCTTGCTTGAAAAGACATATATTGTATGCTTGTTTGTTTACTTGCTCAAATATTGCCATGTAGTATTGCTATGTCTTACTCGATGTTTGCCTCATCGGTTTTATAAATTGAACATATATATATATAACTCCATTATAATATTTTTGACAAACACTACTACAGAAATGGCCTTTGGTGTCGGTTATTTAAGGCCTAAGGTGTCAGTTTCCAAGCGACACCCAAGTGGGTGCCGCTAAAAGTCGACACCTTCAGCGTCGGTCCCCCAACCGACACCATAAATCTTCCCACCACCAAAAATGTGCCAACAAGGGGAATATAGGCGTCAGTTATTAAAGAAAACCGACACTATAACCTGATTAAAAATGTCGGTTATTAATTAACAACGAACGCCATACCCCTTCCCGCCACTAAAAAGGCACCAGCAAGGGCATCATCGACCTCAGTTTGTATACTAATAACTGACGCCATATCCCCTTCCCACCACCAAAAAGGCACCAGCAAGGGCATCATCGGTGTCGATTTGTATACTAATAACCGACGCCATATTTCCTGCCACCACGGCCATGCTACCTAGCATGGTCGTGGTACCTGGCCGCAATAGGCATCGGTTTTACAGATAACCGAAGCTAGAAGGGGATAAAGACGTCAGTTTTACACTAACAACTGATTCCTATGTGTTTTGTTGTTGGTTTTACGCAAATAACTGACGCCTATGTTCTGATTTTTTTTTCTTATCAGTTTGCAGGCATGCTGTATGGCTGGTCAATAGGATGCAGAACCTCCAGTTCAGTTTTGAACTACATGTTTACAGCATCCATTGATATCAGCCAATAACAGGTCACAAACCTGCAAAATTAACAAGATGGACAATATTATATATTTATCATGTGATTCACACACATGTATAAGCACATTTAATTCATATGTTTTCATCACACACATGCAGAAACCAGTAGTTCCATTTCAAATTTCCTCCATTTTCACACACATTTAGCAACCTACAATTCCATTCATTTCATCTATTTCCACATTCAGACACATGTAGAAACGTTCATGTATTGATCATCTTCACATTCACACATATGACAATTCATAAGAAGTCATTCACATTCACACAAAAATAATTTTGAGAACAAAGTTTAGAAATATCATTCTTTATTCATCATCGTCATTATCCCAATTATATTTAAAAATTCCCACTACTTGTAGGGCTTCTGCCCATTGTTCTCTTACATCATTTAACTCATCCATCATATAGGGAGTATGTACATCTAATAACTTTTCACCTGTAGTGAAGTCAGTTTTAAACACCTGCAAAGAGAATGATGTATATATATAATTAATAATATATAATAAGATTAATATATTTCATATTATCTAATGAGACTACATATAATACATGATGTATGGTATCAATTTCCATTGTGGCATGTTGGATAATTATGCTCATAAATTACATCACACATTATCCACATGCCCAACTGTTGTCTTGTGTAGCACACTATAAATTGAAACATACAAAATATTCAAAAATACAAATAAGCACAGTTCACATAAATAATGTATACATTGGAGTCAAAAAATTACTTTCACATTCTGCCAAGTTAGTGGGTGGTTCTTTTTCTTGGGGACCTTTCCTCCAGCTTTGGAGCACTCTTGTAAAGCCCTAAATGTTAATGTAACACATTAAATTGCATAATCAAATAGTAATGTAATAACAAATGTTAATGGATATAAAAATATGAAATATTTCTCATGGGAATAATGGCATTTTCATTGCGTGTCCATATATATTCAATTCCCTCCCCGTAGGATCTAGATAATAGATAGTGAACATCTCAGGGACAATAACTAGTAACTCCCAATTCTTACCACTAGAGGTAAGAAAGTTAAAGATTAATAACTCAAAAGTCACAATAAAAATGTAATTTTCTTAAGTCCAAATTATAAGCAAAGTAAACTTACCCGACATTGAATGGAGCTATTATCACCATCTTCTTATTTTTACCAAAATATTTAAAAACATAACAGCAGTATGAAGTAACTGACCTAGGGTTTTTACCTACAAGACTAATCAAAGATGGAACCAAAAATCCCACATGGAGAAATGAAAAATATGTACATATCGTGTGTAAGTGGCTGCAAAACATGAATTATGTATGCATTAATATATAAGAAACGATATCACCGTATATAAAACAAGGTATATGGATGTATAAAAAAGATCTCACCATATCAATAGCTCTATCATAGATGTATTCAGCCAAGCATAATGAAACATCTCCAAAATATCTTGTATAAATAGATTGGTATCGAATGATTGACCTGCAGCTTCCTCTAAAATAGTAACATTTATAGGGAAATTTGGATCATGTTCACCTATCCAATCTAACATACCCCTACAATTAGTACCTAACGAGGCATGTAGGTCCCTCGGAAGCCAACTTGGTATTTCAGGAGGTGGAGGTGGAGGTCGAGATGTAGCGGGTGTCTTCCTTTTGACCTATATATATAATTTTAGATCAATTGACTCATATATATGTACACACTAACAAATTAATGTAATGTAAATTTACCATACAATATTAGTATAGACGACATCCTCTTTGGGCCACAATATAACTATGCCTTTTGCCTCACCAAGTGTTTCAAAATCTAGGTCGGCATATGGCAATGTAAGATCCCTCCATTTGGGGACTACACTTATCGGGCTCACACGAACCGCACCATCTGGTACTGGAGTCCCATGAAACATTTCCCCTAGAAGGGGTGGGTAAGACGACGCTAGACGATGCCTCTGCAACGACATATTCTTGACTTTTTAGACGGCATGGCTTCAACCCCTACAAATTTATGTAAGGAATGTTATATGCATATATACACAAACATATCATCTTGAAAAGACTAGCTACTATGTCATAAAAATACTTATAGAGGATGTGATAGGTGGTGGGTCTACAGTATTACTCCTAACCTCTGTAGTAGGAGTAATCAAAGCACGACACATCACAGGTACCGTCTGAATGGCCATCTGAGATGCCTGCCACTTCACCATTGCTTCTTGGACTTTCCTCTCAATTAATTCGTCTACCTATGCATGGATAAAATAAATGCTATCTATCGATTATTGAATTCCCTTTCGCAATTACATTCTAAAAAAAATAGGTTACCTCAACTTGTGCAAGTCCCGCTTTTGGGACAGGTTTGCGCTCGGATGGCCTAAAGAACGCTTTGATGCCGACATCAGCACCTGCACCCCTAACACGCCCAGGTTGCTCTGGGTTTCCCAGAGCAACTGTCAATTCATCCCTTATGCCCTCAGGGATGCACTTTCCTTCCTTCCTCTGCTCATGCAGCTCCCACTAATTGCCATCAACAGAAATTGGTAAGTAATCATAACAATAATCAATATCGATCGATTTCTCTAAGAGTTGCATTTTACCATTTTTGTAGCCGCCTCAGCAGTTGTGGGCTTCGTTATATCTCCCTTCTTGTTTTACCTCCCAGCTATCCACATAGCATGGTGAGGAAGAGGTGCAGGGCCAATAGTAGAGGACTCTGCAATCTCCTGAGTAGCAGCAGACTGAGCAACAGACTCATCCTGTAGTATTTGGCGAACGCCTACATAGCTTCTTGGACCCATTGTGTGGTCGTGCACATTCAGTGCACACCTTTCTCTTTTAGCATCGATGATAGCCTTGTTAGTAAGAACATTTATTTGGTTAGTAACAATAAAGGTTAATCTTGAATAGGTGAATACATAAGAACGTATATTAAATAGGTTATACATACCTTGAATTCATCTGTTTTTCTTTGGGTAACAAACTCCTCCCAGTCTTTGGGGTCTAGGTAGTTCCATTGATCAGAGGCTGCCTTCTTCCTAAATTTATTTTTTAAAGAGAACACAAACAAAAATTATTAGTGTAGAGTTAGTCAAAAAGTAATCAATGTCTAGAATTGGAAATTAATCAAGAACCTCTTCTCAGCATCGTGTATGTAATCTCAGGTGAGATTTGTCCTATAGTTCCTTAGGACCCTCCCACAGCGTTGCATCATGCATTTATGATCCAACTTTTCATCCAGATCAAATATACTCTACAAAATAGAATTGTTATTAACTAGTATCCTAAAAATTAGTAATCTACAAAAATAAAATTGCAAATAATAATAAATCATGCATAGTTCCTTCCAGACTAAGTCTTTCTTCCCCTTAGGAACTTTATACCAGGAATCTAGGTTAGGACTACAATGGTTGTGAGTAAGAACCCCAAGATATGAAATAAATGAGTTGTGGTTCACTCCAACTAGATTTCTTGCATGATCAAAATCCACAGCTAGTTTGGGTCCATTGTCCCTTTGTTGTTGTAATTTTCTCATCATTGTGATGCCCCTCACTTTCTCAATTTTTTTTGCTTCTCATCAAGTGCCCCAATTTCTTTAGGGGTACATCACCAACCTAAAATTTGACAAAAAACACACTTATAGGTTATAACAATAAATGTGAGGCGGGATAAATTTTTAAAACATACATTGTGAGGTGGCACATTGACGTCCTCACCCTCACGGTAATCATCAGCACGGTCATCATATGAATGCTCAGTCATCTAAAAGTTCACATTCAGATTGTAAAGTTCACATTGTAAAGTAATTCACATTGTAAAGTTCACATTCACATTGTAAAGTAATTCACATTGTAAAGTTCACATTCACATTGTAAAGTTCACATTCAGAAAAATAAAACATATAAAAAATATAAACATGCATGCCTCTAATATTGCGATCTTTTATCAATTAACAATCCTTCATTGTGATCTCCGCGCACATACATGTCATCATTAGCTTCAATATTTGGTGGTGTTGGCAACCCAACTGAGAATGGACTAGAGTCATCATACTTATCATAGTACTATTCTTCATCTCTAGGATCTTCAATGAACTATCTTTTACCATGAAGAACAACCAACCATTTATCATTTGTAGGATCATCGATATAAAATACTTGTTTTGCCTGTGATGCCAATATGAATGGTTCACCCTTCTTGCCAATCTTTTCAAATTCACTAATGTGAAACCCAATTCATCCACTATAACTCCTTTGGTGTTATCAACCCAATTACATTTAAAGAGCAGAATTCTAAAATCTATGTAGTCAAACTCCCATATGTCTTCAATGACACTGTAATTTGTCATTTTAGCTTCACATGGACTCTTATCCTTTGCACTTGCAAAAAACAATGAAGATGCTTGAAGGGTGACCCCACTATTTTGGACGACACTCTTATCATCTTGATGCTTTATGTAATATGAGAATTCATTTATGTCAAACCCTTCATAAGACATAACATTCAATTTTGGTTTAAAGGCGAGGCATTTGATAGTTTCAGTAAGATTATATGGTGTTTAAGATAGTTGATGTAAGACTTTATCTTCAAACCACTTAATAAATGTCTTGTTATGCTCTCTAGCAAGCCACATTGAATTGGCTCGAGGATATTATCTCTTGATGAAATTGGTATGTTCCTTGATATAAACACTCACTTCGTCGATGTTGTGTAAAATATACAAGTGACTTTGTTCAACTGCTCACGGTTGATTACTTTCATCTGTGATCCCAAAATTCATTTTCCAAAATGCTCCTCAATATTCTTGTCATTAATAGGAGCATCATTACCACTCAGAAAGTCATTGTCAAAATCCATAACCTCTCTCACCACATAACCCTCAATAATACTCCCTTCAGGCCGATAACAGTTTCAAACATCACCTTTAAAAATGCTCATGTATTGTTCAAAGGGATACATCCAATGCAAGAAAACTGGTCCCAACATTTTCACTTCCCTAGTCAAGTGGACAACAAGATGTACCATGATATCAAAGAATGAAGGAGGAAAATACATCTCAAGTTGACATAGGGTAACAACCACTTCTCTTTGCAATTTATCGAGAGTATCAGGGTCAATAACTTTGTTGCACAGACTGTTGAAAAAGAAACAAAGTCTGGTGATTGCAAACCTTACATGCTTCGACAATATAGATCGAATTGCCATGGGCAATATTTGTTGCATTAGAGTGTGACAATCATGAGATTTAAGACCTATCAACTTCAGATCTTTCATTGATACCAATCTACAGATGTTGGATGAGTAACCCTGTGGCACCTTAACATTTACCAAGCATTCACAAAAAGATTTCTTCTCCTTTCTAGACAACGTGTAACAAGCGGGAGGTAAGTATGTTCTCTGATCACTACTAACTACTTTTGTTAATTTTGTTCTTATTCCCATTTCACGTAGGTCCATTCTGGATTTTATCCCATCTTTAGTCTTACCTGCTATATTCAACAGAGTACCGATGATGCTATCACAGACATTTTTCTCAACGTGCATGACATCGATACAATGCCTGACTGCCAAAGGACTCCTATAAGGAAGATCCAAAAATATTGACTTCTTCTTGAATAAAGATTTGTCACTCCGTGTGGCCATCGTACATTGTGATCTCTTACCAAATTCATTGGAAATGTATTTTACTCTTTCATAAACATCCTCCCCTGGTATAGGTTTAGGTGCACTCCGTTCCTCATTCCATCCATTGAATGCTTTGCACAACCTACGATACATATGGAATTTTGGAAGAAACCTTCGATGACCAAGATATACAGTCTTGCCATCGTGTTTTAGTCATATTGAATCAGTGTTCTCTTCACATATAGGACACGCTTTAGATCTTTTGACACTATATCCAGACAAATTCCCATATGCTGGAAAGTCATTCACAGTGCAAAACAACATAGTGTGTAAACAAAATGTCTCTCTTTGTGAAACATCATAGGTCATCACACCTTCACCCTAGAGCTTCTTCAAGTCATCAATCAGAGGTTCAAGATAAACTTTGATATCATTTCGAGGTTGTTTAGGGCCCGATATCAACAACGAGAACATAACATACTTATTTTTCATACACAACCAGGGGGAAAGATTGTATATAACAAGCATAGCTGGTCAAGTACTATGTTGGCTGCTCAATGTCATGTACGGATTCATCCCATCTGTACAAAGCCCAAGCCTTAGATTCCTAACTTCTTCACCGAATTCAGGGTACAATAAATCAATCTTCTTCCACTGTAGGGAATCAGACGCATGTCGTAGGATCTCATCATTATGTTTCTTAACATCCGCATGCCACCTCAAATTTTTCACATCTATCAGATTGGAAAACAAGCATTGAAACTGTGGTATTATAGGTAGATACCACATCACCTTGGCAGGAGAACCAATTTTGGACTCCCCCAAATTCATCAATTTATTCCTTAACGCACCACATTTCAGGCAATCTTTCAAATCCACATAGTCCTTTTAAAATAATACACAATCATTCGGGCATGTGTGTATCTTCTTGGCCTCCATTCCCATTGAGCACAACAATTTATTTAATTGGTATGTTGAGATTGGAAGCTCATTTCCTTCATAAAGAATTTCTTTCAACAAATACAACAATGACGTGAAGCTTTTGTCACTCCATCTATTGTTAGTTTTCAGCTTATACAATCTCAACACAGTGTTAAGCTTCGTAAACTTACAACTTGTATATAACGGTATCTCAGCATCATGCACAATGTTCTAAACATGGGAGGTGGATCGGTGTGCTCTACCCCACAACTATGCAGCATCACATTAATGATGTCTACTGGAACTGGTTCATTCACATCTACATCATCGAAGGCAATTTCTTCTTCTACACAAGCACTGCTATCGACATCCACTAATTTTAGGTTTGAAATCTCTCCATGCCAGTGCCATTCTGTATAGCCTTGTACAATTTCGTTGCACATGACATGACTTTTGATTTCGTCACCAATGCTGACTTTCAAGTTGTTACCACAATGCCTACATGGACAGTAGAACCTATCTCCAGGTTGTTTCCTATGTTCCTCAGCAAGTCTAATAAACTGATCAAGACTAGAAACAAACTCTGGAGTGAAGCGATTTGGAATGGACATCCATTATCTATCCATTCTATGATCAAAGAGAAAAAAAAGTATATATTAGAACAAGATTAGGGTCTAGAGTTAAAAGATTAGAGTTTATGGTTAAAACTTTAGGGTTTAAGGTCTTATATATAATAAAAGGTTAAAATATCCTAAGTGAGATTAGGTATTCAAGAACAGTCCCAAACCGGGGACTATCCAACATTTACTCCTAATGAGTAAATCTTGGACGGGTTTCTAGGCCAACAAATACATGTGTTTTCATTCTTATATATAATAAATGTATACCACCTATCCCATTATTGAACACCTAATCTCACTAGTAAGTGTATATTGTGTATTGGGACTTCAAGAAAATTTCGGCAGCATTTCCCTGCTATTCTCCAAGTACATATGTACTTAGAGAACAAACGGGTAAATGCTATCAAAATTTTCTTGAAAACCCAATACACATTATACAATTACATCCTAAGCGATATTAGGTGTTCAAGAACAGTCACAAACCGGGGACTATCCAAGATTTACTCCTAATGAGTAAATCTTGGATGGGTTTCTAGGCCAACAAATACATGTGTTGTCATTCTTATATATAATAAATGTGTACCACCTATCCCATTCTTGAACACCAAATCTCACTAGTAAGTGTATAATGTGTATTGGGTTTTCAAGAAAATTTCGGTAGCATTTCCTCACTGTTCTCCAAGTACATATGTACTTAGAGAACAAATGGGGAAATGCTACTGAAATTTTCTTGAAAACCCAATACACATTATACACTTACATCCTAAGTGAGATTAGGTGTTCAAGAATAGTCCCAAACTGGGGACTATCCAAGATTTACTCCTAATGAGTAAATCTTGGACGGGTTTCTAGGCCAACAAATACATGTGTTGTCATTCTTATACCTACAATCCTAGTTTCATCATTCATATCCTAAGTTTTGTGTAACATCATTTAATCATGCTTGTCAGTAAATAATAAACAATAAATAAACCATGATTCTATATATCAAATATTTGAATCAAAATAGAGCCTAATGGAACATTGGGAGAGTGAGAATATTCAAATCAAATTAGGATGATGTAATGGACAAGTTTGAATCTTATTTCAACATGCATCAAAATTTATTGAATTAGGTCAAGCATGAGGATTAGAAGCACAAATATATGCAAGAACAAGATTTGTTCATATCTTAGGTTGGTTTACTTATCTAAAAAAGTACAGCTCAGTTGTTAAAAAAATAAAAATCAGTAGATGATTAAATAATTTTAAAAGGTAGATGAACAAATACAAAGCCCTAAATTTAAATAATGTGATGAATAAAAAATCATTAGATGAATGAATGTGTAGATAAGTAAATACAAATAAGTATTTAAGTAAATATAAATCAGCACATAAGTAAATACAAATCAGTAGATAAGTAAATACAAATCAATAGATAAGTAAATTCAAATCAGTAGATAAGTAAATACAAATCAGTAGAAGTAAATATGAATCAGTAGATAAGTAAATACAAATCAGTACATAAGTAGATACAAATCAGTAGATAAGTAAATACAAATAAGTAGATAAGTAAATATTAGTTGATCAAAATCAATAAAATAAAAAACATTGTTACCTATAGGCAGTGGCGTGAGCTCATGGCTCCTCATTGCAATGGTGATGGCGGTTGTGTGGTAGCTCGCATGGCGGCGACAATTGTGTGGTGTCCGGCGCAGTAGCAGTAGAAGAAGCAGCAATGGTGGAGGCCATTGCGCGGCGCAGCTAGCAGCAACGGTGGCGGTGGCTAGTACCAACGATGGCGGCTAGCAGCAACGACAACGGCGGCTAGCAGCAACGGCGATGGCGGTAGCAGCAGCAATGACGATGGTGGTAGCAGCAGCAACGGCGGAAGAGAGATCGTCGACAGAAAGAAATTTCCAGACCCTAAATTTTAAATATGAAATGAAACAGAGAAAGGGGAAATGTCTGGTTCGCGCGGGTGCTATTAAGTTAACAATCGACGTCGATTATTAAAAGCAATCGATGCTTATAACAATCGGCGTCGGTTGCCATAAAAAACTGACACCTATTATCAATGATATTCGTCAGTTTCTACTAGAAAAACCGACCTCTATCTACATAGGCCGACAAAATAAAATGTTCTCGAATCCTGACCATAGTCGTCAGTTGCCGTAGAAAACCGACCCCAAAGGGGGTGAAATTTTTCGCACGGACAGTGTGGGAAAACACATCGGCATCGGTTATTGAAAGACAACTGACGATAAAAATGTGCCCAATTTCTATCTCGCAAAATACCTTTAGTGGTCGGTTATATAGTTAATAACTGACGTCGTATGTTAAATTTTGGAGGTAATTTTTTTCCACTGAAAATTTTGGATTTGGCGGTCGATTTTAGGCGTCAGTTGTGTATTAAGGAACCAATGCTAAATTAAAAGTGATACCTGTGTCTGGCCGCTCTTCACATATAGATGTTGGTTTGTGTATCCAACCGACGATGTAGTATTTAGGCATCAGTTTCTTGTATACAACTGACACTCATAAATGTGACGTTATAAGTCATTTCTATAGTAGTGAAAGAATTAGCTCTTGGCTATGGCCTTGAGGTCCCTCTCGTATAAAAGGGTTAGATAATCTTGATCACCCTTACAGACCTTTCTGATGGGAATATGGTGAAAGGCCTTAAACATGCTTGATATTGTTGGTATAATGGAGTGAAATGACATCAAATATGGTTTCACATTTTGTTAAACAGTTAACATGTTTATTCTTTGTTCGTTTAGTCTTGAAATCTTTTCAAATTATGCAAAGCTTATACATATATATGTATCTTTCTTCCCCATACTCAACACCTCATGTGTTGACCCATTTCTCGATCCAATTGTAGAGGCATATGGAATCTTACTTATGTGTTCCCTTTCTTCAAAAGAAAGGATATTGATCTCTATAGATAGTAACACCATGAGACATGGGTAGGTTTCCTCTTTTTGGGTTCTCCATGCTGAACCTTTTCAACACTTTATTAATGTATGCACTTTGTCTTACGCCAAGAAACCTTCTAGATCTATCTCTATAGATCTTTATTCCTAAACTATAGGATTCTTAGACTAGGTCTTTCATAGAAAATGTATTTCCGATCCATGTTTTTACCATTTGTAAAGTAGGGATGTCATTCACCATTAATAGTATGTCATACAGATACATGAGGAATATAATCTTGCTCCCACTAAACTTATTGAAAACACATGATTCATCTTCATTTTGACTAAAGACAAACTCTTTGACTGTTTTGTCAAATAGAAGATTCCAACTCTGAGATGGTTGATTCAATCCAAAGATCGACCTTAGTAGAATTCATTGCATCCTTTTGATCTATAGAAGTCTCAGGTTGTGTCATGCACACATCCTCAAGAAAATTATGGTTAAGGAATGTGGTTTTAACATCCATATACCAAGTCTCATTATCAAAATAAGATACAATGGCAAGTATGATCTTGATGGAATTAATCATGGAAACTAGAGTAAGTCTTGTCATAGTCAACACCTTGAACTTGTCTGAAACCCTTAGCAGCTAATCAACCTTTGTAAGTTTGTACATTACCATCCATGTGAATCTACTTCTTGAAAACCCACTTGTACCCTATGGGTTCTACCCCTTAAGGTGAATCCACCAAGGTCCAAACCTTATTGGTGTACATGGATTCCATCTCAGATCTCATGGCCTCAAGCCATTTCTCAGAGTCTGGTCCCTTAGTAGCTTCTAGGTAGGTAGTTGTCTCATCATCAATGACCAACTCATTACCTTCTTGAGTCACATGATAACCAAATCTTTCTGGCTCAAGGTATATCCTACGAGATATATGAGGTTCATATGTTACATGAGGAATTTGAGATTCCACAATGATTTGTGACTATTCATGTTCCTTTTGTACCTCTACAGGTTCAATGTTTTCTTGTTGGTCTCGTACCTTTTTGAACACCTCGAAATTGTTCTTCTAGAGAGGAACACTCTTTCACACCTTCTTAACCCGAAATAGTTGAGGAGAGCAAAGGTTCCTTTTTTGGGGTACTCCAGGGAAGAGGTCCAGTGGAGATGGGGTGGGGCATGTAGGTCAGAGGGGAAGTAGGAGAGATTTTGCTTCTCCCTCAGTCTCACAGGGATTTCGAATGCTCAAGATTGTCTTTGTTGTCGAGGGTAGGCATGGAAATAAGCAATCTTAGTAAACTATGCTCCTTTCATTTATTTTGAAATCAAATCAAAACCCCCACTATGTTTCTAGATACTCATTTCATCTTCCAATTCCTTCTACTTTTCTCCCACTCATTCCATTGGAAATAAGTTCCTTTTCTAGGAATACAACATCCCTAGCAACAAACACTTTGTTGTCAGATGGAGTATTGAAGTACTATCCTTTGGTTTTTCTAGGATATCCAACAAAATAACATTTATCCAATTTGGGTCCAAGCTTTTTGGAAAACTACTTTCTCACATAAGCTTCATATCCCCAAACGTTCATAAAAGACACATTGTGATCCTTCCCATACCATATCTCATATGGTGTCTTTTGAACTGATTTAGATGGTGTACAGTTTAGTGTAAACATTGTAGTATCTAGGGCATAACCCCAAAAAGAAGTCGGAAGATCAATAAAAATCATCATTGTTCGCACCATATCTAGAAGTGTGTGATTCCTTCTTTTTGACACACCATTATATTGTGGTGTTCCAGGTGGAGTCCATTGTGATACGATACCACAATTTCACAGAAGGTCCTCAAACTCCTAGCTTAAGTATTTGACACCTCAATCATAATGAAGTTCCTTAATACTTTTACCAAGTTAGTTATGTACCTCATTCATGAAATCTTTGAACTTTTCAAGGGTTTTTGACTTATGTTTCATCAAGCAAATATAACCATACATACTGATATCATCAGTAAAGGCAATTAAGTATTGATAACCACCTCTAGCATTTGTCCTAAAAGGGCCACACACATCAGTATGTATGAGTCCAAATACACCATTAGCCCTCTCACTATAACAAGTGAAGGGAGTCTTTGTCATCTTACCCAACAAAAAAAACTCACATGTCTCTATTGGTTTCAAATCAAAAGATTCTAGATATCCATCTTTATGGAGTCTAAAAATGCATTTCTCATTGATTTTCCATAGACGGCAATGCCACAGGTATGTCTTGTTTGAGTTATTGACTTTTCATCTTTTGTTTTTATCTATAAACTTTTGTCTCTATCTAGAAAATAAATATGATAAGACATTGGGGCCCTTCCATAAAAGATCTCATCTTTTAAAATAGAATATTGATCATTCTTTATATGAAATTCAAATCCTTTCTTGTCCATTAAGATGCATAAATAATGTTTCTATAAATGGAAGGTACAAAATAGTAGTTCTCCAACTCTATTAGAATCCCCATGGGTAGAAATAAATGATATGTTCCAACTATAGTGGAAGCAACTCTTCTCCATTTGCAACATGCAATTCAACCTCTCCCTTTCTTAAAGGCTTACTTCTTTTCAGATCTTACATATTTTAACATATGTAAGATCCACATCCAATATCTAGTACCCAAGATGAAGATATAGACATATTTATCTCAATAACGTATATACATGAGGTGGAAAACTCTATCCCTTACTTCACCTTCCTAAATCCCTTTAAGTTTAAAGGACATATTCCTTTTGCACATACCTTTCTTCTTGTCTTTAGTGTTGAAGACTTGGACTTCAGCTTAGCCTCAAAACTCTTCTTGGGATTGCTTTCATCCTTGGACTCCACTCCATTTATCACCAACACAAGTTTCTCCTTCTTTACTCCTACTTCGGTATTTATCAACATGCCAAGACAATTCAATAGTGGTTTGTCCATGTTACTCAAGTAATGACACTCGATAAACAAGATATATGATCTAGGCAACAATTTTAGAACCATATCAGTGTCCAAATCTTGGCTCAAAGGGAATCCTAGTCACTCTAGATGTTCCACATGTACATCATAGTGAGCACATGGGTCTCTATTGAATCTCCTTCTGTCAACTTGCACTCAAAAAGTGCCTTTGAGATATTGTAATTTTCTTACTTTGCATGATTTTGGTTCATGTTCTTAAGATGTGTTACCATCTCATGAATACCCATGTCTTCAAGATTCTCATCGAACTCTAGGTTCATAAAACGTAGTGTAAGGTCCTAAATGTCTAAGGCATTGTTGGCATGCTTCCAATAAGCATCCACCTCAGCACTAGGTGTATCAGGAGCACTGGTGTATCTAGGACATAGAGCTTACACTCATCATTGATAGTCCTTCTCAAAGTCAAAACCTAGTCATGGAAGTTTGTTAAGTTAAGTTTTTGTCCTTCTTAAAGGATTGATTACAATGACAATTTGTTTGTCATTTGATAATATAAGAAAATTTTGCAAGTTGTCAAAACATTTTTTATTTGATTTACTTAAAGAAAATTTGACGACGTTCAATTAAGCCTTTAATTAATTATCACTCCCACTATTTTTTTCAATTTGGTAGCCCTCATATATCAATTCATAAGATTGTAGCAAAAAACCTTCTAGTGAATCAAGACCCAAAACAATTAATTGATTACCCAACCAACGCCAATGTCTATTACCAATTATTAAGGTAGGCAACGTCTACTAATTGCATATCGTGCAATTCTTGGATAGATGGTATGTGCAACTCATTGCCAATGTCCATCTGTATGCTTGTAGCCATTAATTTCAATAAGTTCACCTAGTTATGTCTGACCCAAAAGACAACACAATAATGATGCACCCTGCTTGGAAGACCCACATAAATATCATCACACTTCTATGAGATAGATGATGCATCACACTTGGCATTCCCACACTTAGTCGATCAAGCTTTTCATTTGTGTTTCTTATGGAAAGCACCTAAGACTTAATATTGGATTAAGGCATTTTATATTCATATAAATACATATACATATCCAATCACCTCATACTTATAATATACATAACATACATACTATATCCACAAACACAACATGCAATTATAAAATATGAGTGACTTTATGTCCATATTAATGCAATTCCTCAGATCCACAAGGAATTGCTACCACCTATGGTCCACATCATATGTAGAAACCTACTATTGATAAAGATGTATACTACAACCAGTCTGGGTTGATCAAATCAACTCTTGAGCTAGTAAGTTACACTCCAGGTTGGTTGGTTGGTTTCTTGGATTGGTCGATTGGTCTCTGGTTTAGGCGATGTTTGGACTCCTCCATTCTACCAGTTGGGCCACTAACGGATCAATCAACTCCTCCTATTGTCAGGCCTACTCTGTCCTCAAGTCGATCGGTTATGTCAGTTGGTGCAGAATGTCTTCTTTTCCATAATAGGAAATTAAACTATTCTATTCCTATTTCAATTAATACATTGTAATAGAGAAACTTCAAGTTAAATTTGAGGGGAGAATAGGAAGATAAGAATTAATATTGTTACATATGGAAAATGAGAGAGATGCTTAGTATGCAAACTTAATTTAAAAGTCATGAATGAAACCATTTAACCAAGTATGAATATCCAGGGGGTATTGGCCATAACAATGCTTACATCCACCATCAGAACAATTTCAGGATGGTGACTATAAATTGCATATATATCATATCAGATATATTTTTATTGGGATTATATGTGGTACTTAATCAAGAATGCACATTAATCATTATAAATATTCATATAGTATGCAATAAAATAAATGATAAAAACAAAATCGAGTCATATAGATTAAACCCTAAAATATGATAAATTGAAGTGACTCTGATGCCACTATAGGGAAATATGGTGATAGAGGTGGTAGAAGAAAAAAAAGTCTTTCCATGTTCCCCTCGACTAGTGGATCACATCAACAAATATGTATTGGGAAGGAAGGTTGCAAGGAATATACCTAGTCCTAGAGCAAATCTAATGACTATCCTTGTTGAGGCATGCTTATTTCACAAGCTTCACCTAGATGATTGTCGGTGGCAGCATCCTGGTGTTGTTGTTGGTATGTATGTCCAGAAATCTAGTCATATGATGACTATAATGGCATATATTGTAAATAATTTGATTAATAATAAAATCAATCTTCCATTTATTTTGTTTTAATATGTTATGAGATAATCAAGTAACATTAAATGCCTAAAGAATGATGTCACTCTATGATGTAGGTCTTAAGGTAGAGGATCCAAACAATGAGATCATACAAATGTTAAGAGTATATACATTCTTGTTATGTCCCTAGTTGGTTATTATTATGGAAGATGATAGAGAACAATAACACATAATACTAGAGTGTGTTTTGGTTGAAGACAAAATCTCATTAGTCATGACATCTGATATATAGCCAAACACATAGGTACTTGATAGAGAACAGTGTATCAAACAAACCCACCTTGAGAGTGATACATGGATACCATGAAATAGTAGTCAGAATCATCTCCCATATTGATGGTGGTGATTATGGTTGTTAGACCCAAAATCACTACACTCAACATATATCTTTTAGTGTACTTTGATGTCATCCAAGGTGACCATGAATAAGGGTTAGCATAAAGGTGATGCTCAGATACATTGTGGCACAAGTTCAATGACTGTGAGTGATGTGGATGGTATTTTTCCCTCCTATAGAAGTTTTATATCCTCACTACTTGATAAGAAAGACTGATAAATGCATGGCCATGATGATGTTAGTCAATATGTGATATTAAGATCACATGTATCTGATAACATGATATTTTGTGAACTTTTTTGCACCCATTTTAACTCTATAATGATATCACTTTATGAACTTTTTTGTTTATTTTTTATACCCTTCAAGAAGAATTGGATTTAACTACCCAGGCTAATATCCATGCTTACTTCATGTCAATTCTCCATCGGTCTCTACTACAACACCAACGTCATGATCATGATAGATCCATTCAGACAAGTGTCTTGAAAGCAAGGACTAGTCATGTATCTCAACCAAGATAGATTCAACATCTATCTCGAGCAAGATGAACAATTGCATGTCATGACCGTGATTGCCTAATAGTGGTCATGACAGCAATGCATGGTTGTTACCGAGACAGATGTCACTATCGTTATGAAGTTCATGATCAGGATAAAGGAAGAAACTGTTACAGAAGACACAATCAAGATAGTGGGTTCAACCGTGTTGATGGTCTCGGTCAGGACATGAGTAGCAACCACGACTACATGACTGAGATGGGTGTCCTGACTATGACATGAGTATTGATAATAACAAAGATTTAAGTCAGTGGGAAACACCTATGAATTGGCCCCAACTTCACACATGTAAGGGCATCAGATCATGATGATGACGAAGTGTTCCCACACTCCACACTCACTTATCATCACATCCACCAATCATGGATCTCCAAAGACAAAAGTGGGAGGAGAGATAAGAACCTCTATCACCTTACTCAAATGGAGGAGTTCCCATCCATCCTCTACGCCAACGCTTGATCCATATTTGAAGGAGTATTGTTGGTGTATCGTCATCTTCTCTCTTTAGATCTATTGTTCCCTTCATTCTGTTCATCCATCCTCTTTGTGTGTCTTAATGTATATACACTTTTGTATCCCCGTTATGTTTCCCATTAACATGAGTGGATAAACTTCTTACTTGGGTTAGGGGTAGCCATGAAGGATCTCCTAACATGTATATTCTTGCACCTATTTGGAATATATGTGCCTAGCAAAGATTATCTCCATACTCTTGTTCTTAATGCTTCACTTGTATGATTAGCTACTATCTTGTGATGTATGATTGTTAATGCCTTGAAAGAGGAATATTAATCTTATCTAAGTGTTATGGAGTTTCATGAATGTATGGAAATGTTGGAATTCTAAAGCTAATGATCATATGGTTTGCTTTGTGATTGTTTGTTTGCCATATCGAGAGAGAGATGACCTTATAATCTAGATCTATTCTAAGCTCGAGAGAGGAGGGAATAGACATATATGATAATTTCTTGTAATCTTTCTAGGGTTGTACAAAGGGTGTGAGTATTACATGTTGGTGAGAGATGTTAGTAGGTGAAACCCATCTGAGGTTCCCATCTATACTTTGGCTACATCTTTCTTATTTGATCTTATTCTCTTATTTTATTTTCTTACCTTTGCTTTTATTGTTTTGTTTGGAGCAACATTGTTCCATAAGGAACACCATCTTAATGTAGTCGTCCATTTGGTGTATTCGAGTCAAAGGCTCTACTTTCTTTCTACTTATCATTACTTGTGCTTGTGGTTTGACCTTGATCTTTTTCATTGGACCCTATATAATAGTTGTGGTGGCCTGAGTGTTGGGTTATAAATCTAAGAGTCTGACTACTCTAGATCTACTCCATTTTGGATGTGTGATTTGGGCCGATCAACTTTTTGGAGCCATTGTCGGGGACAAGGAAAAATAGTATTGTTAAGAACATGAGTCTACTCACCATACACCAGTGCCTAAAGCTTAGCGATAAGCTTGACTGCACAAAACTCTAAACCTACCATATCTTGATTTCTTAGAATATTTCATTATATGTGTCCAATTTTCTAACTTGGTTGTATGAACTATTTAGGTATCCTGAAGAGAGGAAATTGTGACTGTCAACTTTGTTTTGCATCAACATGCTACCTAATAGAGAAGGAGGACATTATAGAGAAGATCAGAATGTAACAATACCTCCAGAAACTAACAAAGATCATGAGGAATGTCACTCTAATGGTGATCACCATGAGGATGAAGAATGTAAAGAGCGACATGAAGAGGATCGCAAGGAATGAGATGAAGAGGAGTGGCACCATCATGATCACCGCCACCACCACAACAAAAGACATAGAAGGAATCATCGTGATAGCGAGACAACCATAACAACAAGGAAGAAGATGGTGAAGAAGATAACTCACTTAGAGAAATGGATGAAACTAGATATAATGAATCAAGATGCCTAGTCACAGTCCCAAGGTTTGATGATACTAAATTTGAGCTTAAGCTTGCAGTCATCTCAATGATTCATAATAAACCCTTCATAGATAACTTAAAGAAGAGAATCCTTATAATCATAGATGCTCCTTCAAAAATATCTGTGACACTATCAAGATGAGGGAGGTACTACAAGAAGTTATATACTTTAAGGGATTTATCTTCTCTCTAGAGGACAAAGGTCTATCCTAGTATCTAAGCCTACCTCACCAATCCATTAATGGATGGAGGCCTCTTGCCAATTATTTTGTCACTAAGTTCTATCCCACTTAGAAAACTATTCGAAATAGGTAATAGATATCTAGATTCATGTAAAAACCTAGAGAGAATGCTCATGAAGAATGAGAATGATTCCAAGAGTATCAAAGGGATTGTCCTCATCACAACTATGACAAGGGTTTTATAGTGACAACATTTTTCAATGGGCTAACTCCCATAGAGCAGACTTTGCAAATTGCTGCCGTTGGGAGTGATTTTCTTGGAAAGAAGTCGAAGAGAACAATGATGATCATTGATAACATGGCTTCATTGCAAGAAGGCATGGAATATGAAAGAATTAATATGGGATCAATCATGAAGGTTAACTCTAAAGGACCTTCTATCAAGGATAAGGTTTTGGAAACTATCACTACTCAGATTTAAAAGATTCTTACATATATCAAACAACTAAAGGACTCTGGAGGCAAAGGCAAGAAATCTATTGAGAAGGTTATGAAATGTGTCACATGTGGTGAAGGAGCTCACAGAGTAGATAACTACATTTACAAGCCACCCGAGGATAGTGAAGAAAGTGAAGAATAAGTAGAGACAGAGAATGCCTCTTATGTGGATTTTAAAAGACCAGATCCCCCTGGTTTTAACTATGGAAACATAGATGTTGTTGAGAATTCTCATCAACTTGGCGGATAATCTAAGTTGCCACCAGGATTCAAAAAAAGAGGTGGGCAGCCTCAATACATCAAAACTACTACATACAAGTAGAATAAAAACAATTATCAAGGCCATGGACAAGGTCAAGGCCAATATCAGAATAAGAACATGACTTGGAAGAACCAAGACCAAGGTCAAGGAAAGAGTAGCAGTTGCTTTTCAAGTTTGCAAAGAGACAAACAACTATAAATGAATAGTTAACTCACAGTGCCATAACAAACACTAGTGTCTTGATCACTATGCAGACCCAAATGCTAGACATGCATACTCATCATAGATGGATTAACTAGCAACTTGCACAACTTTTTGAGCTCATGAAGAATCCCCAAGGAAAGATTACCTTTAACATGGAGAGGAGAAAGATGGCTACTCTTCAATTAGGAAAAGTTGTGGAGAAGCAACAAGAAGAAATTAACCAAGAAGGAGAAATTGCTACCAAGCCACAAATTGAACATATTCTGGTATAGGAGGAATTTGAAAGGGAAGAATCTGCAAAGGAGGACCAGAGCAAAGGAAAAGATATTCAGAATAAAAGTGCAAAAACTAAGAGGCCATAATTCACTGAGGAAGCCTTCACAAAAATAGATCCTTATTCCCCAAGAGTCCCATTTCCCTACAAGATGACTAAAGCTCATCTGAAAAAAAGATATGAGAAGTTTATGGAGGTAGTAAAGAAGTTACACCTAGATATTTTGTTTCTGGATGCAATTGAATAGATGCCTACATATGTCAAATTCTTCAAGGATCTAATAACTAAATAAGAAGAGGATATTGTATTGAGACAGTGCAATTGTCCAAGACGTCAAGTGATTTTGCCCAAGCTGAATTACCTACAATGAAGAAGGATCCAGGAGTTTTCAATATTTCCTTTTGTGTTGGGGACAATGTGAAGAGGAAGGGGTTAGACGACTTGGGAGCAATCATAAGTTGTATGCCTCTCTGTTTAGCAAAAAGGCTTGGATTAATTGACATGGTAAAGACTGGAATGAGGATCGAGTTGTATGGTCACACTTTTACCAAGCCCAGTGGGAATAGTGGAAGATGTCCCAATTTGCATTGGGCAATTCTTTATACCTTGCGACATAGTAGTGATCAACACCAAGGAAGACCTGAATTGTCCTATGATCTTTGAAAGACCCTTCCTCACTACAGGTAGAGCCCTAATCGATGTAGTGGAAGGAATCATTACTCTTAGAGTTGGAAAGGACCATATCAACTTCCATGTCCAGGATGTCATGGGAGGACCTTCTCTGTTTAAGTCAGTCTACTTCATGGACATCTATAACCAATATTGTGATGAAGTTCAAGAAGACAAGGCAATCGTAGACCTTCTCATGCAAGGCTTGAATAATCTAGATCCCAATCTTGAAGACCCTGAGGTGGTAGAGATTTTAGATTATTTAATCAGCCGGAGGAGTTAAGTGATGAAGAGGAGATAACCTTCAAAATAGTAAAGTATGCATCTTTAGAATAAAATGCTGAAGAAAAAAAATCACCCAAAACAAAGTTGGAACTAAAGCCTCTCCCAGAAGGATTGATGTATGAGTTCTTAGATAATGAGGAAAGAAATCCCATAATTACAAACTCCACTCTAATAGAAGATCAAGAAGAATTTTGTTTAAACAAACTCAAATAACATAAGAAGGAAATAGGATATTTAATTGATGATATCAAGGGTCGCAGCCCAGCCCTTTGCATGGACTACATAAACTTGGAACACACTACCAAGCCTTTAGCCCAACCACTGAGGAAGAAAAATAAATTCTCAAAGAAGTTATTAAGAAGGAAGTCATCAAGTTGGAGATGCATGAATCATATACCCGATAATGATAGCAATTGGGTCAGCCCAATTCATGTTGTGCCAAAGAAAGGAGGAATGATGGATGTTAGAAGGGAGAATGGAGATGAGGTAGCAATGTGAACCATAATAGGTTGGCACATGTGCATAGATTATCAGAAATTAAATGCTACTACAAGAAAATACCTTTTTCCTCTGGCCTTTATTGAACAAGTCTTGAAAAGGTTAGCACGTTATGCATATTTTTGTTTTTTGGACATGTATTCAAGATTTTATCAAAGTGCCAATCCACCTAGATGACCAAGAAAATACTATGTTTACCTATATCTATGACACCTATGCTTTCAAAATAATTTCTTTTAGATTATGTAATGCACTTGCAACTTTCCAAAGGTCCATGATTTCCATGTTCTTTGAGTTCCTAGAATATATAATGGAAGTTTTTTGGAAGACTTCTCAGTATATAGAAAGGAATTCAGTGGATCTATATTGCAACACTATGAGGAAAAACATATAGTCTTATATTGGGAATTATTCCATTTAATGCTTCAAGATGGTATAGTGTTGGGGCATAAAATCTCCAAGAAAGGTATAGAGGTAGATCTCATCAAAATTGAAGCTATATACAAACTCCCACCTCCAAAATCGGCCATGAGAGTGATAAGCTTCTTGGGACATGCTGGGTAATATAGAAGATGTATTCAAGACTTCTCTAAAATAGCCAAGCCTTTGTCTAACCTTTTGGTAAAGGATGTAGAAGTTGATTTTTCTGATAGGTCCCTTGATGCATTTAATATCTTGAAGAAATCTTTGACTGCCGCCCCCATCCTGCAAGCCCTGGATTGGGAACTCCCATTTGAAATCATGTGAGATGCCAGTGATTATGCCATTAGGGTCGTTCTTGGGCAAAGGAAGGATAAAAAGAATCACACAATCTATTACTCCAATAGGACTCTAGATGAAGCTCAAGTAAATTATACCTCCATGGAAAAGAATATGTTAGCAATTGTGTTCACCTTTGACAAATTCAGATCATAATTGATTGGATCGAAAGTAAAAGTTTATACAGACCATGGGGGGATAAAGTACTTGATGCTAAAGAAAGGTACGAAGACAAGGTTGTTGAAATGGGATTTTTTGTTGCAAGAATTTGATCATGAGATCATCAATAAGAAAGAAACAGAGAATGTTGTTGTCGACCATCTCTCAAGAATCTTGGTCACGGAAGGAAATCAGATGCCAATCAACAAAAATTATGCAAACAAAGCTTTGATGATGGCCAGTTCAGTTGAACCTAACCTGCCTTGGTTCGTCGACATTTGTAACTACCTAGCTTGTCAACTTCCTCCTGACATAACATATAATCAAAAGAAGAAATTTTTTTCCTACTTGAAGAACTACTATTGGGATGACCCACTATTGTTCAAAAGATGTTTTGATAACTTTTACCGCCGATGTGTTCCAGAAGAGGAAGTGCCTAAAATCCTAACAGAATGCCATGCTTAACCCTATAGGGTACACCATGGAGGAGAAAAGACCGCAGCTAAGGTCCCAGAGTCGGGATTTTATTGGTCAACCCAATTTAAAGAAGTAATAGCCTTTGATGAAGAATGTAGTTAATGTCAAAGAATGAGAAATATTTCAAGAAGGAATGAGATTCCAATGACGGAATGGATTGAAGTAGGAGTGTTCAATATCTAGGAATAGATTACATGGGAACATTCCCATCCTCAAGAGGAAATCAATATATCCTAGTCATTGTGGACTATGTTTTGAAGTGGGTAGAATTTGTTGATGCCCAAACATGTGATTTAAAGGTAGTTATTAAGATTTTTGAGAAAACTATCTTTCCAAAATTCAGGGACCCACACACCATCATAATTTGATGGGGGGTCCCACTTTGGGGAGAGATAGTTCGAAGACCTCTTGAAAAAATATGGTGTCAAACACAAAGTAGAAACACTATATCACCCGCAGACCTCTGGGGCAAGTGGAGGTATCAAACAGACAAATAAAGAAAATTGTGGAAAATATTGTTAATATAATAAGAAAAGACTGGTTGATGAAACTAGATGACACATTGTGGGCCTACCACATAGTGTATGAAACACTGATAGGAACAACTCCATATTGTTGGATATATGGAATATTATGCCACCTTCTTATGGAGTTAGAGCATAAGGCTCTTTGAGTTATTAAGTTCTTGAATATGGACATGGACAAGGAAGGAAAGAAGCAATTTCTATAGTTGCAAGAGCTAGAAGAGCTCAGACTACATGCTTAAGAGAATGCCAGAATTTACAAATAGAGAATCAAGGTGTGGCATGATGTCCATCTAAAAAATAAGGATGTTTCTAAAGGGGACAAGGTTCTTTTATTTAATTCTAGTATTAGGCTAGTTTGAGGATAGATCAGATCCAGATGCTTTGGCCCTTTCTCTGTGATGAAAATCTATCCAACTGGAAGGATGAAAATTGCAAGTGAAAAGACTAGTACCTTTGAGGTGAATGGACACAAAGTAAAAAGATACTATGAAAATGAAGCCATTGTGAGCATATTAGAACTCAATATGGAAGAGACACAACTAGCACCAGCTAAAGAACCATGAGAAACCAGACATGAGATTCAAGCTAAATATGTTAAATTAGCGCTTCTTGGGAGGCAACCCAAGGATTTATTGATTTCTTCATTATTTCAAGGTTTTTATTTTGTCACCATTTAAATCTAGATTGTGTACATATCTATCATCTTGATCTTGAACTTCTTTTCTTCATGTAACTTCAAATTTCCCTTAATTAGGTAGTCAAATTTGAAGTGGCATCTTTGTTGTTGCATTTTCGTTTGCTTTAAGATTAGCAAGGGTAGTGTTTAATTGAAATCTTTCTTTATTATTTTTAAAACCCTTGTATCGCCTGATACCCTGTTCCATAGACGTCGTGACCGCAATACTTTTTATGTCTCTCAGTATGGACATGTCATAACCGCCACTTAGACATTGTCTAGACCATGACACTTATATTGGTCCAGACACTAGTCTCAAATGTGATAATCATATCGATCTTGACATAGTCTCAATTGTGAGACTACACAAAAGTTGCAGTTGAGATGGAGTCCCCTTAAAACCTAATATGAAAGGGGGAAATCCTAGAATACTAACCCCTTTCTTTCGCTTTTTCCCTACAATGAAGCTCGAACGAACCCTAGCGGATAAGTGTTGACTCATCGGTGTGTGATCTATGTTGGAGCTAGAGGAGAAGGTTGGATAAATACAACGGAGATTTGACACTATGACAATCTCTTGAGATCATCATTGATGACACCACCATGTTTCCTTCTTCCCTTTACCTTTCCCCAAAACCTGAGAGTACTATATGATAATAACTGGACCCTTCATGTAGTCAACATCAAGGCAAAGACTGCCATTTTATACAATAGTTCAGACTCATCCTTCGCACTAAACAAGTACACCAACATAACTACATCGAAGATGCCAATTGAAAAAATATGAGTAATTGAACTAGTAAGCAAGGTTAGGGTTATGGAAGCAGAGCAGGGGTCTGCGGTGGCTGGCGATCAAGGGGAGACTAATGGAACAGTTCCCACGGGGACTGGGAGAACAATGGATGAAAGGGTAAAGGAGGCTAGCAGTAATCAATATGAGAAGGAAAATAGGAGATGATTTGGATTCCAGGAAAGGATGGTTTTGGCCGCGAGGAAACACATAAACGCCAAAAAGCTTCGCAGCTACGAATACTGAAAAGATCTACATACCAAACTTTGGAATAGAGTTACAATATGCAGGTATGAGGGGAACATCACAGAGCACAAACCAAATCTCAGATACACAAAATGAGAGAATTGTATGAGCACCATAAATGTCCTTGCAGAAGGCGGAGCAATACCCCTAATGGAACTATTTCTTCCGCTATCCGGAGGCAACCAGGTTTCATAGGAGAAATCGACGTCGAGAAACCCAACGAAGCATATGAAACCTCCAAGGGAGAGAACAAGTGCCTGGAAAGCCACCAGACATACCCACGACATCGAGGAACCGCTTTACTGGCCTTCTTTAAGACGATGAAAGCAATGAAGTTATCATGAACATAAGCTAGCAAGAAAAGCATGTTAGAAGCCAGGCAGAAGGACACAAGGCTCCCAAGATATGGAGGAAGAAGAATAATACTAGAACAATCGAGACCGCTGAAATCTCAAATCAAACCAACTAGTCCTCAAGTAGCTAGAAAGTAGGCACGAAGGACATCCATACTAAGGATGACACGATGGTCAACCCTGAAGTGGGTGAGGTTGTTGAGGTCATCCCTGAATCTGAAGAACATGTACCCATCACTGCTACCAGGCAGAACAATCAGAGTGGTAGGAAGGCATGAGACATTGGCTCACTGGCTGCAAACAACACCATCCCTAAAAGCTCCACAAGTGGCAAGATGTTCAAAGATAGTGGAACAAAGATGAAGAGGTCGGGGACAACTAAATATGTGATCGAAGGAGTTAGACGGAGTCCACGACTAAGAGGAACCCCAAATACAGAGGTGATCCTGGAAGCCTTAAACGTCGCTGCCAACAAGGAAAACCTTGAGACTCAAGCCTAACTCGTTCCTTCTTAGCTTCCATCTTTCTTAGTAACTTTTGATGTCCACACTCATGTGCTGGAATGTACGTGGTATTGGAAACAATGATACTTGCAGAGTGCTTAAGGATTTAGTATCCATTCACAAACCTACTATCACTACCATTTTCGAGCCCATGATCAGCGCAGTTAAATCATTTAACACCATTAAGAGATTGGGGTTCTTGAACTCCCACAGGACGGAGGCTTGTGGCTACTCAGAAGGGAAATGGCTCTGTTGGAACTCATCTTTCTGTGATGTGGAAATCCTCGACATGCATCATCAGTTTGTAACTTGTAGATGTAACAACTCTTACATTGCGACCTTCATTTATGCCAATCCACACGTTCAAATCTATAACCTTCTTTGGAAGCACATTTGTGACATGGGTAAATGTTTCATTGAGCCTTGGATCGTGGTAGGAGACTTCACTACCACTACTACCCCACTGAGAAAGTCAGCTAACAAACTTACAATCATCGAGAAGCACAACTATTCACTACCACCATGCTAGAAGCTAGACTATCTGACCTTGACTTCTCGAGACAAAAATTCACCTTCCGTCATGGCCTTAAGCAAAGCAGATTGGACTGGGGATTAGCAAACAATGAATTTTTATTCAAATTCCCCGAGGTAGCTGTGACCCATCTAGCTAAGGTCGAATCTGACCACTGCCTGTTACTGATCCCGATGGACAAATGCCCTAGACATCAAAGGAGATTCATGACCAAGGCCTCCTGGAACACAGACACTTCCTTTGTCCCCTGCCTGGAACGAAGCTGGAGGAAAGAAATGAACTTTCAAGGGGCCCTTGCCTTAGCAATGCCTCAACTAAGTGTCTGGGATGCCGAGAAACTCAAACAAAAAAGTGCAAATAAAAATCGTCTGTTGCAAAAAATTAACACCCTTCAAAAGAACCTTGCTAACAGGTATGACGAGATTACAGATAAATTACATCTTCATATGTAGGTTGAACTCAATATCATTCTTAAGAATGAGGAGGAGGACTGGAAGCAAAGGAGCCATATCAATTGGCTCAAGGATGGGGATTCCAATACCCATTTCTATCATGCCTATGTCAATCAAAGAAAATGGTCCAATAAGTTCAATGCAATCAAAGGTCCTAATGGTGACTGGATAACTGATGAAGATGAGATTTTCAAGCTGGTTACTGGCTTCTTCATCGACCTTTTCACCACTCCCTGCAATACAAGCCATCTTGATATTATGAAGATCCCAACCTGTTTCTCTACAATACCTGAAGCTGAGCATTGCCTTCTGGCCAAGGAAGTTCAATTAACTGAAATCTTACAAATCCTACAATCTATGGAGCCCTACAAATTTGTTGGTCCAAATGGCACAACAACCCACTTCATCATGTCTAACTGGTTGACTGTTAAGGAAACTGTTAGAAGGACCATCCAAGAGGCCCTTAACTCCATGAACTTGGACGAACAACTCTATAATGTGATTGTGGTCCTCATACCCAAAGTGCCCAATCCGGAGAGTAAAAACTAGTTTCTCCCTATTTCTCTCAACAACACAATCCTCAAGTTATGCTCCAAAGTTGTTGTCGAATGCCTAAAAAAGTGGTTGTCATGCTGGATCAACCCTGCACAAAGCACTTTTGTTCTAGGGAGGAAGATCTCAGACAACATTACTATCGCCCAGGAAATTATACATAGCATGAAAAGGAAGAACTCAAGGAAGACAATGGCCACAAAGATTGACCTTATGAAGGTGTACGATAAGATGGAATGGAACTTCATCCATGACACTCTAGAGAAGACCAACATCCCCACCAGTATGAAGTCTTATATAATGAACTCCATCACACATGGCAGCTCCACCATAGTGTGGAATGGCAAGAGTTCAGCCAGCTTTAAACCCAGAAGGGGACTCAGACAAGGTGACCCTCTGAGCCCATATATCTTTGTTTTGTGCATCGAAAGACTGATCCAAATGATCGAGGACCGTGTTAAAGCCAGGAAATGGAAACCCATTCAAATGGGCAGGGGAGGGCCTTTGATTGCCCACCTATGCTTTGCTGACAACATACTATTATTCGCCAAAGCTAATGAAACGAATATAGCCACCATAATGCAATGCTTCAGTGAATTTGAACTCACCTCCGGTCAAGCAATATCTATTGAGAAGACAAGAGTTTTCTTCTCCAAGAGTGTATCTACCCAGGAGGCTAAACGGATCTATATAAGAAGTGGGTTACAAAAGACGCAAGACCTGGGGAAATATCTTAGGGTCCCCATCCTTCACACTAGGGTGAACAAGAGAACATATAATGAAGTTGTAGACAAGGTGACTAGCAGAGTCAAATCTTGGCCAGCATAAAACCTATCTATGGATGGACAATTAAGCCTGGCCAAGTGTTACAACCCACATCTAGGTTAGTAAGAGAATACCTCGATTAGCATGAAGTACCTTGATTAGTACAAAGTATCTTGTTAAACATCGTGGTTAATCAAGATAAGCTAAGATGTGAATCAATAGTTGAGATAAAATCATCTGAGGTAATTAATGATAATCACAGTCTTAATCGTTAAGTTAAATAAGTGCCCAAGAAGCGATTAGTAATTTGACTAGTTGTGACATGTTAATTTGCATATTTACTTGCCCTAAGGTTGTAGAGAATCTCGCACTTGAAACATTGCAAGAAGAATCACTTCAAACAGACCTCCGAGTCAATAGTTATAGCATTTCCAATTTCTAGGGTCAAAGATGTAATTTTTTCCAAATTCGGGTTATAAACCCTTTCCTTTTCTTTTATTTTCATTTCTCGCTTATCTCTTCTTCCTCTTTCACCCGATAGAACAGGGAAAGGCGGCGCTCAAGCGATCAGGCAGCCGATCAGCAGTCATGGGGGGGGGGGGGGGGAGGAGGTCGCGTAGGTGACTTTTCTGGAGCTCTAGCTCCGTTTCCAGTTGCGCCCTATTCTCCTTCTTCTTCCTCTTCCCTTCCCTTCTCCTTCCTTGTCAGCCGCAGCCCGCCCAACCTGCTAGGGCGGCGCCCCTAGTAGCAAGGCCGGCCAGGAGCTGCTGCACGGCTCCGGCTAAGGAAGCCCTTGGGCGTGAGAAAATGCTTCAGATCGAAGCCACCTTCTACCCTTCTCCTTCCTTTACTTCTTTTTCCCCTCCAACCACAACCTGCAGTAGGGGCGACGCCCCCAAATTAGAAGCAGCAATAGCTGCATGTACAACTTGGGCGGCTGTGACCTGTAGCTACAGCAGTAGCTAGGTGCCCATTTGGATGTAGCCAGAACCTTCAACGGTGCCTTGGAGCTCCGACCTTAAAGCCTGAATCCTATTCAGCCATCAATTGAGCCTCTCCGCCAACCTGCCGGATGCGTGTTTGCTACAGGACCATGAAATTGAATTAACAAAGGTAGAAGACAACTGAAATCCGCCCGGAAACGCATCTCCGGACGAATCCAGACAATTCCAAATGCGGTGAGTAGGAGTTCATTTAGTTATCATCATTTAACTCCTTAGTTGGAATTTTTCGGTAAACTGTGCATTTTTCGCTGATACTTGGCTTTTGGACAGTATTTGGCGTTACTCGAATTTTATTTCATAAACTGCTTCCTTATGCCGTTATATGATTTAGATTAGCATCTGATCAGTGTGGATTGAATTAATGAATTTATATGGTTCATTGGAACTTGAAATACGTAATATGATTGATGAAAATGATAGAATTTCCTGTATTACAACTGCAATGTATACGTTGAGCATAAAATGGATGTTTAGCATCGAAACTGGATAAGTTGATACTGAGTCATGTTTATAGATGACAAATGATGTTTATGTATATGTGGGTAATAGAGATTACTCGGATGCCGAGCATAGTTAGCATCCTTAGACTTTTAATTTGCATAGTTCAAACGAAATGAAATGACTAGTAAAATAAATGTGTATGCTTTACGAGTAATTCCAGTAAGATGCGAATAAATGTGATAAAGTATTTCAAGTTGAGTATTCCTTTCAATATAGTATATTTGAATGTTCAGTAATATAAAATCAGTATAGAGATGTGGAATAGATATGAAATTTATTTACAGTGAACGAATCTATTTGCATGAAACCATAGCCGAGTTATGAGTTATTGTGATATAAGTGAATAGTTGTTGTACTATATATATAGAAATGTTATGAAAGTCGAATTTCTGGTTTCAGCTAGTGAATTGCATAATTACAATATATTCCAGTAGTCGAATATGTGCGAGAGAGACACAATGTTATAAGAGTTTTCTTATTATAATAAAATGTGTTAGACTTAGATGCCCTGACACTGTAGAACCCATTTTGGAGGTCTGTTCCTTAGGGGTGAAACGACCTACCTAGCGTATGTCTAGATGGTCGGTGGATCGTGTTCAACAATAATCCGTGCGTGTGTCACGGTGGCACGAGGACAGAGAGGCAGTGTTCAACAATAATTCGTGCGTGTGTCACGGTGGCACTGGAGTAAATAGGGGTTATTCAACAATAATTTGTGCGTGTGTCACAGTGGTAACCCAGACTCTCCGCCTGTGTGCTCAGGTTAGAGGAGGAGTCTAGAGTACACTCTTTGAGAGTGCAGTGAGGCCGTGTGAGCCTGAGAGTCCTCACGCAGACCAGGACGGCAGTCAGCCTTAGCATTTCCCGGGTGTGTCGCTAAGTCTTGTACGGTGGGTTCGTAGTTCGCTACGAGACTTTATATGCAGAGTACACTGCATATGATCAGGGCATAAGTTAAAAGATGATTACTTAGAATTAAGGTAGATTAATATGAAACTTGTGTATGTTCAGATTTAGAATTTATAATACTTGTTCTTTAAATGTTCAGTATACTTTTCTGCGATAATTGCACTATTTAATTTGAACTGCTCAGTTTGTTATTTTATCCACATATTCCTGTTAAATGTAAAATTATGGAGTTATCTGATGATGGCTAAGTGAAATATTATTCACTGAGCGAGTAGGCTCATTCCTCTACTCAAACATTTTCAGGTCAGCGACAATTCTAGGAATCAGGAGGATCTTTTCATCCTAGCGCTTAATCTGTAGAAGGTATATGTAGTTAGTTTAGTTAGATAGTGGTCTCTTAGTCCTTTCCCCTCGATCCTTGGGACATGGTGTGGGTGAGAGAGAGTATGTATGGAAAATGTGTAAAAGATGTAAATTAACTGTTATGTTTTACTTTCTGTTAAACAATGTTACATGTTGTAAACTCTGTTTATGTTCTCTAGCCAGGTTAATTGAAATGCTTCCGCAATAGTTTATTTTGTTTTAGTTTACATCAATAATCTGGATATCATTACGATGTTTTAAAAAGAAAAAGTTCTCAGTGATTTGTTTATGTGATAATCCCTCCGTCGCGCCCTAATCTCATGATTAGTGGTTAGTGTGAGATCGGGGTGTGACACCAAGAGTACTTTAGCCACTATCCTAACCTATGTCATGCAAACAGTGAAGATCCCCCTCCAATTGTGTGATCGAATAGATGGGGAGATTAGACATTTCATATGGAATGGAGGACACAGCAGAAGAGGTATACACCTTTTGTCATGGAACCACATCACTAGCAAGAAAATCCATGGGGGTCTCGGACTCAAATCCATGCATGAATGGAATCAAGCCTTGCTTCTAAGGCATAGCTGGGACATTCATAGTGGAAGAAAAATATTGTGGAGCAAGGCCATGAGAGGCAAACTGATGAACAAGACTATGGTGCCACATTTTAATCTGTCTTGACTGACCAGAACTGTGCTACAATCAAGTCCCTTCATGGAGGCTAATACTTATCTTAGCCCCATAAGTGGAAACACCATCAACGTTTGGCACGATGTATGGTTACCCAGCGGCATCTGCTTGAAGGACCATGCGGTGAATGCTATCCTTGGTGAACTCAATGACCTGAAGGTAAGTAGCCTTATTAATTTGGAAGGACAGTGGGATCGAGGTTTACTGGAACACTAGCTGTCATCGAACATTGCATAGGAATTTTATAGAATTCACCCCCTATTGATCCTGAGGAAGATGATATATGTGTGTGGAAGCTTAATGAGGGAGGAAGCTACACAGCCAAGTCCACTTATACGACCCTACACATAGATACTGAGGTCAAATGACCTGGGCAATGGAGGTCAATATGGAATGCTCAGGTATATGTGAGGGTCGAGAATTTCATGTGGATCGCAGCTAATGGAGCCCTCCTCACAAACTGGAGTCGTAGGTGTCGACAGATGACAATGATCTCTATCTACAATAGATGCAATGTTGATGATGAAAGTAGCCTTAGAAGAGGAAAGAATCAGGAGATTCGAGAAGGGTTTGAATGCTGATATATCAACCCCTGTGTCTGCCTTAGAAAACTGAGAGAGATTCTCTACCTTCGTTGAGTCGGTCCGAAGGATAGAGAGATCTGTGGTTGAAAAGAGGCAAACCTAGAAAAGATATCCACAATTCCAGGGTTCTTCATCTAGGGATTTCAAGAAACTGAGATTCTCTGTACCTAACCCTCCACCACCCAGATCAAGCTCCCAAACTCAGTGGTCACCAAGTAGAGGCAGGGGACGAAGCCTACCTCAACAAGAGACTCACAGTTCTGCATCAATGTCAGTTACTGGACCACTAAGACCACATACTACTGGAAAGAAGTTGCTACAACTGTGGGAAGGTGGGACACTTGATGAAGGACTGCCGATCTAGACCTATCAGTATGACACAACCTCAAAGATAGAGTCAACAGGGATCACAGAGAAGACAATCTCAAGGAGCAGCTCGAGGATGCGGGCAAGCGTCTCAAGCTGGATCATCAGCACCACCTCAACACCAGGCGACAGCGAGGTTCTATGCGATGAACCCACCAGATGCAGTGGTCAATCCACGGGTAGTGGCAGGTCAGATGGAACTTTTATATTCTGATATGTCTACATCCTGTGTTGTATGTGTTCTGATTGACCCAGGTGCTACGCACTCTTTTATCACTCGGAGAGTGATTCGTAACTGCAATATGACGGTTAGTCATAAGGCAGATAGTTTGTTGTTGGAGACTCCGTTGAGTGGGTCTGCTGTTTTTGCAGGAGGTATGTTCTCCCTACATCCTCTTCTTTTCTGATCATCGCATTCAAGTGGACCTTATACCACTTGATATGCAAGGATTTGATATAATCCTTGGGATGGATACCTTAGAAAGGTATAGAGTTGTCTTGGATTGTGAATCCAAGTTGGCTGTGTTTGCTGATGAAGGCAACACATTGATCTTTCAAGGTGAAAGAAAGATTCTTCCCACCTGTCTTGTATCATCTATGGTTGCTGATAAGATGTTGAGGCAAGGATGTTATGCATTCTTGGCCCATGTGGTAGATGTTACCAAGGAAAGTTCCAAACTTGCTGAAGTTCCCATAGTTAGGGAATTCGAGGATGTGTTTCCTAAAGAACTTCCTTGTAACATCCCTGACCTGGGTTATGAGTTAACCCTAGGTGTTTTGCCTAAATATGTAATTAAATCCTTGTGATTAACTTTGGGCATGTAATTAAGTTTCTAAGAAACATATATTTCAGTTTTTGCTCCTTTTTATATAAAGTTGTAGCATTGTTTTGTTATACAGGGACCTATGTGTAATTTACCCAGTTAGAAGGGTTAACTTGCAATTTGCACATGTTGAAATGTTTCTCTGATATTGAGACATCATGAGAATCATTATGATGAAGTTTGAGGGGTTTCCCAAGCTTGGGCACCAAGGTGCAGCTGTGGAAGCAATCCCTGCGCTTGAAAACCCTAAATTGGAGTAAAGTGCAATTTACCCAATTTGAGGGGTGCAACTTGTAATTTACACCATCAAAAGTATTTATTAAGACTCTTGTCATCATTTAGAGAAGAAATGATGAAGAGGTCACTTTAATTGAATAATCCTATAATGAAAAACACATTTGTGATTGAATAATCAAGGTGTATGAGCTATAGCCCTTTTACGTGTATGCTTAACTAATAGGTTGATCTTCTTTGCCCTCATTTCTTGACCTTAGAAGAAGGTTTGTCCTTAGAATTAAAATGAAGGGACGAGCATAGAAGGATGCAGGGACTTAGTTGAAAATATGGAGAACTTATGAGCTTATGTTGAAAATCTCACCCCAAGTATATATACTCTCCACTTCACTTAGCAAGGAAACCCTCCCTTCGTTCCTTTCACTGTTCTATTCACCCAAACCGACTAAAGAGGATCTGTGGAGCTCAGGAGGATGACCAAGGAGGGCAAGGTAGGTTTGAATCCTCCCTTTTGCTTAAGTTCATGGTTAGAACTCGAATTCAAGGTCAAATTGATGGCTAGCTCACATAGCTCTACCTTTCTAGCCATCTCTTCTCGACTTTCCTTGGAAGGATCACCTTGGCCGACCTGTGGAAAATCAAGGACGCCATTAAAAGCTTAGAGATTGAAAGCTTGGAGCGCAAGGAGAAAGCTTTAGGGGGGTTTTATAACTCTAAACCTATGCTTTGTTATATACATCTCGTTTATAATTTTAGATGATAGTTCTTCTTCCTCTCTACCTTCCTTTGCTACCTTGCAAGAAAATCCGTGAGAAATACTTGGTGTTCTTGAGCTAGGAGATGAAGACGTTATTTCCAAAGTTAATCCACTACTTTTCACTTTACTAAACGGTCTCCACAAATTTCTCTCTCGGTTTGCAAAACCGTGTAGTGAGCAAATGGTCTCAGGACCGTGTAAGGGCAAACGGTCTTCAAGACCGTTTAGCCGCGTTGACTGAGCGTGGACCGTATAATATTTCTGTTCATAATTATGTAGGCTAATCACCCACAAAATTTGAGATGATAACTCCAAAGGAATCGTGATATATGGCCTTTTTAATCAACAACTTTAATTGAATTTACTCCTGATTTCCAATCTGTTGAAATCGCCCTTTTTGGGCAAACGGTCTCAAGACCGTGTAAGAACGTTGACCAAGCGTTGACCATATGAGATTATTGTTCAAAATAATGTTTATTAACAACTCACCAAATTTGATGGACTAATTCCAAACGAACTAAGAGTTGAAGGATGATTACAAGGGTAAAACCCTAATTGAAATCAGTACTGAAATCTCAATGAATAACTTAGTGTTTTTGGGTTGATTGACCCAAACGGTCTCAAGACCGTTTGGGGATCAACCAAACGGTCTCAAGACCGTGTGGTGACAACCCAAGACCGTTTGGAGGTCTAGGGTTAAGGTAATTTGATCAATTGAGGGCCCAATTGCAATAGGTTATTGAATTAATCAAAATACTGATTTGAGACTCAATCAAGGTTCAACCCCTATCAAATCACATTAGATTTTGATGAAATCTTGGGCAAACGGTCTCAAGACCGTTTGGAGTTCATCCACATGATATCAAGACCGTTTGGGCCAAGTTTGGGCCCAATTGGAGTTCAATTGAAGGGTTCAACCTTGTGTTGATTCATATTGTTGAGTGTTGATGGTTGAACGTTGATGGACCTTAATTGAACCAACTTCAACCCTAATTGGATAACAATTGAGGGTCAATTGAGTGACCAATTGGTTAAGCATAACCCTAATTAACTCAATCTATAATTGGTTACCATGTCTTTGACCATTTGGAGGCTTCAACATTGATAATCATAAACGATTGAAATCATTGAACCATGTTGGAGGTCCAAACGGTTTGAGACGAAGTGGACCAAACGGTCTCAAGACCGTTTGAGGCCTCACGGTCTCAAGACCGTTTGAGGTCACACGGTCTCAAGACCGTTTGAGGTCACACGGTCTCAAGACTGTGTGAGGCCTCACGGTCTCAAGACCGTTTGGACTCAAACGATCCCAAGATCGAGAGACACCAAACGGTCTCAAACCGTGTAAGCCCTCTCGGTCTTGAAGTCAAACTTGTTAAACGGTCTACACCCTCACACGGTTTGGACAAATGACCTTGAAGGTCACACGGTCTTGGAGTCAACCCTAGAACACGGTCAACTCATCCAAACGGTCTCAAACCGTTTGGAGGTTGAAGGTTGAAACCGTTTGAGGTTTTCAAAGGTTGATTTCACTTAATCAATTGAAGGTGTAAATGGTTCAATGATGCTCTAATCTAAACCCTAATGGTAACCTAGTACATTAGGGGACTAAGTGACTAATGAATTAACCCATGATGGTGATCAATGGGGTGAATTACCAAAATACCCTTGAGGGGTTCTATTGAGTAAAACCTTGTTCAAATCAAACCCTAATCACATGATAGTGATGTTTTGGCTTATGTTAGCCCATGAGGACTTAACCCAACCTGATCTAGAGTGGTGTTATCACCATCTACTAGTATTAGGAGAGAGAAAGTATCTTAAGAGAGAGAAAGTACCCTTTTAGGGTGGAAACTCAAGTAAAGAACCTTCAATACACATGAATGTGCATGATTAGGGTATGATCCACCTATGTGAGATCATGGAAACCCTAATTATGATATATGATGAATCTTAAGCTAATCTGAGAGCATCAATGATGATGTTCCTCATTCATGATGATGTTATGAGTTCAATTCACCATATGATGTGAATAGTAAACCCTAATTCAAGGGTAATGACATGTGACGTGAATAGTAAACCCTAATTCAAGGGTAATGACATATGATGTGAATAGTAAACCATAATTCAAAGGTAATGACATGTGATGTGAATAGTAAACCCTAATTCAAGGGTAATGACATGTGATGTGAATAGTAAACCCTAATTCAAGGGTAATGACATGTGATGTGAATAGTAAACCCTAATTCAAGGGTAATGACATGTGATGTGAATAGTAAACCCTAATTCAAGGGTAATGACATGTGATGTGAATAGTAAACCCTAATTCAAGGGTAATGACATGTGATGTGAATAGTAAACCCTAATTCAAGGGTAATGACATGTGATGTGAATAGTAAACCCTAATTCAAGGGTGATGACATGTTATATGAGTATTAAACTCTATTTGAAAAGAATCAAAGAACTTATCTCTTAGGACAAGAGTGGAAGGTATAATCATTGTTTTGAATTACCTTTATTAGTTGAATTAACCATGCAGGTTCTGATATGGAGGTGATCATATCCATGTATGGATGATGATACTATATTCATTAAAGGCATATTGATAACTTTATGAATAAGTAAAGTATCTTGATGCCTTGTCAGTGGCATTCTATGATAATAATGGACTGTGAGAGCCATGAATACCATCAAGGTCGTGCTTTAGAGATGACTTGTGATGAGTATAATGAGAAATGATGTTTGATGTGAGTTAGGCTTGTTACATGTAGTATTCTCCTTTTTTAGCTGTTATGCTACTGTTATTGTTTGAAGAACAATGTGTGATGTTAAATGAATACTGAATGTACCTAACTAATCAAGTATAATGTAGAGCCCTGATCATAGATCCATCATTGTCAGAGATCAAATGATGGTGAAACAGGTTTTCCTAAGGGAACTCCTGGATCACATACTATTGAGTATGTGGGGTATATGGATGTGTAGAACCTTACATCCTAGTGTAGGAATTTGATGTAGATATGTAATCTATCAATCCTTCACTACAATCTCATACCGTATCAGTAGTAGGTAAACATGAAACCTCCTGATGACGAAGAGAGTACAGAACGCCACTGTAACTCTAAAATAGTGAAGGACCAGTTTACCCTGGTGAGCTATAATAGTAGAGACACAAGATGTCCTACAAGTGATCCTCTTACTGACTGAGGAAGGTGAAGGTCATGAGAATCCGGCTCTCTTAATGACCTATGTATGATACTGATGTGACTTCTTAGCAATCAGTTGGAGTATGAGTGGTATGCCTCATCTCCATAGGGCATAATTTTGTTTGTAAAACATAATCAATCGCGTAGTATACCTGTTAGAGATAACTACGAGTTAGTTGATTGATGATACTCTGTAATAGTACTTATATTCTTCATGTCTCATAAATGTTGAGCTCTTGTTTATAGCTGCAACTGTTATTGAATACTTTGAAAGCTTTACTGCTTAAGATATTCTTTGATGTTATAATAAAGCTTCTGGAGGAGAGTTATAACTCTCGCTGGGACAATTATGTAAAATTGTCTCACCCCGTAGACTTCAACTTTTTAGGTGGACGTCGGAGACGGAGGAACCGGTCTACAGGTGACCAGTCCCAGCAGCAGCAGCTGCACCAGGAGCAGCAGTAAATCTCAGGTGGAGATTTAGCCTGCCATGTGGTGTAGTTAGAGTCAGTCCTATGTGTCCTCTGTACTCTCAGGTCTTGGAGTCTTTTGTTATGAGTTCTTGAGATTTTGTATCTTGATGTATATAATTACTCAAGAAGTAATTATCATGAGATGTAAACAGTTTATCTCTTGTTATGAAAGAAGCTTTTAAGGATTCAAGCTCTTGTCTCGAAAAGTTTTAATTTCCCGTGATTTTTGTCTTCCGCTGTTTATCGAATCGCTTCCACTAAGTTTAAATCGTGATTATATCGTGGTTTGGAGATCAGAGCCCACAATTAGTGGTATCAGAGCTCTAGGTCAGTTGAGTCTACAGAGGCATAGGACTTAGGATGTCGAGTCTATCTTTAATACTCTTTCCCTATCTAATAGAATCTTCTACTCCTCAGGAGAAGAAGATACATAAGGATGGCTGAGCCTCATGATGAGTATGTGGCAGAGAGTAGTGCTAGTGCACCTCAAGGCGGTACAAGGGTTCCAAGAATAGAACGGTCTGCACCTGAGTCACCAAGAGAGCCACCCGAGTTAGACCCAGCCGACATGGGTAACCCAACAGTACAGACAATGTTCAGGCAGTTCATGACTGCCATGACACACATAACTGACAGGATGCCCATGCCTGCACCAAGGGCACCTGTCCAGCCTGAAGCACAAGGTATCGGTAAGACGTTCGAACGACTTTGTCGTGTCGGAGCTACCGAGTACTTTGGGACTGCCGACCCCGCAGATGCTGACCTATGGTTGACAGAATTGGAGAAGGCTTTCAGGATTCTTATTATCCCGGAAGCTGAGAAGGTTAGACATGTTGTCTATCTTCTCAAAGGTAGTGCTGGTCACTGGTGGAACATGGAAGAGCAGAAGAGACCTGGAATAGAGTTCTCATGGGAAGAGTTTCGTCGGGAATTTATCAATAGATATTTTCCAAAGACCTTCCTAGATGAGAAGATCTCTCAGTTTGAGAGACTAAGGCAGGGTATGATGAACATTAGCGAGTATGAAGCTAAGTTCATGGAATTGCTACGGTTATGTCCGCACATGGCTGCCACAGATGAGGAAAGAATCAGGAGATTCGAGAAGGGTTTGAATGCTGATATGTCAACCCTTGTGTCTGCTTTAGAAAACCGAGAGAGATTCTCTACCTTTGTTGAGTCAGTCCGAAGGATAGAGAGATATGTGGTCGAGAAGAGGCAAACCCAGAAAAGATATCCACAGTTCCAGGGTTCTTCATCTAGGGATTTCAAGAAACCTAGATTCTCTGCACCTAACCCTCCACCACCCAGATCGAGTTCTCAAACTCAATGGTCACCAAGCAGAGGTAGAGGACGGAGTCAACCGCTTCAAGGGACTCACAGTTCTGCATCAATGTCAGTTACTGGACCACCACGACCACAACAACAGGAGAGGAGATGCTACAACTGTGGTAAGGTGGGACACTTGATGAAGGATTGTCGTTCTAGGCCTGTCAGTGTGACACAGCCTCCGAGATAGAATCAACACGGATCTCAGAATAGGCAACATCAAGGAGAAGCTCGAGGACATGGACAAGCGTCTCAAGCTGGATCATCAGCACCACCTCAACACCAGGCAACAGTGAGATTCTATGCTATGAACCCACCTGAAGTAGTGGTCAATCCACGGGTAGTGGCAGGTCAGATGAAACTTTTATATCCTGATATGTCTACATCATGTGTTGTATCTGTTCTGATTGACCCGGGTGCTACGCACTCTTTCATCACTCATAGAGTGATTCGTAACTGCAATGTGACTGTTAGTCATAGGGCAGATAGTTTGTTGTTGGAGACTCCGTTGAGTTGGTCTGCCATTTTGTAGGAGGTATGCTCTCCCTGCATCCTCTTCTTTTCTGACCATCGCATTCAAGTGGATCTTATACCGCTTGATATGCAAGGATTTGATATAATCCTCGGGATGGATACCTTAGAGAGGTATAGAGTTGTCTTGGATTGTGAGTCCAAGTTGGCTGTGTTTGCTGATGAAAGCAACACATGGATCTTTCAAGGTGAAAGAAAGATTCTGCCCACCTGTCTTGTGTCAGCTATGGTTGTTGATAAGCTGTTGAGGCAAGGATGTTATGCATTCTTGGCCCATGTGGTAGATGTTACCAAGGAAAGGTCCAATCCTGCTGAAGTTCCCATAGTCAGAGAATTCGAGGATGTGTTTCCTGAAGAACTTCCTGGTATACCACCACCTCGGGAGATTGATTTTGAAATCAATCTGATCCCAGATACAAAACCCATAGCCCAGACTTCGTATAGGATGGCGCCTGCCGAGATGGCAGAACTCAAGAAATAGCTTCAAGAATTACTTGAGAAGGGCTTTATCCGACCAAGCACTTCACCTTGGGGTGCTTCGGTCTTGTTTGTTAAAAAGAAAGATGGGTCAATGCAGTTGTGCATCGACTACAGACAACTCAATAAAGTTACAATAAAGAATAAGTACCCTCTGCTGAGGATTGATGATCTCTTTGACCAGTTGCGTGGTGCAACCGTCTTTTCCAAGATAGACTTGAGGTCTGGATATCATCAACTCCGTATTAAGGATAGTGACATATCCAAGTCTGCCTTTAGGACAAGGTATGGTCACTATGAGTTCACGGTTATGTCGTTTGGACTAACCAATGCACCAGCTGCATTTATGGAACTCATGAATAGAGTTTTTCGACCTTTCCTTGATCAGTGGGTTGTCGTCTTCATAGATGACATTCTGATCTATAGTAAGGATGCTCAGCAGCATGAGCAGCATCTTCGCCAAGCTTTGACCTTGCTAAGAGAACACAAGTTGTATGCTAAGTTTAGCAAGTGTGAGTTCTGGCTGCCGGAGGTATCTTTTCTAGGACACGTGATATCTGCCTCGGGAATTCGTGTTGACCCTACAAAGGTAGAATCTGTTCTACAGTGGGAACAACCGAAGACACCGACGGAGATTTGAAGTTTCTTGGGGTTAGCTGGCTACTATAGAAGGTTCATTAAGAACTTTAGTTCTATAGCCTTACCTTTGATCAAGTTGACCCGAAAAGATGTTCCTTTTTCTTGGAGTGATAAGTGTCAACAGTCTTTCCAGTTGTTGAAGGAGAGGTTGACAAGTGCACCTGTGCTTGTACTACCTGAACAAGGAAAAGGATATGTAGTTTTCTGTGATGCTTCCAAGAATGGACTAGGATGTGTGTTGATGCAGGATAAACAAGTGATTTCTTTTGCTTCCCGACATATTAAGAAACACGAGGAGAATTATCCGACACACGATCTGGAGTTAGCTGATGTGGTTCATGCCTTGAAGATCTGGAGACATTATCTCTACGGAGAAACATTCCAGATTTTCATAGAAAACAAGAACCTTAAGTATATCTTCTCTCAGCACGAGCTTAACATGAGGAAACATCGTTGGATAGAGTTAATCAAGGACTACGATTGTACAATTGATTACCATCCGGGCAAGGCCAATGTTGTTGCAGATGCCTTGAGTAGGAAATCAGCAACATCAACCATGAATAGAGAACAACTAAACTCTTTGGTATGCTCTAGGAGAGATATGCTTATCTCTTTAAGGCAAAACAATGTACAGTTGAAGGTGTCATTGTTTGCCGGGTTGTTAGCTGAGATGCATATTAAACCTACCCTAAGAGAGCAGATTAAGGAAGCACAGCCAGGAGATGTTGCAGTTCAGCAGATTAGATCTGAGTATGGAAATGAGAAGCGAGATGGTTTCCATGACTCAGATGACCAAGTAGCCTGTTATAATGGAAGGATGATAGTGTCGGATGTGGATAACTTGAGGAAGTTAGTCCTGGAAGAAGCTCATTCTTCAATGTATGCTATGCATCCAGGGAGCACCAAGATGTATCGTAATTTTAAAGATCTGTATTGGTGGCCTGGAATGAAGAAGGATGTTGCAGAGTTTGTTCTGAGGTGTCCTGTGTGTCAGCAAGTTAAAGCTGAACACCAGAAGCCTGTAGGAACAATGCAACCTTTACCCATACCACAGTGGAAGTGGGACCATGTGACCATGGACTTTGTTGTTGGCCTACCCAGGACAAGCAAAGGACATGATTCCGTTTGGGTAGTTGTAGATAGGTTGACAAAGACAGCGCATTTCTTACCTGTCAAAACAACCTATTATGCTGAAAGGTTATCACAGTTGTATGTACAAGAGATAGTGCGGTTGCACGGAGTTCCTGTCACAATAGTTTCTGACAGAGGTCCTCAGTTTACAAGTCATTTTTGGGAACAGTTACACAGAGCCTTAGGCACCAAGCTAAGGTTTAGTACGGCCTTTCATCCGCAGACTGATGGACAGTCAGAAAGAACTATACAAACCTTAGAAGACATGTTGAGAGCATGTGTTCTCCAGTTTACCGGAAGTTGGGATCTACACCTAAGCTTGATAGAGTTTGCCTATAACAATAGCTATCAACATAGTATTGATATGGCACCTTATGAAGCCTTGTATGGTAGACGTTGTAGATCGCCTTTGTGCTGGTATGAGACTGGTGAGCATCAGTTGTTAGGTCCTGATCTTATGCAGCAGACCACAGAGAAGATTAAGGTAATACAACAACAGATTAAGACTGCACAGGATAGGAAGAAATCTTATGCTGACAAGCGTCGTAGACCCTTAGAGTTCCAGGTTGGAGACAGAGTGTATCTCAAGGTCTCGCCTTGGAAAGGAGTCCTTCGTTTTGGAAGGAAAGGGAAGTTAGCTCCTAGATTTATGGGGCCTTATCCAATCATTGAACGGATTGGAAAAGTATCCTATAAACTAGAGCTGCCACCAGAGTTACAGAGGTTACATCCTGTGTTTCACATTTCTATGCTAAAGAAATGTCACCCTGATACTGAGTCAATTCTACAACCTATGGAGGTAGAATTGAATGATGATATATCTTATGAGGAAGGACCGGTGTCAATCCTTGATAACAGAATTAAAAATTTAAAGAAGAAAGATATAAGTCTTGTGAAAGTCCTCTGGAATCATCGTGGTGTTGAAGAAGCCACTTGGGAACTAGAGGATGAGATGAGAAGGAAGTATCCTGCCCTTTTCTCTTAGTATGTTTTATCGATTTCGGGGACGAAATCCTTGTAAGGGGTGGATAATTTGTAACATCCCTGACCTGGGTTATGAGTTAACCCTAGGTGTTTTGCCTAAATATGTAATTAAATCCTTGTGATTAACTTTGGGCATGTAATTAAGTTTCTCAGAAACATGTATTTCATTTTTGCTCCTTTTTATATAAAGTTGTAGCATTGTTTTGTTATACAGGGACCTATGTGTAATTTACCCAGTTAGAAGGGTTAACTTGCAATTTTCACATGTTGAAATGTTTCTCTGATATTGATACATCATGAGAATCAGTATGATGAAGTTTGAGGGGTTTCCCAAGCTTGGGCACCAAGGTGCAGCTGTGGAAGCAATCCCTGCGCTTGAAAACCCTAAATTGGAGTAAAGTGCAATTTACCCAATTTGAGGGGTGCAACTTGTAATTTACACCATCAAAATTATTTCTTAAGACTCTTGTCATCATTTAGAGAAGAAATGATGAAGAGGTCACTTTAATTGAATAATCCTATAATGAAAAACACCTTTGTGATTGAATAATTAAGGTGTATGAGCTATAGCCCTTTTATGTGTATGCTTAACTAATAGGTTGATCTTCTTTGCCCTCATTTCTTGACCTTAGAAGAAGTTTTGTCCTTAGAATTAAAATGAAGGGACGAGCATAGAAGGATGGAGGGACTTAGTTGAAAATATGGAGAACTTATGAGCTTATGTTGAAAATCTCACCCCAAGTATATATACTCTCCACTTCACTTAGCAAGGAAACCCTCCCTTCATTCCTTTCACTGTTCTATTCACCCAAACCAACTAAAGAGGAGCTGTGGAGCTCAGGAGTACGACCAAGGAGGGAAAGGTAGGTTTGAATCCTCCCTTTTGCTTAAGTTCATGGTTAGAACTCGAATTCAAGGTCAAATTGATGGCTAGCTCACATAGCTCTACCTTTCTAGCCATCTCTTCTTGACTTTCCTTGGAAGGATCACCTTGGCCGACCTGTGGAAACTCAAGGACACCATTAAAATCTTAGAGCTCGAAAGCTTGGAGCTCAAGCAGCAAGCTTTAGGCGGTTTTTATAACTCTAAACCTATGCTTTGTTATATACATCTCGTTTATGCTTTTAGATGATAGTTCTTTTTCCTCTCTACCTTCCTTTGCTACCTTGCAAGCAAATCCGTGATAAATCCTTGCTTTTCTTGAGCTAGGAGATGAAGACGTTATTTCCAAAGTTAATCCACTACTTTTCACTTTACTAAACGGTCTCCACAAATTGCTCTCTCGGTTTGCAAAACCGTGTAGTGAGCAAACAGTTTCAGGACCGTGTAAAGGAAAACGGTCTTCAAGACCGTTTATCCGCGTTGACCGAGCGTGGACCGTATAAGATTTCTGTTCATAATTATGTAGGCTAAGCACCCACAAAATTTAAGATGATAACTCCAAAGGAATCGTGAGATATGGCCTTTTTAATCAACAACTTTAATTGAATTTACTCCTGATTTCCAATCTGTTGAAATCGCCCTTTTTGGGCAAACGGTCTCAAGACCGTGTAAGAACGTTGACCAAGCATTGACCGTATGAGATTACTGTTCAAAATAATGTTGATTAACAACTCACCAAATTTGATGGACTAATTCCAAACGAACTAAGAGTTGAAGGATGATTACTAGGGTAAAACCCTAATTGAAATCAGTACTGAAATCTCAATGAATAACTTAGTGTTTTTGGGTTGATTGACCCAAACGGTCTCAAGACCGTTTGGGGATCAACCAAACGGTCTCAAGACCGTGTGGTGACAATCCAAGACCGTTTGTAGGTCTAGGGTTAAGGTAATGTGATCAATTGAGGGCCCAATTGCAATAGGTTATTGAATTAATCAAAATACTGATTTGAGACTCAATCCAGGTTCAACCCCTATCAAATCACATTAGATTTTGATGAAATCTTGGGCAAACGGTCTCAAGACCGTGTGGAGTTCATCCACACGATCTCAAGACCGTTTGGGCCAAGTTTGGGCCCAATTGGAGTTCAATTGAAGGGTTCAACCTTGTGTTGATTCACATTGTTGAGTGTTGATGGTTGAACGTTGATGGACCTTAATTGAACCAACTTCAACCCTAATTGGATAACAATTGAGGGTCAATTGAGTGACCAATTGGTTAAGCATAACCCTAATTAACTCAATATATAAGTGGTTACCATGTCTTTGACCATTTGGAGGCTTCAACATTGATAATCATAAACGATTGAAATCATTGAACCATGTTGGAGGTCCAAACGGTTTGAGACCAAGTGGACCAAACGGTCTCAAGACCGTTTGAGGCCTCACGGTCTCAAGACCGTTTGAGACCTCACAGTCTCAAGACCATTTGAGGTCACACGGTCTCAAGACCGTGTGAGGCCTCACGGTCTCAAGACCGTTTGGGGCCAAACGGTCTCAAGACCGTTTGGACTCAAACGATCCCAAGATCGAGAGACATCAAACGGTCTCAAACCGTGTAAGCCCTCTCGGTCTTGAAGTCAAACTTGTTAAACGGTCTACACCCTCACACGGTTTGGACAAACGACCTTGAAGGTCACACGGTCTTGGATTCAACCCTAGCAAACGGTCAACTCATCCAAACGGTCTCAAACCGTTTGGAGGTTGAAGGTTGAAACCGTTTGAGGTTTTCAAAGGTTGATTTCACTTAATCAATTGAAGGTGTAAATGGTTCAATGATGCTCTAATCTAAACCCTAATGGTAACCTAGTACATTAGGGGACTAAGTGACTAATGAATTAACCCATGATGGTGATCAATGGGGTGAATTACCAAAATACCCTTGAGGGGTTCTATTGAGTAAAACCTTGTTCAAATCAAACCCTAATCACATGATAGTGATGTTTTGGCTTATGTTAGCCCATGAGGACTTAACCCAACCTGATCTAGAGTGGTGTTATCACCATCTACTAGTATTAGGAGAGAGAAAGTACCCTTTTAGGGTGGAAACTCAAGTAAAGAACCTTCAATACACATGAATGTGCATGATTAGGGTATGATCCACCTATGTGAGATCATGGAAACCCTAATTATGATATATGATGAATCTTAAGCTAATCTGAGAGCATCAATGATGATGTTCCTCATTCATGATGATGTTATGAGTTCAATTCACCATATGATGTGAATAGTAAACCCTAATTCAAGGGTAATGACATGTGATGTGAATAGTAAACCCTAATTCAAGGGTAATGACATATGATGTGAATAGTAAACCCTAATTCAAGGGTAATGACATGTGATGTGAATAGTAAACCCTAATTCAAGGGTAATGACATGTGATGTGAATAGTAAACCCTAATTCAAGGGTAATGACATGTGATGTGAATAGTAAACCCTAATTCAAGGGTAATGACATGTGATGTGAATAGTAAACCCTAATTCAAGGGTAATGACATGTGATGTGAATAGTAAACCCTAATTCAGGGGTAATGACATGTGATGTGAATAGTAAACCCTAATTCAAGGGTAATGACATGTGATGTGAATAGTAAACCCTAATTCAAGGGTGATGACATGTTATATGAGTATTAAACTCTATTTGAAAAGAATCAAAGAACTTAGCTCTTAGGACAAGAGTGGAAGGTATAATCATTGTTTTGAATTACCTTTATTAGTTGAATTAACCATGCAGGTTCTGATATGGAGGTGATCATATCCAGGTATGGATGATGATACTATATTCATTAAAGTCATATTGATAGCTTTATGAATAAGTAAAGTATCTTGATGCCTTGTCAGTGGCATTCTATGATAATAATGGACTGTGAGAGCCATGAATACCATCAAGGTCATGCTTTAGAGATGACTTGTGATGAGTATAATGAGAAATGATGTTTGATGTGAGTTAGGCTTGTTACATGTAGTATTCTCCTTTTTTAGATGTTATGCTACTGTTATTGTTTGAAGAACAATGTGTGATGTTAAATGAATACTGAATGTACCTAACTAATCAAGTATAATGTAGAGCCTTGATCATAGATCCATCATTGTCAGAGATCAAATGATGGTGAAACAGGTTTTCCTAAGGGAACTCCTCGATCACATACTATTGAGTATGTGGGGTATATGGATGTGTAGAACCTTACATCCTAGTGTAGGAATTTGATGTAGATATGTAATCCGTCAATCCTTCACTACAATCCCATACCGTATCAGTAGTAGGTAAACATGAAACCTCCTGATGATGAAGAAAACATAGATATCCATATCAGTGGAGATAAACATGAAATCTCCTGATGACGAAGAGAGTACAGAATGCCATTGTAACTCTAAAATAGCGAAGGACCAGTTTACCCTAGTGAGCTATAATAGTAGAGACACAAGATGTCCTACAAGTGATCCTCTTACTGACTAAGGAAGGTGAAGGTCATGAGAATCCGGCTCTCTTAATGACCTATGTATGATATTGATGTGACTTCTTAGCAATCAGTTGGAGTATGAGTGGTATGCCTCATCTCCACAGGGCATAATTTTGTTTGTAAAACATAATCAACGGCGTAGTATACCTGTTAGAGATAACTACGAGTTAGTTGATTGATGATACTCTGTAATAGTACTTATATTCTTCATGTCTCATAAATGTTGAGCTCTTGTTTATAGCTGCAACTGCTATTGAATACTTTGAAAGCTTTACTGCTTAAGATATTCTTTGATGTTATAATAAAGCTTCTGGCGGAGAGTTATAACTCTCGCTGGGACAATTTTGTAAAATTGTCTCACCCCGTAGACTTCAACTTTTTAGGTGGACGTCGGAGACGGAGGAACCGGTCTACAGGTGACCAGTTCCAGCAGCAGCAGCACCAGGAGCAGCAGTAAATCTCAGGTGGAGATTTAGCTTGCCATGTGGTGTAGTTAGAGTCAGTCCTATGTGTCCTCTGTACTCTCAGGTCTTGGAGTCTTTTGTTATGAGTTCTTGAGATTTTGTATCTTGATGTATATAATTACTCAAGAAGTAATTATCATGAGATGTAAACAGTTTATCTCTTGTTATGAAAGAAGCTTTTAAGGATTCAAGCTCTTGTCTCGAAAAGTTTTAATTTCCCGTGATTTTTGTCTTCCGCTGTTTATCGAATCGCTTCCGCTAAGTTTAAATTGTGATTATATCGTGGTTTGGAGATCAGAGCCCACATTCCTGGTATACCACCACCTCGGGAGATTGATTTTGAGATCAATTTGGTCCCAAATATGAAACCCATAGCCCAGACACCGTATAGGATGGCGCCTGCCGAGATGGCAGAACTCAAGAAACAACTTCAAGAGTTACTTGAGAAAGGCTTTATCCGACCGAGCACTTCACCTTGGGGTGCTCCGGTCTTGTTTGTTAAAAAGAAAGATGCGTCAATGCGGTTGTGCATTGACTACAGACAACTTAATAAAGTAACGATAAAGAATAAGTACCCTCTGTCGAGGATTGATGATCTCTTTGACCAGTTGCGTGGTGCAACCGTCTTCTCAAAGATAGACCTGAGGTCTGGATATCATCAACTCCGTATTAAGGATAGTGACATATCCAAGTCTGCCTTTAGGACAAGATATGGTCACTATGAGTTCACGGTTATGTCGTTTGGACTAACCAATGCACCGGCTTCATTCATGGAACTCATGAATAGAGTTTTTCGACCCTTCCTTGATCAGTGTGTTGTCGTCTTCATAGATGACATCTTGATCTATAGTAAGGATGCTCAGCAGCATGAGCAGCATCTTCGCCAAGCTTTGACCTTGCTAAGAGAACATAAGCTGTATGCTAAGTTTAGCAAGTGTGAGTTCTGGCTGCCGGAGGTATCTTTTCTTGGACATGTGATATCTGCCTTGGGAATTCGTGTTGACCCTGCAAAGGTAGAATCTGTTCTACAATGGGAACAACCGAAGACACCGACGGAGATTCGAAGCTTCTTGGGGTTAGCTGGTTACTATCGAAGGTTCATTAAGAATTTTAGTTCCATAGCCTTACCCTTGACTAAGTTGACCCGGAAAGATGTTCCTTTTGTTTGGAGTGATAAGTGTCAGCAATCTTTCCAGCTGTTGAAGGAGAAGTTGACAAGTGCACCCATACTTGTGCTACCTGAGCAAGGCAAAGGATATATAGTTTTCTGTAATTCTTCTAAGAATGGACTAGGGTGTGTGTTGATGCAGGATAAACAAGTAATTTCTTTTGCTTCTCGACAGCTTAAGAAACACGAAGAGAATTATCCGACACACGATCTGGAGTTAGCTGCTGTAGTTCATGCCCTGAAAATCTGGAGACATTATCTTTATGGAGAGACGTTTCAGATTTTCACTGACCATAAGAACCTTGAGTACATCTTCTCTCAGCATGAGCTCAATATGAGACAACGCCGCTGGATGGAATTAATCAAGGACTACGATTGAACGATTGATTACCATACGGGGAAGGCTAATGTGGTTGCTGATGCTTTGAGTAGGAAATCAGCAACATCAACCATGGAAAGGGCACAACTAAACTCTTTAGTATGCTCTAGAAGGGATATTCTTATCTCTTTGAGACAAGACAATGTGCAGTTGAAGGTGTCATTGTTAGCCGGGTTGTTAGCTGAGATGCACATTAAACCTACCCTTAGAGAGCAGATTAAGGAAGCACAGCAAGGTGATACTATAGTTCAGCAGATTAGATCGGAGTATGGTAGTGAGAAATGAGATGGTTTCCATGACTCAGATGATCAAATAGCCTGTTACCATGGGAGGATGATAGTGTCGGATGTGGACAACTTGAGGAAGTTAGTACTGGAAGAAGCTCATTCTTCAATGTACGATATGCATCCAGGGAGCACCAAGATGTATCGTAATTTAAAAGATCTGTATTGGTGGCATGGAATGAAGAAGGATGTTGCAGAATTTGTTCTGAGGTGCCATGTGTGTCAGCAAGTTAAAGTTGAACACCAGAAGCCTGCAGGAACAATGCAACCTTTACCCATACCACAATGGAAGTGGGACCATGTTACCATGGACTTTGTTGTTGGCCTACCCAGGACAAGCAAAGGACATGATTCCATTTGGGTAGTTGTAGATAGGTTGACTAAGACAGCACATTTCTTACCTGTCAAAACAACCTATTCTACTGAAAGGTTATCACAGTTGTATGTTCAAGAGATAGTGTGTTTGCACGGAGTTCCTGTCACTATAGTTTCTGACAGAGGTCCCCAGTTTACAAGTTGTTTTTGGGAACGACTTCATAATGCTTTAGGCACCCAATTAAGGTTTAGTACGGCCTTTCATCCACAGACTAATGCACAGTCGGAAAGGACCATACAGACCTTGGAAGACCTGTTGAGAACATGTGTTCTCCAGTTTACCGGAAGTTGGGATCTACACCTAACCTTGATAGAGTTTGCCTATAACAATAGCTATCAGCATAGTATTGATATGGCACCTTATGAAGCCTTGTATGGTAGACGTTGTAGATCACCCTTGTGTTGGTATGAGACTGGTGAGCACCAGTTGTTAGGACCTGATCTTGTGCAGCAAACTACAGAAAATATTAAGGTAATACAACAACAGATTAAGAATGCACAAGATAGGCAGAAATCTTATGCTGACAAGCGTCGTAGACCAAGCCTGTCATAAGGGTTTTTCTGTAAGGATGAAATAATTTTGTAGTAGTGTGTAAATCAAAAAGAAAATAACTTTGGCTCATCACTTGATGCTTGATTCTATCTATTATCCTGAGGACAGGATAGATTCTAAGTTTGATGGAGTTGATAACATGATATTTTGTGAATGTTTTGCCCCCATTTTATTTCTATAATGATACTTTTATGAAATTTTATATCTTTTTTTATGCCCTTAAAGAAGAATCAAATTTAAACCCAGGATAATATTTATGCTTACATCATGTAGATTCTCCATCGGCCTCTACTACAACACCAACGCCGCAATCAAGATAGATCTGTTTAAACAAGCATCTTGACCGCAAGGACTAATCTGGTATCTCGCCCAATATAGATTCAATGTCTATCTTGAACAAGATGAACATTTACCTATCACGACTATGATTGCCCAATTGTGGTCGCGATCGCGATGCATGGTTGTGACCGAGAGAGATGTCATGACCGTTACAAAGGTCGTGACTGGGACAACAGAAGAAACCATTGAAGAAGATATGACTGAGACAGTGGCTTTAACCATGATGATGGTCTCAGTCAGGACATGAGTAGCAACTGTGACTGCACAATCGAGATGGGTGTCATGACTGTTAAATGAATATCGACCGTAATAAAGATTTAAGTTGGTGGGCAATGCCTATTAATAGGCTGAGACTTCACACATGCAAGGGCATCAGATCATCAAGACGACGAAGTGATGCCGCACTGTACACTCACTCATCAACCCCTCCATCAATCTTGGATCTCCAAATATGAAAGTGAGAGGAGAGAGAAGATCTGACATCACCTTCTTCAAAAGGAAGAGTTGTTATACATCATCTATGCTAATGCTAGATCTAGATCTGAAGAAGTATTGTTGGAGTATCACCTTCTTATCTCTTTAGGTCTGCCATTTCCTTCATTCCATTTTTCCATCCTTTTCATTTGTCTTGATGTATCTACACTTTTGTATTCCCATTATGCTTCCCATTAAGATGAGTGGATAAACTCATTTCTTGGTTCAAGAGTAGCCACTAAGGCTCTCCCAACATGTATATTCTTACACCTATATGGAATATATGCACCTAACAAAGATTATCTCCATACTCTTGTTCTTAATGCTTCACTGGCATGATCAGCTACCATCTTGTAATGTATGATTATTAATGCCTTGAAAGAGTAGTATTAATCGTATCTAAGTGTTATGGAGTTGCATGAATGCATGAAAACATTGAAAGGCTAAATCCAATTATATTTTGGTTTGTTTTGCGATTGTTTGTTTGCCATCCGAGAGAGAGACAACCTTATAATCTAGATCTATCCTAAGATCAAGAGATGAGGGAATAGACATATATGATGATTCCTTATAATCTTGATAGGGGTGTACAAAGGGTTTGAATATTGTATGTTGGTGAGATATCTTAGTAGGTGAAACCCAATCTACTACATTGGACCCTGAATAATAGTTGTAGGGGCCTGGGTATTAGGTTATAAATCCAAGAGTCTGCGTACTCTAGATCCGCTCCATTTTGGAAATGTGATTTAGGTCGTTCGGTATCTCATACAGTCTGCTCTAGTGCAAGGAACATGGATTGAATGTTGAAGAGGATGATGATCCCATGCCTCAAGTTCCATCTAGATATCAGAGACAAAGGAAGTATCTGATAACTCTAGCATCAATTACAAATTGTAGGTTGAAGTTGTTCTCCAACTTTCCAATTACATGGGTAGCAATGATGTCTTGCTAGATACCACTCATTGCTTGTAATGTCATAAATTACTTATGGATATTCATTGTCAATGTAACATAGGATCAATAGGGACACACACATATGACACACCAGGAATAGGATACTGATGAATGTGGTTTAAAGTTGATTATTGAAGTGTTAGGCATTCAATTTAAACAAGATTGGCAATTAGAACTATGAAATGATCAGTTTTACTAGTGAACCAATTGGTTTAGATGTATAACCTGAGCATTTCAGGTTGTGAACTGACAGTTTGGTTGATCAATGAGATTAGATCAAGGATTGATCTTGAATTCATGTTGTGCATTAATTGAATATTGAAAGACAATTTGAATGCAAATGGGAAAAATGGTGAATCTATCATTTCAAGAGTTGAAGCGATCATCTCACATGTGAACCGACCGGTTCATGGTTTGTAGGTTCCATAGGATTCATAAAATTATGTCTCTTTGATTCCCTATTGATCTAGAAATTCTGACCCTCACCCTCCTAAAAATTGAGGGGTAGATGAGGCTTTCACAAGACACATAAATAAGTTATGACAATTGTTGTCTTTTCATGTTTGTGGTAACATGAGAACATGAGAAATTCTTACTCATAAAAGGGAGAAACAACAAGGGAGAGACAACAAGGGAGAGCAAGGACACTAGCATGTTGACTAGAAGGGACAACTCCTTCTTGTCAGTTCCAAAAGAACAACAAAAGTTCTCAAAGGTCCGTGTGGATTACATAGAGGTGAGGAGGCCTTTGCCACCCACTATGGAGGATGTCATCAACCGCGATCAATGGTGATCCATCAGGAGGCCACCTCTGACAAATGTCCATGCACAACTCAAGAAAGAAGCACAATGCAACAAGATAGTTGTTGGACTTGCTACATGATCATGTATATGCCTTGAAACCCTCCTTCCCAATTCATAGTTGTTGACACAATCTACTATTTAAGGGGAATATTGCAGTAATTTTGTTTTTTTGGTTTTGCTTCCATATCTAATGGCATATTTCCCTATAGTGGTATTAGAGCCACATCAATTTGTTGTTTTTTGGGATTTGCTCGATATGATTGGATTTTGGTTTATTTATTACATGCGATGTGAATATTTAAATACTTATTGTGCATATCTGAATAAATATCACACATGATCCCTATATATAGGTATATATGTATATATAAATATGATATGTATGCAATTTATATGGGTCATACTATTAGATTGTCTTGATGGTGGAAATAAGCATGGTTATGGACAATCGTTCCCTAGATCTTTGTGCTTGGTTGGATGGTTTTTATTCCCATTTTATATCTCAGCTTGCACACTAAGCCTGTCTCTCCTTTTCCATATGTAAAAGTGCTAATGCTTTTCTTCCTATGCTCCCTTCAAATGTAATGTAATAAATTAAATATTAATAGAATAGTTTTTTTTATTTTTAGTTGTTGCAAAGAAGGTGTTTTGCTCCAGATTGACCGAACAATTCAAAAGTCAAACTGATCGTATTGATGACCAAGGATGCCACGATATTAGAGGAGTCCATACATCACTTGGACTAGAGGAGAGTCGGCCAATCCAAGAGACCAACCGACCAACCAGGAGGTCAACTAATTGGTTCAAGAGTTGAATCAATTGACTAGGATTGGTTCCAACATAGATCTTCTTCAGAAATAGGTTGTTATAGATAATGTGGACCTTGCATGGTAGTAATTCTTTGTGGCTCCTAGGAATTACATTAGTATGGCCATATGCATTGCTTATGCTTTAGAATCACATGTTCTGTTTGTGGATATAGTATGTATATGATACATACAAGTATGTGGAGATTGGATATATATATTTATATAAATATAAAATCCCTCAATTGAATATTAAGTCTTATATGATTTCCATAAGCAAAACATGTGAAAAGATGGATCGACTAAGTAGGGGCACTCCAAGCATGGTGCATCGTCAATAACATGGAAGTGTGATGGTAGTTATGTGGGCCTTCCAAGTAGGGTGCATTACCACCGTGTTATGTTTTGGGTCAGACTTAACTAGGTGACCTTAATGAGATTAATTGCTTAGAAGAATGCATATGACTATGGAAAAGAGTTGCTCATACCATCCATCCAAGAATTACATGAGATGAAATTGGCAAACATCACCTACCTTAATAATTGGTTATGGACATTGGCGTTGGTCGGGTAATAACTCAATTGTTTTGGGTCTTGGATCACTAGAAGGGTTGTACATTGCAATCATCCCAAATGATATGTGAGGGCTATAAATTTGAAAAAAATAGTGGGAGTGATTATTAATCAAAGGCCTAATTAGACATCATAAAATTTTGGTTTTTTAGTCAAATCAAATCATGACTGTTTTGACAAATTGCAAATTTTTGTTATAGAATCAAATGACAACCAATAACACATTTTCCTTACAATTAGTCCATGAGAAGGACATGTTGAATGGGAATAGTTTTTTTACTGGTTTAGGACGTTGAAAATCTCTCTCACACAAGAGTGCAAGCTCTATATCATAGAAACACCAGAGCTACATGAACCTGCTCCCACTGTGCCTATGTCTGACGGGGATGCTTACAAGAAGCACTTTGATGATGTAGTACATTTTAAGTGGTTGTGTTGTCCTCAATGAACTATTAGTTGAAGAGACCACATGAGAACATGGATTTTATTGAGATGGTAAAAAATCTTAAGAACTTGTACCATGATTAGGAAAGACAAGAGAGATATGATGACTTTGAGGCGTCGTTCAAGTGCAACATGGAAAAAGGAGATCCAATAGGCCCCCATGTGCTCAAGCCCATTGGGTATGTGCAGAACCTTGTAGAATGGGATTTACCTTCGGTCAAGAGTCAGCCACAAATGTGATTTTGTAGTCAATACCAGAATGATACAACTAGTTTCTCATGAACTACAATATGAATGATTTTTATAAGTCATTGTTTGAATTACTTGTCATGTTGAGAACAAGTGAATCATAGATAAAGAAAGACATGTCTAAGTCTGTAATGATGATCAACAACAACGGGAAGTCTAAATGAAAAGAAAAAGCTAAGAAGAGTTCTAAAGATGGCTAGAAACCCAAGTCTTCTACACTCAAAGCAAAGGGAGGGGTAACCAAGGGAGGCAATTGTCACCACTGTCACCATCCTAGAAACTAGAAGAGAATTCCCATCTTTACCTGGAGGAAATGAGGAAGAAGAAGAGGGACCAGAGAACTCCACTTCGTGTATATATGTTATTGAGATAAATATGTCTACTTCTTCATCATGGGCACTAGATACATGATGTGGATCTTACATATGTTCAAATATGTTGGATTTGGAAAAATAAGTAAGAGTTTAAGAAAGGGTGAGGTGGAACTACATTTTGCAAATGGAGCAAGAGTTCCTACCACTGCAGTTGGAACCTTTAATTTTTCTCTCCCCGCGGGGCTAGTAATAGAGTTAATGAATTGCTATTTTGTACCTGACATTGATAGAAGCATTATTTTTATATGTTGTATGGACAAGGATGGATATGAATTTCACATAGAGAACTATCAATGTACAATCTCAAACGCAGTCACGGTTCGTTCTGTAGGGTGCGCCGACCACACACTAGCATCATGGTCCTCTTCTGTGACCTGGAGTGGGCGAAAGGGTGTCCTACCCTTATAGCACCGGCCGCACAGAAGGACGGCACAATAGAAACTGGAGGGCATTGGGGAGAGCTAGTGGCATGATGTGAGAAAGAGAAAGGAAGAGGGAAAGTAGTTGGTTCACTTCCTACCACGACGCCAAAGGTGGTGGTGTTAGATTTCACCCATGAGTCACAACAAGGCTCCACTACAAAGGGAGGGCGGCGGCAATTTGTTTTCAGTAGGTTGGCAGCCAACTCTAGAACAAGATAGGAAGGGAGGAGCAATGAGGGGAAGAGGGACAAGAGTATAAAGGAGAGCTTTAAATAGTGTAAGGGGGGTTAGGGCTTGCGTTCTCTTCAATTGTAGCAGGGTCTTCACTGCTTTCCAGATCTGGCTGGGGAGAGGGATAACTCTCCAGTCAAACGCTTCTTTCTATTTTGGGTAGAAGGAAAGAACCTGGTAGATGGGTTGCAGATCTAGTATTGGGCCCAAAATGTTTATTGCCACAGAAATCAATTAAATTAAGGATAGATTAAGACAACCTTCATAAACTCATAACTTAGGCTCTCAAGGTCCAAATGATGTGATTCTTGAGTTGTTAGAATTGTATTCAAAAGATCTACCACTTGGCATATAATAGGGAGCAAGTATATCACATCGAATAGGTTCAAAAATTGCTTGCAAAAGGGTGATATGTTAAGAGATAAAAACTTAGGTCCATGAGCAAATTATGTCACAAAGGTGAAAATCAAGCATATAGTAATCAAAATGGGTCATCGACAAGTCGAGACATGGAATTAAACTCATTTTGAGTGATTTGAGTTACTAATAAAGAGAGAAAAAGTATAATGAAGGAGAGAGAAAATTGAGGTTGTCACATCCTTCCCTCCTTTTCAGAAATTGCGTCCCCGAAATTCAACCAAGATCATCGTTAAGAGTCAAAGGCAATATCCATCGAGTCTAGGTATCCAATCATGGTTATCAAGGAATTTCGCATGATGGATGCACATTAGTTTATCCTCATCAAGGGTGTACTCATCTCGATTATATACATATTACTTATTGTTCCATCGTAATGTGACATCATCATGGAATTAGGGTTTACCCATCCTTTAGTATCCCTACATTAGGATTTCACTCAAATTTTCATATGAGAATAAGGTGTATTATCAAGATCTATGTTATGAATTGTCAAATGAACATGTTCATGGTCAAGACTTTCAAACAAGACTATCATAGAGTGTGTATCTCACCTTCACTTTAAATTTTATGCATGTTTTTGTTTTCCCCAAAATTCTACCAACTCTAATCGATTACGTTCATTACTTTTCATTTCAAATCGAGAATTAAACAATTTATTCATCATGTTTATTCAAGTGATGATCCAAGAGCATCGATATCTAGAGTTAATCATTTTTTTGGGGTATGATATTAGGCATGATACTCCTGATTATTCAAGCTAAGATCTCTAGAAATCATCGTATCAAGTTCATGATTTCAAGGCTACATCTTTTATGTATAGTATGATTTCATACTACGTCTAGCTTATGAGAGTGGCTTATCGTGCATGTGTTAAATTTTTTATGTACGTGAGATATTTCATATATCAAGCACCATATGAGGAACAAAATTATCATCAACTTTGAGGTTTTGAAACTTTCTCACATGTATCTAGAAAGAGCTCCATAAGCTCAAGCCACTCAAACTAAGACATATATATGTCCAACAAGACCTACGAACCACAAATTTCTACCCATAAAAAAAATTTCTACCCAACTATTGAGAAACAAGGGCAACCACTAGATTCCTTTATATGCAACTACTAACTCAAGTATGAGGCTCATCGTGTATATCACCCAACATGTACATCATCTTAGGGTCTTGGGACATCTCCCTCACCTATATAGCAAGTATCAAATTTTCAATTGCCTCTTTCTCTAGGGTTAGATCTTTAATAGGAAATCTAGGGTTCAACATTTTTAAAGGACCATGAACTAGGTGACTTATCTCATATACTTAGAAGTATCCTAGCTAGGGACTCGTCATCAAGTATTTCATCATTCATATTTTTCAACATTTCAAATATTTTGTAGTTTAGGTACTCTAACCTTCTCCCGAGGCGGGTCGACTCATATCAAAAGGTCACCCTATTCATATGTCCCATTCTAGATGTCCTCCTTTGTAAAGAGATTGGGGGCCATGTTGGTCTCAAACTATATGTCACATATCATATCTCAACACGCACAAGACTAGGTACAAGCAAACATGCCAACCCACTAGCTATGCTTAGCACATGAACCAAGTCATATGTATCAACAAGGTGCTAGGTCTAGCTAGGGTTGCATGGTCAAACTCATTTCATATCATCAAACTACTTGTCCCTCTCAAGGGAAAACTTGGGTCTTATCAACATCAACATCATCCTCAATATCAACATCAACATCAACATCGAGATCGACATTAACATCATTATCATTATCTTAGTTTATCTATGATACTTACTATCCTAGACTTTATCATGGCTCTAAACAACTCTAGATACTACAACTATCATCTAAACTCTCATCTAGACTTGATGTTACATCTCTTTCTCTTAGGTTACATAGACATTCACGACCAATCTAAGTGTGGTAACATTTTTATAGGTACATATACTAGTACTTGAAATAGATTTTCTCTAATGTTGAAGCATTCGATGAAAACCACCATACTCCATTCGAATAAAACCAAAACCAAATAAGTTACCATACTCATTAGGCAGTCTAATATCATGATACCTAGAGAACTAGCAAGAACATGGTGCACACTTGTGTAGACAGCCTAAGCACAAGTCGTGAATCATTTCTAGGGAGGAAATTTACACAAGTCTACACCTAGTTCTATAACATCTAGGTTATAACCTAGAGGCTAAGTCAACCTAGTCCACAAAGGACATCTTATTAAGTTTCTAGGGTTGAGATGTAAGGTGGGTTTATTTTGTGTTTCATGTGAGCAATGTTTTTTGTAGTTATTGTTCATGCTCTGATACCATCCGTCATGGAACCGGAATCCCAGTCCCATGAACCAAATGTATACCAAAGGAAACATGCAGAAGTGTAAATCTTAGCACACATGAACAGATAACAAGATAAAGGAACCAACACAGTCTCAACATTCAACAAGTATAAATTATATAAAATGCATTATATTCTTGAATTCAGTTACATATTTCCAGAGTCAAGGTATAAGTCATTCATTTGCACTAAATATGGATCTTACAACAAGTACACCTAACATATCTCACCAAGCCCATCAACCTTCTAGCCATCTCTGAACCTAAAAACAAAAATACGAGAAACGGGTCAACACACGAGGCCGGCCGCATTCACTGTATCACCTACGAACGGGGGCGGAGCTCCCCTATTTGTCCCTTGTTCTAGCCCCAGAACAGAGGATCACGAGAAAGGGGGGGAGATGCCTGCTTGGGCTTGGACAAGCAAGGTCGGAGACCCAACCAGCTGATCAATGGGCGTCCAAGGCCCAGTGTGCATGGGAGGCCCAACTTTGAGGTAGAATCTCTCTACTCCCCAATGATTATGGTTGAAACTTCAAAAATATGTAACATATTGCCCCTTTGGTCAAAACTCACATATAATATATGAAAATTTATGAGAAGAAAAAGATATACACAATGGACTAGGTTTAAGGGCCTAATTCCTTCGTTTATTCTCTCTTTTCCCAAAAGATGCATACTTTAATCATTTTGAGTATATTTGATTTATGATTTTGATGCAAACTTGGATCTTGATTACTCAATCTACCCTATGATCCTTAAATCGGTACCAGTGATGTATACTTGAACTAAATGAAGGTCCTATCTCCCTATTGTTCATGAATGACCTCAATTGTACATATGTGCCTACTTTGGATTATAATGTTGAACTTTGCCCTAGATTGCTGATCTTGCTACTTGCGAGCTTCGTTATATCTCCCTTCTTGTTTTGCCTCCCAGATATCCACATAGCATGGTGAGGCATAGGTACAGGACCAATAGTAGAGGACTCTATAGTCTCTTGAGTAGCAGTAGACTAAGCAGTATACTCAGCCTGTAGTCTTTGGCGAATGTGTGCATAGCCTTTTGGACCCATTGTGTGGTCATGCACATTCAGTGCACGCCTTGCTCTTTGAGCATCACTGATAACCTTGTTAGTAAGCACATTGATTTGGTTAGTAACACTAAAGGTTAATCTTGAATAGATGAATACATAAGAATGTATATTAATTAAATTGGGAGTGGTGCTTAATACCTTGAATTCGTCTATTTTCTTTGGGTAACAAAGTCCTCCCAGACTTTGGTGTCCATCTAGTTCCATTTCTCAGTGGATGTCTTTTGAATAAATTTATTTTTCAAAGAGAATACAAACAAAAATTATTAGTGTAGAGTTAGCTAAAAAGTGATCAATGTCTAGAATTGGAAATCAATCAAGAACCTCTTCTCAGCATCGCATATGTAATCTCAGGTGAGATTTGTCCTATAGTTCCTTAGGACCCTCCCATAGCATTGCATCATGCATTTACGATGCAGCTTTTCATCCAGATCAAATATACTCTGCAAAATAGAATTGTTATTAACTAGTATCCTAAAAATTAGTAATCTACAAAAATAGAATTGCAAATAAAAATAACTCACACATAGTTCCTTCCATATTAAGTCTTTCTTCCCCTTAGGAACTTTATGCCATGATTCAAAAATAAGACTACAATGGTTGCGAGTAAGAACCCCAAGATATGAAATAAATGAGTTATGGTTCACTCCAACTGGATTTCCTGCATGATCGAAATCCACAGCCAGTTTGGGTCCATTACCCCTTTGCTGTAGTAACTTGTTCATCTTTGTGATGCCCCTCACTTTCTCAATTTTTTTTTGCTGCTCATCAAGTGCCCCACTTTCTTCAGGGGGTACATCACCAACCTAAAATTTAACAAAAAAAACACACGTACAAGATATAACTATAAATGAACATATAGATAGAAACCTTAGGGATATATTTTTAAAACTTACATTGGGAGTCGGCGCATTGACGTCCTCACCCTCACAGTAATCATCAACACGGTCATTAGGAGAATGCTCAGCCATCTGAAAGTTCACATTCACATGGTAAAGTTCACATTGTAAAGTAATTCACCTTGTAAAGTTCACATTCACATTGTAAAGTTAACATTCTCATTGTAAAGTTCACATTCAGAAAAATAAAACATATAAAAAATATAAACATGCATGCCTCTAATATTGTGATCTTTTATCAATTAACAATCCTTCATTGTGATCTCCGCACACATACAAGTCATCATCAACTTTAATATTTGGTGGTGTTGGCAACCCAACTAAGAATGGATTGGAGTCATCATACTTATCATAATACTCTTCTTCATCTATAGGATCTACAATGAATTGTATTTTACCATGAAGAACAACCAACCATTTATCATTTGTAGGATCATCGATATAAAATACTTGTTTTGCCTATGATGCCAATATGAATGGTTCACCCTTCTCGCCAATCTTTTCAAAGTTCACTAATGTGAAACCTAATTCATCCACTATAACTCCTTTAGTGTTATCAACCCAATTATATTTAAAGAGCGGAATTCTGAAATCTACGTAGTCAAACTTGCATATGTCTTCAATGACACCGTAATATGACATTTTAGTTTCACGTGGACTGTTATCCTTTGCACTTGCAAAAAACAATGAAGATGCTTGAAGGGCGATCCTACTGTTTTAGATGACACTCTTATCATCTTGATGCTTTGTGTAATATGAGAATCCATTTATGTCAAACCCTTCATAAGACATAACATTCAATTTTGGTTTAAAGGTGAAGCATTTGATAGTTTCAGTAAGATTATCTGGTATTTGAGATAGTTGGTGTAAGACTTTATCTTCAAACCACTTAATAAATGTCTTGTTATGCTCTCTAGCAAGCCACATTGAATTGTCTTGAGGATATTGTCTCTTTATGAAATTGGTATGTTCCTCAATATAAACAGTCACTTTGTCGATATTGTGTAAAATATACAAGTGACCTTGTTCCAACTGATCATGGTTGATTACTTTCATCCGTGATCCCAAAATTCCTTTGCCAAAATGCTCCTCAATATTCTTGTCATTAACAGGAGTGTCATTAGCACTCAAAAAGTCATTGCGAAAATCCATAACCTCTCTCGCCACATAACCCTCAATAATACTCCCTTCAGGATGATAACGGTTTCGAACATCACCTTTAAAAATGCTCATGTATCGTTCAAAGAGATACATCCAATGGAAGAAAATTGGTCCCAACATTTTCACTTCCCTAGTCAAGTGGACAACAAGATGTACCATGATATCAAAGAATGAAGGAGGAAAATACATCTCAAGTTGACATAGGGTAACAATCACTTCTCTTTCAAATTTATCGAGTGTATCAAGGTCAATAACTTTGCTGCACAAACTGTTGAAAAAGAAACAAAGTCTGGTGATTGCAAACCTTACATGCTTCAGCAATATAGATCAAATTTCCACGGGAAATATTTGTTGCATTAGAGTGTGACAATCATGAGATTTAAGACCTATCAACTTCAGATATTTCATTGATACCAATGTACGGATGTTGGATGAGTAACCCTGTGGAACCTTAACATTTACCAAGCATTCAGAAAAAGCTTTCTTCTCCTTTCTCAACAATGTGTAACAAGTGGGAGGTAAGTATGTTCTCCGATCACTACTAACTACTTCTGTTAATTCTTTCCTTATTCCCATTTCACGTAGGTCCATTTTGGATTTTATCCCATCTTTAGTCTTACCTAGTATATTCAACGGAGTATCAATGACTCTATCACAGACATTTTTCTCAACGTGCATGACATCGATACAATGCCTGACTGACAAAGAACTCCAATAAGGAAGATCCCAAAATATTGACTTCTTCTTGAATAAAGATTTGTCATTCCGTGTGGCCATCGTACATTGTGATCTCTTACCAAATTCATTGGCAAAGTCGTTTACTCTTTTATAAACATCTTCCCCTGATATAGGTTTAGGTGCACTCTATTCCTCATTCCGTCCATTGAATGCTTTGCACAACCTACGATACAGATGTAATTTTGGAAGAAACCTTTGATGACCAAGATATACAATCTTGCCGCCATGTTTTAGTCATATTGAATCAGTGTTCGCTTCACATATAGGACACACTTTAGATCCTTTGACACTATATCCAGACAAATTCCCATATGCTGGAAAATCATTCACAGTGCAAAACAACATAGCGCGCAAACGAAATGTCTCTCTTCGTGAAGCATCATCGGTCATCACACCTTCACCCCCAGAGTTTCTTCAAGTCATCAATCAGAGGTTCAAGATAAACATCGATATCATTTCCAGGTTGTTTATGGCCTGATATCAACAATGACAACATAACGTACTAATTTTTCATACACAACTAGGGAGGAAGATTGTATATAACAAGAATAACTGGCCAAGTGCTATGTTGGTTGCTCAATGTCCCATATGGATTCATCCCATCTGTACAAAGCCCAAGTCTTATATTCCTGACTTCTTCACCGAATTCAGGGTACAATAAATCAATCTTCTTCCACTATGGGGAATCAGACGCATGTCGTAGGATCCCATCATTATTTTTCTTAACATCTGCATGCCACCTCAAATTCTTCACGTCTATCGGATTGGAAAATAAGCATTAAAACCGTGGTATTATAGGTAGATACCACATCACCTTGGCAGGAGAACCAGTTTTGGACTCCCCCAAAGTCGTCAATTTATACCTTGACGCTCCACATTTGGGACAATCTTTCAAATCCAGATAGTCCTTTTGAAATAGAACACAATCATTCAGGCATGTGTGTATCTTCTTGGCCTCGATTCCCATTGGGCACAACAATTTCTGTAACCGGTATGTTGAGATTGGCAGCTCATTTCCTTCAGGAAGAATTTCTTTCAACAAAGACAACAATGACGTGAAGCTTTTGTCGCTCCATCTATTGTTAGCTTTCAGCTTATACAGTCTCAACACAGTGCTAAGCTTCGTCAACTTACAACCTATGTATAACGGTATCTCATCATCATGCACAATGTTTCTAAACATGGGAGGTGGATCGGTGTGCTCTACCCCACAACTATCCAGCATCGCATCAACGATGTCTACTGGAACTGGTTCATTCACATCTACGTCATCAGAGGAAATTTCTTCTTCCACACAAGAACTACTATCAACATCCACTGATTTCAGGTTTGAAACCTCTCCATGCCAGTGCCATTCTGTATAGCCTTGTACAATCCTATTGCACATGACATGAATTTTGATTTCGTCACCAGTGCTGACTTTCAAGTTGTTACCGCAATGCCTACATGGACAGTAGAACCTAACTCCAGGTTGTTTCCTATGTTCCTCGGCAAATCTAATAAACTGATCAAGACCAGAAATAAACTCTGGGGTGTAGTGATTTTGAATGGACATCCATGATCTATCCATTCTATGATCAAAGAGAAAACAAGTATATATTAGAACAAGATTAGGGTCTAGGGTTAAAATATTAGGGTTTATGGTTAAAACTTTAGGGTTTAAGGTCTTATATATAATAAATGTGTACCACCTATCCCATTCTTGAACACCTAATCTCACTAGTAAGTGTATAATGTGTATTGGGCTTTCAAGAAAATTTCGGTAGCATTTCCCACTGTTCTCCAAGTACATATGTACTTAGAGAACAAATGGGGAAATATTGCCAAAATTGTCTTGAAAACCCAATACACATTATACACTTACATCCTAAATGGGATTAAGTGTTCAAGAACAGTCCCAAACTGGGGACTATCCAAGATTTACTCCTAATGAGTAAATCTTGGACGAGTTTCTAGGCCAACATAATATAACACCAGTCCCTTGTTCACAACCCCATTCAACACACAATTTTCTTATAAAAACACTTGTGGACAGCCATAACAACATATCAATGCTTCCTAAACTAATCAATGTATTATTTTTTAACACAAATCATTGTGGGTATAACATAGCAAAAAACTCAACATGTCACAATAGAAACATGTCCTTAACCTAATATACAAATATTTGTAACAAAACTCATGGTAGCTACTCCATAGAAATATAGTAGCATGCCCAATATATAACAAAAGCAACATTTTTCCAGATTGTTATAATGATAACAACTCTTAACATTTTTCCATTGTAATAGCCTTATCAGCATTTACCCTTATCCAAACCTACAACTAGCATGAGCAGAGGTTATTCATAACAACATATGTAATGGAGGAAACTTTGGTAGGCTTCATTCTCTTCTTTAGATTTCACAAACTCCATGACAGATGGGGACAAATGGATGAGTGATGGTTTAAAATCTTGGTCTAATCTTTGTGCAGGTTTGGATGTGATTTGACTAGGGGACAAAATGATATGTTTTTAAGGTCGTGATTATTTTACTAATATTTAAGACAAAAGCTAGATTGATTGATTATTCTAAGGTTGTGATTAATAAAAGGGTTGAATTAAATATTGATTATTCTAAATTTGTGATTAATAGAAGGGTTGAACTAAATTATCATATGAAAGTAACACAGGGTGGAATGAATTTCATCATCGCTACCTATCATTCAATGTCTTACTGCATCATATTAAGCATGAACATATATGTTGAGGTCGGGTTAATCCACTTTTGGAGTTAATTAGGGTTAAAATATATGAAGCACTTATCTGAAGTTGTCATCAAGGGTTTAACAAAATTTGATTGATATGTTAGATCTGGAGTATCTATGAGAAGAATGGAGAGGTAAATAATAATGCCCCCTTTTCAAAGAAGCAAATAGGCATGTAACCTTGTAGAGAACCAGCCAAGAAGCAAGCCTAGAAAAGACTCGACCATCACTCATCGAGTGAGAGGGGAGCATCAGCAAAGGAAAAAAAACAAACAACCAGCAGAGAGAAACCAAGCCTAGCTAGCAGATGCTACTACTGCCATATGTAGAAATACCCTAGAGGAAGAGGAGGAGGAAGAAGGGTACCACGACGGTAGCGGTGGCAACCAGGAGCAGCAAGCAGGCGGCCGACAGTGAGCAGGAGAAGGTGAGCAGAAGTAGGCAGTGACAAGCAGAGGAGAAGGTGTCAGAGCAACGAACGGTGGCGGCTGGAGCAACAAACGGTGGTGGCTAGAGCAATGAACGGCGGTGGAGGCAGTGAGCAGAGGAGCAATGAGCGGCGGCCGGAGCAGGGAATCGATCGCCGGAGCAGGGAATCGTTTGCCTGACCTAAGCACGGAGTCAATGAAACAGAGAAAGGGGGAAGAGCCTGGTTCGCACGGATGTATTAAGTTAACAATAGGTGTCAGTTATTCAAAACAACCGACACTTAAAACAATCGGCGTCGGCTGCCGTAAAAAACCGATGTCCAAGGGGGGTGAAAAATTTTGCGGGGACAGCACGCGAAAACAAATCGGTGTCAGTTATTGCAAGAAAATTGACGATAACAATGGGCCCAATTTCTATCTCGCGAACAACCATTAGTCGTTGGTTGATTAGCTAAAAATCGAAGTTGTATGATAAATTTTTGAGGTACTTTTTTTTGCTGGAAAATTTGGATTTAGTGGTTGATTTTAGGCGTCGGTTGGTTATTGAGGAACTGACGCTAAATAAAAAGCAATACCCGTGTCTGGCCACTCTTCACAGATAGATGTCAGTTTGTGTATTCCACCGAAGCTGTATTGTTTAGGCGTTGGTTTCTTATATGCAACTAATGCCTGTAAAAATGATGTTATAAGCCATTTATGTAGTAGTGACTATCAAGGGTTGTTCTCTCCCCTTTGTGTAGACCATAATAGAATATTTTTGCCTTCCCTTGTAGATCAATGCCATGATGAGGCACTTTTCTAAGCATGTTCTGAAATCTTTCCCATGCCTCTGAATATGACTCATCAGCCTGTTGCTTGAAGTTATGAATCTTCTTCTCTAGATCATTCATATTTTGTGGAGGAAACTAGTGTTCAAAGGACACATCAATCATCTGATCCCATGACTCCATGATATCATCATCCAGATTGTCAAACCACAACTTGGCACCATCTGCAAGTGACGATGAAAATAGATTGAGGTAGATTGTGCTAGATGAATTGTGTCTATCTTCACCATATCACAACTTTCCACAAAGTTTCTAATATATGTCATTGGATCCTCAGAAGGGTGGCCATGAAATGCCTGGGATTTGACTAAAGCAATGAGACCATGCTCTATCTTGTAGCTGCCCACATTGATAGCTTGTCTTTTAATGGACCCTTTCTAGGCCATGGACGATGAAGCCTTTATTATCTCACATATTGTTTGTTCTTTTGGTTTGTCTACTCTATCCCCCATTTCTCTTGGATCGGGTACTTTTGGTGCCTCTGGTTCTTCAATCAAAGGAGGGCTTGGTGAAGGCGTTCTGTTGAACCTATCCACAAATCTGCCTAGCTCTCTTTCCTCTTGTAAGAACTCTGCTTATCCAAAGCCTGGTGAAGATGGTTCACCGTAGTCTAGGGATCTGGTCCCCACCATACACTAGTATCCTTGGAACGATGAGAATGGATGTCAAGTCTAGAAGTTTGTACTTAATGAAGAAATTTATTGTAATTCAGCTTCAAATAAAGAAATTAAATAATAAATAAATAAAAATTAGCCTAGAGTGGATGACTACAACACTCGTAGTGTTGGATGTTCCTGCTTCCCTAACAACGGTGCCAAAAACTTGACATGTGGTTTACTATGCGCAAATCACAAGTGGACGTAACAAAGTAATAACACCCTGTGTGGCCTGAGTCAAAGACGAGGAAGCATTTCTCCAGTAGACTACTACTAACTACAGATTAATCAGCTAGTTCGGTGATGATTGTTTGAGTTGAGTTGAATTTCCAAATGAAAACTAAAGTAAACAAATTAATGATATAAGTAAATCAGAGGGAGAATGAATTCTTTAGGAGGTGGTTTCACCACGGATACCACTAACAATCAAATACACACATTGATATCTATTATCTCAATCCCTGGATAAGGAGCATGCAGCCAGAATTACCTACTCCCGTAGTGTAATTCACTACCTAATCTAATGCCAATCCTACTCCCGTGGTTATTGGTTTGATTAGTTAGGTGCTTTATACATATACTCTAGGTTTCTCCTCTCGTATATTCTCCACTTTTCCCAATGGGTGCAATATATGAGTAATCATATGCTTTCCAACCCTTAATCCCTCTCCTAAGATGACTAAGCATCTATTAATCCATTCATGGGGATCAATCACAAAAGGAACATGAAACTTTCATAGAATTATATCCAATAACAATGAGATAATATGATATTAATGCATAGAAATCAATTGTAGTGTATATTCGGGCTACTCCCGGGTCCTAAAGAATACATGTTTTTACCCTTACATGGTTTTCATCACAAAACACATAGAAGGGAAGAAGAAAAATGTGGGGAATATAGTAGGAACTATGGTAACCCCTGGATCTTTGCCCACCCGGATGATCCCCTCTGTTGTACGTGCATTCTGTTGTCTTCCGACTGTAGAACCATCCTCCGTAGGTGCATGGATCTACTTGGGCGAAGCATTCAGTCCTCCATCCTTCTCTTCTCTCTCTCCGATCATCATACAATCAAAATGGGGGCTCCCCCAGGTCTGTCCCTCATCCCCCTAAGTCATAGCAATCACTTAGGGTCTGAAGTTACGTCCAACGTTAGATTAGAAATAGATATGTGGTTGGCCTGATCGGGCAGACTCAGTAGTACCGACTAGGTGAGTCGGTAGTACCAAGTCACTTAGGTTTAGTCGCACGATCCCGATCCTGTCAGTACTATTGACTTGGACTCTATAGCACTGACTTTTTGTGATTTCGAACATCCTCTCTAACGTCAACTCAATAGCACCGAGTTGGAAACTTTATAGCACCGAGTTTTCTCAATTCTTGCGGGGCTTACTGATGCTATCTTGGAAGCACCAACTTTCTCTATTGGTAGCATCGATTTTTGGTTGGTTTTCAGGCATATCACTAAGGGTAAGTCGGTACCACTTACTATTACAAAGTCAGTACCACCGAGCTGTATAGAACTGCCTTTTACCTAAAATCACATAAAAGCATCATGAGTACTCAAAATGCATAAAATGCTAGTAAAAATGGTTGAAATCATATAATTTGATGCATTCAAGGAAGTATAGGATATCAATGGCATTTCATGCATAATAGGTCAAGTTAAGACCCAAAATACACATGAAAATAAGGGAAAATGAGCCTATAATAATGACTAAAAACACATGCATCAAAAACTATCATAATCATGTGGAATGTATGGATCCTTGTAGTTGATCAGTGGGTCGAGACCATCCATTATATCTTTAGTTGTTTCAGTCATCTCCCACCTCACTTCCAGTGTTACAGTTCTGACGTCATTCTCTCTCACTAGTTCTTAAGGTTTTGTGGGAATTGTTAGTTCTGAAGGTTGAAGGGCACTCTTCTGTGGCAATATTTTGAGTCCCTTGTCCTCATTGTTGTTTGTTGAGTGTTGTGGTGATGTTGGGGAGGTGGCCAAATTATCATCCCCTATGGGCATTCTCCTGCTCCCAGTAGTTTCCTTTGATTCCTCTTACTCCATTGGAAGAGTGCATATTGAAGTGGTGTCTTCATTTATTTGCACTTCTTGGACTGGTTTCATAACAACCATCAGCATGTCGACCCTTAGATGTACATATGTGTCCACTATAAAGGATGTCTCAATGGTGATTTTCTTCTACCTTTCAATAGATGTACCACTACTGGTGGAAGTGGCTTCCCTCATCTTCACCACTTCCTATGTCCATTTCTAGTTCTCTTGGCATAGTTCATCTCACTCCTTTCATAGGGTGGTGAGTTCTCTTGTTACTTCGATTAAGGCATGCATGACCTGCACTTGAATCATGACTAGGTGATGCGTTTAGAGAGGTAAGCTGAGGACTGGTTGTATGTCTGTGGTTAATTTTTGTACCTGTGTGGTTAGTGCAGACATATTCACAGTTGTGTTAAAAATATTCAAGGTAGAGTTTGATACGATCTCACAAGGGTCATCAATCTCCTTCCATATCTCCATGAACTTGGTTACAGTAGGCACCCATTAAGGTTGCTTTGGTTGACTGGATGAGTTCACTTCATGATCTACTAATGAATGCATATTAATCTTTCTTTTTGCATATTTTTCAAAGCTCTTTTCATTATAACTTATCTCTTTTTTAGTAATTTCTGGGACAATTTGCAATTTACCCAATTTTTGATTTAATGTGCAAATAGTTAACTATTTTCTCAATTTTTGTAGTTTTTCCTCCCAGATAGACATCTGACCCACTAAGCTCATCAGATGGCCGTCTCATAGCTCTAGACAGTCGTTTCACCTCCATGAAGCCAAACCCCAGAGCTAGGCGACTAGTTGAGCTTTGGCTCAACATGCTACCTCAACAGGTCAGACAGGCATCTAGCTCCAATGATATGATCATCTCATGGCACCATCCAAGCACTCAAACTACTCCAGAGGCTGCCATCTAATGATCATGTAAGGTCAAATGTCCAAACTACCACACAGCTAGGGTTTAAACCCTAAGGCTTCATGCACGGCGATGTGAGATGGTAGTTTTACAAGCTGAAATGACCGTTTAGTAGATTGCTTGAAAGGGTACCACAACCCTTAGTCTTGGGTTTGATCCCCTTTAGCTCGGGCCACTCCACGTCACATCCTAGACGTCCATCTCGGCTAGCAAGATGACCATTTTTTGGCTCACGAGCAGTGTTGTTTAGTAGCCACCACACCCACTTGTCTCTCCCCCATTTCAAGGTTTCCACCTCATCCTACCCCTATAAAAGGAGGGGGACTCCTTTAAGAAAGGGGTCCTCAATTTTGTACTTGCATCTTCATTTTCAAATTTTTTCTTTCAATTCATAGTTTTAATCTTTGAATTCTGTAATAAATCTTGTTCTTAATTTTAGACATGGATCTCATTTTCTATTATTCTTTCTCCTATTCTTCTTGAGAGGCAAAGAACTAAGGGTTGCGGACATTTAATTGTCACTATCATATGATCCTTTGGGATTCTACGCTCTAGTCTAGAACCTCCTCACTTTCTTCAGTTGTTTCTCCATTTCTTACTATGACTAGTGAGTAGTTCCGTTATTGAGGTGAGTAGACTAGCCAATTAGTCATGTGTTAATCAGATCAAGATTTCATGACTATTTTAGATGGATAGTTTTTGGTTTAGAAATCACCGATTGAAATGAAGTAATTAATAATTTTGATAGTAGGTTAATCATGATGGATCTGACTGTAGAAACCATGATTTAGAACAGATAAACTGTTTGCACTGGGATTCAAATGTGACCGCAAAAGAATCCTCTTTAGGACAAAGGACTAGGATGCATGAACGCCCAAACCAATAGGTTCATGTGGACTTCATCTCTTGCATTTTATTTATGAATGATTGACATACCCACTTGTATCTTACTTGTCGTGCATCTCTTGATCTTGTTCTCACTTTGGCTAAGGTGGTGAAACCCCTAAGCATCGATGCTTTCCCTCTGGAATCAATCATCTCTTTCAATGTTTGTTTCAATCTCCTCTTTTTAATTCTTGCACTTTACTTTCTTACTCTTAGATCAAATTTCATTTATAACAATTTTCCTTTTTCCTTGTCTTAGCATAATCCTTTTATTTCATTGCTTTACAGTAATCTTTTATTTTCGTTGCACTTCCAATTCCTATTCTAGTGTAATCAATCAAACCCCCAATTAGAATTTACTTTCTTGTTCATATATTTAAAAACTCCAAAAAAAATATTTCCAAAATCATTCGGGTTCAAAGAAAACAATCTTAAAAATGTTGTCATGTGGGATCGACCCTTCTATACTAACCTTAACTAGAAAGTAAAAAAGATTAAATTGTAGGATAATCATCTTAGTGAATTGGTGTGGTCTATGACGTGTATCAATTTTGGCACACTTTCTGGGGACAATGGATCATTTTATCAAACCCCTAAAAATTTTCAAAAACTTTTTTTTATTTTTTTTATGCCTTTCGAGTAACATTTCGGAAGTGCTCACTCCTCTTTCTCCTAAGTTTTCATTCCAGTAGTACATTTTTTCTGTACTCAAATATTATCTATCAATTATAACTGTGCATGCGCCGCCCACCGAACACTGATTCTGAGCCGCCAATTTTTTTATCCCGAGCCAGAGAGAACCTTCCATCGTTTGAATTGAAAAAATAGAGTTAGGACAGATGAGGAGGAAGTTACCTATAGAATTGAGCTGACACTTGATTCTTAAAGAGAGTGAATGATGGTTGAATGTGTGACTCAATAAGCTGCAATATGTGCAACCTATGTAGCAGAATAAGAGGCCTTAGATGTCTGTCAGAGAAAGGCTAAGAGACAAACACAATAAAAAGATTTTTCTACACCTAAAATCATATATGCACAACATCATGTTGTGCCACCCGAGATTACAGCCCCCAAATTTGAGATATGAACCCAATGAATCACCATGCTCCAGACCAACCTTCTTTCTTGGAACAAGTGTGAAAGTTGTCAAGATCATCTCCAACCTTTTACCAACCTTTGATCCCTAAGCAAGATCCCAGGCATTTCTGAAGACGCCATTAGACTAAGACTATTTAAATACTCTCTTTCAGGGCAAGCCAGTAGTTGGTACAATTCCTTGGAGAGTGAAGAATGGGTAACCACTTGGAAGCCCCTACAAACCAGGTTCTTGGATAAATATTCCCCCCTTCCCTCACCTATGAAATCATGGGACATATTATTCTCTTTTCAATGGTCCTAGGAGAAACTCTAGGAGAAGATTAGGAGAGATTTAGGGAACTTCTCCGATGTTAACTCAATCTCAACTCATTGAGATATTTTATCGAGATGTTGATGATGACACCAAGAAATTCATTAATTCCTCGTCTGGAGAAAATGTTGTGTTCCAAAGTCTAGAAGAGGCATGGGGAGTTGTAAAGCATGCGTTTGAAATAGAAGTTAGATGAGGTATTGGTAGGGTCCTCAAAATAGCCAAGGCTGAGGGAGACCCCAACATTGAGAATATCTTTGAAGCACTTAAGTTTATTTCCTTATAACAAGATTGCATCAAGTCCACCATTAACGCCAATGAGAGGCAACCTCAACAACTTAGATCTGTAAAATCTCTATGAGGGATTTTCTAAAGGTATGATCATGCTACCCTTAAATGTCAATACCTTTACAACACCCCCATTTAGTTTGAAGTTGGTCAATTACAGGACCTAAACTCCATCCATAGTATCATGGGCCAGGCTTACTATAATCCAAATCAAGCCAGAAACTACCCTAGATTCCAATATGGAAGTCCTTCAGGAGCTGAAAACTCCTCTCAACTCCCCCCCCCACCCTGCAAAGACCATCACACCCCCAAGGCAACTACTATCCACCACCAGGCTTCCCATATAATAACAATCAGAGGAACTTTGGGAACTAAAGGAATCATAGAGGAAATTTCCAAAATCATAGTCCTTACCAAGGGAAAAAATTTAAAAATCTTAATCAAATGCCACCCCAACCCCAAGCACAACAGAATGCTCCCACACCCTCAACTGATGATAGGTTAGTCACCTTAGAATAATGCATCCTTTCCACAAATCAAATCCTTATTTCCCAACAAGCTCACCAAAAGGAAAATAATGCTCAGTTAGCCCAATTTTTTGCCCAACAAAAGCCACCTTCCGACACTTTTACCAAATAGCCCAAAAACAATCCAAAACACCTCAAACAACATAAGGTTGTCTCTATTCATTCAAGGAAGACACATTCTCCTCCCTTTCCTCTAGATAAACCCGTTGTTGTACCTTTGGATTTTGAGGATGATGATACTATGATTATTAACACTCCTCCTGCACTTGAAGCTACCATCCCTGCCCCTACACCAGAACCTACTATCTGTGCTCATGTGATCTCGCCCATGGAAAGTAATGAGCTAGAATTTCCTATTTAAAAACCTTGTCCACCTTACCAAGCCCGCCTAAAGAAAACTAGGATTGATACTCGTTTCATGAAATTTAGGGACACTGTGAAAAAGAAGCATGTTGATATTCCTTTCTAAGACGCTCTTGTTCATATGCCTGCCTGGTCCAAGTACATGAAAAATTTATGACCAAGAAGTACCACACTGAAGAGCATGAGATAGTTATGCTTTCTAGAACAACATTAGACATCATTCAAAGCAAAATTCCTAAGAAGAAGAAAGCTCATCCTTCCTTTGGGATTGGATGGTACTTAGGTGATAATGCTTGAAGGAAAGGCCTTGCAAATTTCGGTACTAGTATTTCTATCATGCCCTATAGTCTTTGAAGGAGTTTTGGATTTGTTGATATGCTCCTTACTTCCATGCCCATCAAATTGGTTGACTCATCCATGACAAAACTATGGGTATCACTGAAGACATTCATGTAAGGGTTGGGAAAGAAGCTTATGTCCCATGTGACTCTGTCATGATGGACATAAAGGAAGATTTATGCTACCCCATCATTTTCAGCCGTCCCTTTTTTACCACCGCTCGTGCCTTGATTGATGTATAGGCCGGAGTTATCTTGTTGTGCCTAGGAAAACAAACCCTAAAGTTTGTGGTGTTTGAAAGCATGCGCACATCCATCCTCTAGGAAGAGGTTTATCTCCTTGATTGTATTGAGAAGCTCCAATAGTTGAGACAAGAATGGGAACTAGTTGAGGATCCCCTCTGTAATGCCATTGTGACCCCTATTGATTTTGGCTCTGAAGATGAGCAATTGGAGCATTATAGACTTCATCTTGAAACCTTTGAGGAGATCCATGATGAAGAGTTTGAGGATCTTAAAATGGTCTCTCTCGTAGACAAAAAACTTGAACCCCCAAGGCACCCAAGATGAAACCCTTCCCTAAAATTCTTAAGTATGTCTTCCTTGATGAGAAAGAACATTGTCATATTATAATTAACTCTGATCTTACCTATGAATATGAATCCAACCTCAGTACTGAGCTTAGGATGAGGAAATCTGCCATAGGATACAAAATGGCTGATTTGGTAGGGATTAATCAAGCCATTTGCATTATTAAAATTCCAATGGTGGAAGAGTACAAACCTTTTAGTGACCCTAAAAGGAAACTGAATCCAAACATGAAAGAGGTTGACCGTCTAGAAGTTATCAAACTTTTGATTTCAAGAATTATCTACCCCATATCCAATTCCCCCTGGGTTGGCCCTATTTAGGTTGTCCCCAAGAAAGGGGGCACTGATGTTGTGAGAAATGATAAGGATGATCTCATCCCCGCATGTACTATTATAGGATGGAGGATGTATATTGATTATATAAAATTGAATAAGACCACTAGGAAAGATTGCTTCCCTCTTCCCTTTTTGTATCAAGTACTAGAGTGCCACACCCATCAAGAATATTTTCTATTATCTCGATGGCTATGCATGTTTTTATAAGATTCCCATTCATTTGTATGACCAGGAGAAAATCAACTTCATTTGCCCATTTGACACTCATGCATTCAAGAGAATGCCTTTCAGGTTGTGCAATGCTCTAATCATTTCTCAGTGGTGCATGTTTTCTATCTTTGTTGGATTGATTGAGACCGATATGGAGGTGTTTATGGATGATTTCCCCATCTATGGAGAAAGTTTAGAGTCATTCATGTGACATCAGTCTCTTATTTTGTAAAAGTGTGAGGAATCACACTTGATTTTAAACTAGGAGAAATGACACTTTATGGTGATAGAAGGTATTTTCTTAGGCCATAGGGTGAGGAACCATGGCATAGAAGTTGATAGAGCCAAGATTGAAGTCATCTTCAAACTACCACCCCATCTTCTACTAAAGACATTCGTACCTTCCTTGGGCATGCATATTTTTATTATCACTTCATCAGTGATTTTTCAAAGATCACCAAACCTCTAACCAACCTTCTCCATAAAGACACCCCTTTCATGTTTGACAAATCTTGCATGACCAGTTTTATGTATTTGAAAGATGCCCTCACTTCTACCCTCATCATTAGCACCCTTTATTGGTCAATACCTATTGAATTAATGTGTGATGCAAGTGATTACATTGTTGGTGATATTCTTCAACAACGGGTTGATAAAAATCACCATGTGATCCACAATGCATCCCAAACTCTAGATGATACTCAATGGAACTACATTACCACTAAGAAAGAGATTTTGTTCATAGTCTATGCATTTGACAACTTCCACTCTTACTTGGTAGGGTCTAAGGTTATTGTCTATACATACCATGCAGCCATTAGACACTTGATGACCAAAAAGGATGTCAAACCCTCTCCTTCTTTCTTGGGTCCTTTTTCTTTAAGAGTTTCACCTAGAAATCCTTGACAAGAAAGCTTGCAAAAATGGTGTTGTCGACCATCTCAGTCGCCTTGAATTTTTCGTTGATGATGGTATACCCATCAATGACTCTCTCCCTAATTAGAAATTGTTGAAAGTGGAATCCCAATACCCTTAGTTTGTAAATTGTATAAATTTTCTAGTTGTACGTGTGTTGCTATTGGGATGACACATACCTTTTTAGGCTATGCTCAGATGGACTTTACCACAGGTGTGTCACTGATGAAGAACCTCATGGCATTGTTGAGCTATGTCATTCTGGCCCCACTGGATGGCACATGAGCTCTCAGAATACTGGTAGGAAAGTCTTAAAGTCTATTTTTTTCTAACCCACTCTGTTCAAAGATTCCTACCATTTTGTTCTTGATTGTGATGAATGTCAAAGGACTGGAAACATATTTAAGAGAGACTAAATTACAATGACTTATTGGCAAGAGATTGAAATCTTTGACGTTTGGGGGTAGATTATATGGACCCATTTCCTTCTTCTTGTGGGTATAAATATATTTTGTTGGTTGTTGACTATGTTTCAAAATGGGTTGAAGCCATCCCCACCAAAACCATTGATTCCAAACTTGTGAAGAAACTTTTCAAATATATTAATTTCCCTATATTTGGGGTTCCTCATACTATGGTTTCCGATGGAGGGTTCAATTTCTTAGAGAAAAGTTTTCAATCTCTACTGAAATGATATGGAGTCAATCACAAGATTGCCCCCCTACCACCCTCAACTTGTGGTTAGGTTGAAGTTTTGAATTGTCAAATCAAATCCATCTTATAAAAAATGGTCATCCGTGCTAGGACAGATTGGGTCTTGAAACTTAATCATGTCGTGTTTCCATGATCCAATAAGTACCACTCCTTTCAAGTTTATTTATGAAAAATCTTACCATATTCCCATAGAATTAGAACATAAGTCCAATTGGTCCATCAAAACTCTAAATTTTTACTTATCTACTGCAGATGAAAACCATTTTCTACAAATGCAAGAATTAGATGAGCTCAAGATGACAACCTATGAAAATGCTAGAATTTACAAAGATAAAACTAAATTATGGAATGATGGCCATATTAGGTGAAAATATATTCGGGAGGGCAACCATGCTTTAATGTTCAATTCCAGGTTGAGACTATTTCCTAGAAATCTTAAATCCAGATGGTACATGCCCTACCCTTTGAAGCACACCTACCTTCGTGACACTTTTCTTCTTTGGGATAAGGTGTTAGGTGAGTTTAAGGTCAATGGACATACGTTGAAATGGTACATTATCATTGAGGAATTTTTGACTTTTGAAGCACATCAACTTTCATTACTTGAAGACCTTGATTTGAAAGATCCTCCACCAACCCCACCCGAGCCTAAAATGGATCCATTATCTAGATATGTCGAGCCTTAAACATTAAATGAGGCACTTATTGGGAGGCAACCCAATCATTTAATTATTGGGGGAAAATTGTATATTTTCCCTAACTAACCTTTTTGTTTCAATTTCAGAGTGTTACTTACCAAAAAAATTGTCTACACGACTTGACGTTCATTTAGATAAAGGAAAGACATCCCACCCAACCAAATGATCGTCTGGTGGAGGCAAGATGACCATCTTGGCCTTTAAGATGCCCACTCCATAAATAGAGATTGTTTGAAATTTGAAATTTGAAGGCTACCAAAAACACGCAAGACTAACGTCTGGCCATCCGAGACGGCTGTCTCAGAGAATCATAAGGTACATTCAAAGCATTCAAACTCATAACCACTTTGGAATTTGAAATGGAAGCCTTTTCTACTAAAACACCAAACAACATTTTGGGTTGTTCTACACGGTTGTCTCATAGAACCATATTAGCTTATAAAATATGCAACTCACGGGGAGACCATGAATCACAACCACTGAGAGCCACTTCTTCCACTGGAGAGCAAGTTTGTCCAGCCATCGACGTTCTATCCCAACCCCATCTAGCCGTTGCAACCGTCGAGACGGCCAGACAAGCATCTCTGTAGTGCCCAATTGGCCATCTCGCCTGCTGAACACTCATCTCCCATGGTGTCATTTGTGTCATCCTCTTTCCCTAGACGACAATTCTTCCTCCTCACACAATATCAACCCCCTTAGTCCTCATTGTTGAGCCACCCATCTTGCTGGTTAACCGCCCATCTCACTACGGAGCTGTTATTTCGCTCTATCCTCACACCTACTACGTGAGCCAACCGCTCTAAAGAGCCAGACAGTCGCCTCATAAGGATTTACTTATCTTTAGGGTGTTTCTTCCATCCATTTCACCATTGCCTCGACCTTTATACCCCTTTTCACCAAGTTCTGATGACCGTCTCAGTCTACCAGATGACCATTTCACATTCTTAAGACGGCCATCTCAACCTACCAGATAGTTGTCCCTCTAGTGAGATGATCGACTCACTATTTCCAAATTCCTGCCTCGCTCCCTGCAGCCTATCATCATGTTTGGCCACTTCCACAATAACAAGGGCAAAGACACTGCCTCCTCCTCCCATGAGTCACCTCACCGTCCACCTCCAAGCATGGAATTCACATTCAGGATCCTACATGTGAGTACTTTCCTAAGGTAGTCCAAGAGATACTACAGGACATTGACAAGGTCGACAAACTCACATAGGATACTATAGGTCGATGGTCCTCATCTCAACATGATCCAGATTAGGTCACTCTGCATCCACCTCACATAGCCCCAATTCTGGGGAAATATGCTCAGTTTGTCAACAACTGCCATCTAGAAAGATTTGCATAATCCTCCATGATTGGCGTCTTACTCCCATTCTGGTTCTACAATGTCACTCTTAACATGCTTGGCATTAAAGAAGTTGGCAATAACATTCTGTATAAGAATCACATTTTGTCCCCCCCCCTACCATGTCACTTAAGTGTATCATGACCTCACTTTGGGGCTCATCACTACCTTCCGCCACCTACACAATCCATGGGGCAACTCTAGATGCAAGACTCATGTTTTTTACAAAGTCATTGAGATTTCCCCTCACCAGATCACTTCCATCATTCTTGACGAGGGCAAATCTGATTGGCTCTCCTGTTGTATGGGGCGCCTTCATGAAATCTACTCTAACAATTACAACATGGAAAAGTTCTGTGTCGACATCACTAGACTTCCACCTACGCTCCCTGGTGGCCTCAAGAAATCTAGCATCCACAACCTAGTGGTCTGATACCTCCATCACATCTTGGCCCACACTTTCTTTAGCAAGGTACTCAAGGTGTTGTTACACTTTTTGAGCTTTATATGGTTTTGTTTCTTCTGAACAACAAGCATTACAAATAGGGACATGCTATGATTGACCATCTCAACTATCAAGCCACCCACACTACTTCATCCTCCTACTGCTTCGGCCATATAGTCTCCTCTATTGTGATTTTTCTTGGCTATGCTCACATCTCCTTCCTGACACTGATGCTCAAAAATCACTTGATTGATCATCCCTACTTGAATTCATGTATGTTCCTTCGTCCTGGTACCAATGGTGTCTTCTACCTTCTCTTGAAAGACTCCTAGGTCATCTTTGACCTTCCCTGACATGCTAGGTTTGGTATCGTCAACCTATTTTTTTATTTCTGTGACCTGCCGATGCATATCATGCACTTCCTTTTGGAGTATCCCAACACAGATGTTGTCCCTGAGCCCAAAACACACAGGAGAAGTGTCTCTTTAGAGGAACATGATGACATGACTGGACCACCACCTCCTCCTTCTCTACACGACACTAGGAGACGCAAGGACATTGAAGAAGGCCCCAAGGAGCCTTATTCCTTTTATGAGATCTAAGATCAGTTGGAGTCGATCCAATGTGAGAAACAGTGAAAGCAGCGTGCCCTAATGGTTATGCATAAATGTTTATGATAGTTAAATCAGTCAAATTACTACATAACATGCATAAATAGAGTGGCAAGACAGTTTACATTCACCATTCACATTTCCAATAATAATAACCAAGCAAGTGGGGTCATTGAACCAATCCAACATGATAATAATAATTTCAAAAGAATAAAAAAAAGTCACAACAAAGAAGATATGCCATTTCAACTAGTGGAAATAAGAACAAGTAACCCAAGAACTGCTTCATTGTGGGAAAATTTAGTCATATAAATGCCAAGTTATAAATATGGAGGAGTACAAACTTATGCATCCAAAAGTTAACTCTAATAAGGTCATGGTCCACTATGTCACCTCTTCCTCCTAGAAGTATAGTATTTTATGCTAGTCAAAATAATCAAAAATGTGTATTCATTGTCAAATTGTCTTGATGTATATAGTTATTACCCTAATATCTATCACTTAAATGTCATGTATAAGGTTATTAACTCTTTAAATGAATGTGTGATCCACTTGACACCCATTTTGTTCATTAGATCCCCCTTTAGGTATATAGGTCAAGGTATTCCTAAGCATATTATGTGTGGTTAGGCACATTCATTTTCCCAATTTAGGTCTTGTGATGTCATTCTCTCTCCATATATCTTGTATTTTCATTAGGTCTATCCATGTAGCCATACATTTTAAATCTTTTTTGTATTTCTAAGTAACATCACCTATACTATATAGGTATGAAATATATTGGATGTCTAGGCTTTCAATTCACATGTGACAAATGTTAAGACAGTAAAGGGAGTATGTTGGACTTACGTATAGTGAACCACGTTCCCTTATCGACCTGCAACAGATACAAATTTCTTATACTAAAATATATATACTAACACATGTTCATATACTATAGAGGTAATTAGAAAGATTCTAACTAAGTTTCAGAATTATCAACAACCTACTTGTTACTCTTTAGTATATCATGATCCTAAATATGTTATATGTATTCAATAATTTCCAAAGTGAGAAAATATGTGGAGTGAATTCCTTGGCGTTCGTGAACTAGTATGAATATATACTAATCTATAACATGTAGATGTTATGGGTTTGGTTGTGATGACTAATATAGGTAGTTCCTATCTCATCAAGTTATTATGTGATCACATACCCTTATTAAAATTGGAGTTCTAAAATCAATTCATGGGAGATAATTCACTTACCACAAAATTAAGATATGCGAACTTGGTTCTCTAGATTTGTTACAAACCAAGACATGTTTCTATCCTCAAGTCACCAATGTATTCCTCACATCCCAGAGGAAACTACAGACGGCCCCATGCTATTCAGACATTGGAGTAGGTTGTGAAGGCGAGCATCTTCATCTTGGTGCCCAACCACTTAGGTTTGTAGATGTAGTGAAATTGTACATATGACGGTTAGGTCAAGGAAGGTAGACGAGGAAGATGGGAGGATTGCATGGTGGATGGGAATCTCTTCTAGGGTTTTTTAGAGGTGGAAAGGGGTCAAGAGTGCATTATGGCAATGTTTGAAGTTCGAGTGGTGGTGGGTTCATGCTATTGTAGATGCCAGAGCATGATGTGCAGTTGTTGAGATCGGGGGTAGGAGCATGGCTGGTGATGGGAATTGGTAGGTTGGAGAGGTTTTCTCAAGGTGGGATGAGATGGTGGATGTCTGTGTACGGACAGTTAAGTAGTAACTTTGGGGATGGAGAAGAATTGGAAAAAGTTGCAAAGGTAAAGTGGGGATTTCATTGAACATTGGCAGCGCTAAAAATCTATAATGTGAGTAAGAAGGAGAACAAAAGGGGTTTGCATGCTGTCTTGGTTGATGCCCGACATAGAGGATGGTTGTTGCAACTATAGTCACCAGAAATACCTCTCTCTCTCTGTCCCTCTTTTGATTTGTTCTTGGTGGATATGTAAGGTATAGGGGGGCGGGTCAGATGGTGGTTGTGCTTATATAAGGGGACTTGGATCTGGATAGTAGCTGGAGGTTGGAGGAGGATGAGAAAAGGTGATGTCGTATTTCCCAAAGAGAATCAACACTGCTTGGCGATGCTCAACGCTTGCTAGAAACATTCTTCACTGCCTAGAGTTGCTTGGCATTGTTGGGCACATGTAGATGAGAAACAACCAACTTGGTTTAATAGGGCCATAAGGGAGAAGAGGAAGAATGAATGAGGGGGGAAGATCTTCAGATGATGTGGGGAGAAGTACAGTAGATGCATCATAGAAGATGACATCTAGGGTAGTGGTCGATCTTTGTAGATGGCGACAACCTCAACACCCTCCCTCTCTCTGTCTCTATGGCTAGACAACACTAAGAAAATGAAGAAGGCGGCTAGGGTTTTTGGTGTGCATGACATGGAAGAGAGAAAAAAATCTGAGAAGAAATAGGAGAGGGGATAGACAAGGAGAGGAAAAATGGAAGAGGTGACTAGGCATCACCAACGGTGAGGATACGACCACCCCTTCCTAGGTTGCATCTTTGTGAGTAGGTGCATAGGCATCGAGGTCAAAGAGAGGCATTTTGTGGTTTAAAACAAAACATTTAGGGTTTTCAAAGCATGAAATCAAATGAACTTATAAATACCTATGTTTAAAAATTTCCTTTTTCTTTCTATCAAATTTGAGGAGTAATTGATCCAAAATTTGTGGTGTAGGCTAATTAGGGCATACTAAAACTGATTTTAATTTCTATTTTATGTTTTAGAAAGATTGATAACATATTTACTTAATTGGGTGTTAATAATTCACTAAAGGTAATTACATTCTTAATTAATAAATTGTAACACTATAGTTTACTAATATTCAAGTTCTTTCTTGTTATACTCCTAGGAATATTCTAGGGTGTCAATCTATTGCCAAGTCCATTATTTTGTATATTCATACTTCAAATATTATGGGTGTGTGGTTATTTTATCTTTTCTCCTTATGTTAAATGAATTTATGAAACATGTGATTATTTGACTATAAGTAAATTGAATAATTTTAAAATATTTGTAAAAAATGGAAAACAATCAAAAGGGGTCCTTGAAAAAGAGGGTTTTAAACTCTAGTTCTAGATTCTTCTATGTTATAACACACCACCCCTTAAAGAGGATTTCATCCCCAAAATCCAAACAATCATGTCCTAAAGCACAATTATGTTGGGTTTTGTGGAGAAAACATGCGCGGCGGAAGCAATAAAATCCATGCAACCTGAAACAGGATCTCGTCGACAACAACGTATTTGGAAAGAGTGTTTGCGAGATATACCTTATCGAGGAGCAAGTCCGATGATGTCCCGCTGCACGACGGTGCAACTCTGCTTGTCGACACGGACGGAACTTCTCTCTCGTTCGCTATCGCATGTTGATCCGGCGGTGCTCCTTTGCGGCAGTGATGTCCGCCGCTCGTAGCGCGTACAGGTGGTCGTCGATGTCCTCCGAACGCAGGTGTCAAGGCGTCTGTGTCTCTATTTCGTCCACGCGGATGGACGGAACTCCACGTCGCTCTTCCCAAGCCGGCGGGAAGGAGTATGTCTCTGTGGCGGCGTGCTAGCGGTGTGTTAATCTCCTTTCTCTCCTAAGGATAGCGACGGCTAGGTTTACGTAGGTGAGCGTAAACTGAAAAACCTCTATCTATCTTATATAGATATCGGTCGTCAATCCTCCTTTAAACAGGATACAAAGGGAAATAGGGTTTCCTAAACCCATCGGTAAATAGAAATGTTGCGTTAATTAAAACGCTCGTGGATTAATTAGAATATTCCGGAATTCATTAATTAACCAAATAATCACATTAATTGATTAATTAATATCCAACTCCATGCAATCTCTTGGGATGGCTCTACGGGCATACATATACCAACAGACTCCCACTTGCACTTAGAGCCAGTCACTCCAATATTATTCTAATCCATTACATAAACATTTTAGTCATCAATGTGATTCGGAGCAATTCCAATCAAATCCACAATTATACTCCTATTCCAACACATCGTATGCGTGTGACCCGGTAGGCTCCAAATTACGTTGGCAGTGATATCCATAATCATATTATGATTTCACAAGCAATCATTGGTATCTAGCAAGACTTCATTGCCACCCAAGTAATTGGAGAAGTTGGAGAACAACTTGACCTATCATTCATGACTGGTGTTACAGTGATTGTATAGTTCTTTTGTCACTGATATCCAGATTGAACTCAGGTCATGGAATTGTTATCCTTTTCAACGTTCAATCCATATTCCTTGAACTAGAGCAGACTGTCTGAGATATATGTAAGCTCAATATCACATATTGACTCGCATCAGCATGGCCATGCATTTCTCAGTCTCGCTTATCAAGTGGCCGGAATATCAAACTCCCGTAGGAAGGACAAATTCCATCTACATCACTCACAGTCATCCCCATGTGTCACAGTGCACCCAAGCACCATATTTATGGAAATCCTTATTCAGGACCACGGCGGATGATGTCAAAGTACACCGAACGACATGTGATAAGTGTAGTGACTTCAGGTCTAAGAACCACAATCACCACCATCATTATGAGATGTGACTCTAACTACCAATCATGGTATCCATGTGTCACTCTCAAGGTGGGTCTATCTGATACACTGTTCTCTAACAAGTATCTATGTATTTGGTTTGATATCTCCATATCATGGATAATGAGATTCTTCCATCAACCAACATACATTCTAATCTTATGTGTTATTGATGTCTATGGATATTTCCACAATAACAACCGATTAGGGACAAAACAAGAATACATACTCTTAGCATACATATGATCTCATTGTTCAGGTCATCAACCCGAAGACATATGTCATTGAATATATTATTCTATAGACATCTATAAGTTTTATGGTCATCTCACAATATAAAACACAAACATATAGATTGGAAACTTGCCTTTATTGATATGATCAATGTAGTATTACAAATCATTTACATAGTATCCCATTACAATCATCGAATGATAGTCTCTATGGGCATACATACCAACAGATTCCCACTTGCACTTATACCCAATCACTCATGAATCTCAATCCAAGTGATCGAACATGCCCGTCATGTTTCTGCTATGAAAGTGCTTTTGTGAGCGGGTCAGCCACATTGCTTTCTGTAGGTACTCTACAAATCTTCACATCTCCTCGTTGTACGATCTCTCGTATGAGATGGAACTGCCGTAGAATATATTTGGAACGTTGGTGCGATCTTGGTTCTTTAGCATGTGCAATTGCTCCATTGTTGTCGCAAAACAACTCAATTGCATCACCAGCGCTTGGAACCACTCCAAGTTTAGAAATGAACTTCTTGATCCACACAGCTTCCTTCACAGCATTAGATGCGGCAATATATTCGGCCTCTGTTGTAGAATCAGCAACCGTCTCTTGCTTGGAACTCTTCTAGCTCACAGCTCCGTTGTTCAGGCAAAACACAAATCCAGATTGCGATCTGTAGTCATCTTTGTCAGTTTGGAAGCTAGCATCGGTGTAACCCTTTACCACGAGCTCTTCCTCACCACCGTATACCAAGAATTGATCCTTAGTCCTTCTCAAGTACTTTAGGATGTTCTTTACGGCTGTCCAGTGACATTCACCTGGATCTGACTGATACCGGCTCGTCATGCTCAAAGCATACGACACATCAGGACGAGTACATAACATTGCGTACGTGATAGATCCAATTGCTGATGCATATGGAATCTTACTCATGTGTGCCCGTTCATCACATGAACTAGGACACTGGGCTTTAGAGATAGTAACCCCATGGGATATAGGCAAGTTACCTCTCTTAGAACCCTCCATGCTAAACCTCTTTAGCACCTTGTCAATGTATGTACTCTGGCTTAGGCCTAGAAGCCTTCTAGATCTATCTCTATAGATCTTGATCCCTAGTATATAGGATGCTTCGCCTAAATCCTTCATAGAGAAGGTCTTCCCTAACCAACCTTTTACTATTTGAAGAGTAGGGATGTCATTTCCCATCAATAGTATGTCATCCACATACAATATGAGAAATACGATTGTTCTCCTAATAACCCTTTTGTAAACACAAGGTTCATCTTCATTTGGACTAAAGCCAAACTTTTTTACTACTTCATCAAAACGTAGATTCCAGCTCTGAGATGCTTGCTTCAATCCATAGATTGACCTTTGTAGCTTACAGACTTTATTGGCTTCCTTTGGATCGATAAAACCCTCAGGTTGTATCATGTACACATCCTCGAGTAAATTCCCATTAAGGAACGTTGTTTTAACATCCATCTGCCAAATCTCATAGTCATGATAAGCTGCAATGGCAAGCATGATCATGATGGATTTAACCATGGCAACTGGTGAGAAGGTCTCGTCATAATCAACACCTTGAATTTGACAGAATCCTTTCGCAACCAATCTACCTTTATAGGTCTGAACATTTCCATCCATGTCAGTCTTCTTCTTAAAGACCCACTTGCACCCTATGGGTTTTACCCCTTCAGGTGGATCCACCAAGGTCCATACCTTGTTGGTGTACATGGATTCCATCTCAGATCTCATGGCTTCGAGCCATTTCTCATATTCTGGTCCCTTAGTAGCTTCTAGATAGGAATTTGGCTCATCTGCTATGCCCAATTCGTCACTGTCTTGAGTCATGAGAAATCCAAATCTCTCAGGCTCAAGTCGTGTCCTACTAGACATACGAGGTTCATGTGTTACATTTGGAACTTGAAATTCCACAACAACTTGTGAGTCATCATGTTCCTTATGTACCTCCTCAGGTTCTCTGCTTTCTTGTTGGTCTTGAACTTATTTGAGCTCTACATTCCTCCCACTAATTCCTTTGGAAATAAATTCCTTTTCAAGAAATACAGTAGTCCTAGCAGCAAACACTTTGTTGTCAGTTGGTGTGTAGAAGTAGTATCCCCGAGTTTCCTTGGGGTATCCAAAAAAATAGCATTTTTCTGATTTGGGTCCAAGCTTTTCAGGAAATTGTTTCCTAACATAAGCTTCACATCCCCAAATCTTTAACATAGACAAATTGGGACGATTCCCATTCCATATCTCATATGGTGTCTTTTGAACCGATTTGGAAGGTACACGGTTAAGTGTAAACGCTGCAATTTCAAGATCATATCCCCAGAACGATATTGGAAGTTCGGCTAAACTCATCATTGATCGTACCATGTCTAATAATGTACGATTCCTTCTTTCTGACACACCATTATGTTGTGGTGTACCAGGTGGAGTCCATTGTGATACAATACCATGGTCTCTCAGAAGGTCCTCAAACTCTTGGCTTAAGTATTCACCACCTCGATCTGAACGGAGTGCTTTAATACTCTTACCAAGTTGCTTCTCTACTTCATTCATGAAAGTCTTGAACATTTCAAGAGTTTCTGACTTGTGTTTCATAAGATATACATAGCCATACCTACTGAGGTCATCAGTGAAGGTAATGAAGTATTGATAGCCTCCTCTAGCATTTGATCTAAAAGGTCCACATACATCAGTATGTATGAGCCCCAGCAGATCACTGGCTCTCTCACTGGGTCCAGTGAAAGGATTTTTGGTCATCTTCCCTAATTAACATGCCTCACATGTCTCTAATGATTCAAAATCAAAAGAGTCTAGATAACCATCCTTATGGAGTCTAGATATGCGCTTCTCGTTTATGTGCCCAAGACGACAATGCCATAAGAATGTTTTGTTTGAGTTGTCAAGTTTTAACCTTTTAGTATTTACGTTATATATGCTAGTCTCAAGTTCTAACAAGTAGATACCATAAGACATAGGGGCATTGCCATAAAAGATCTCATCTTTAGATATAGAAAAAATTTCATTCTTAATGTGAAATTCAAATCCACTCTTGTCCATACAAGATACAGAAATAATATTTCGATTAATGGCAAGTACATAATAGCAATTCTCTAATTCTATTACAAGGCCCGTAGGCAAAGATAAACTAATAACTCCAACTGCGGTGGCAGCAACTCTTGCTCCATTAGCAACCCGCAGCTCGACTTGGCCCTTTCGTAAAGGCTTACTTCTTATCAGATCATACATATTAGAACATATGTGAGATCCACATCCGGTATCCAGTACCCATGATGAAGAAGTATTTAATTTTATCTCAATAACATATATACCTGAAGGGGAGATCTCTATCCCCTGCTTCTTCTTCCTCAGTTCCTCTAGGTAGAGAGGATAGTGTTGGCTAAATGGACATCTATAAATCCCTTTGTTTTGATTATGACAAACATTTCATTCTTATTGATCTAACGAGCTACTTAAGTGTGCAGGATTAAGGTGGATGCCAAAGCAACTAGGGAAATCCATATGCTTACATTTATGTTTTTCATGCAATGTAATCACTTTGTAAAAACTTGTACAAATATATAATGTACAAGTACTTAGATTGCATGTAAATCAAGAGTTAGATCTTCCCTAGCTAAACACCACATTTAGATAGGTCATCCCATTCATATAGGATCACATATGCACACTCATACATATAATTAGTGCCTAAATTGAAACATTGAAACAGGATCAATCTCGGTCGACAAACTCCTCGACCGAGACACTCTCGGTCGACAATCTTCTCGACCAATAAAGATCCAAAGTAGCCGTTAGACACAACAAACAAGTTAGTTGGCAGTTGGAGAAAGACGTTGCAAATCACTTGTTCCAGAGTGCCTGTCGGTCGACAAAAGTTCGACCGAGTAGGTGTCTCGGTCGACCATTCCTCGACCGAGACGGTCTCTGACAGCAACTGCAGAATTAATTAATTAGCCGTTGTTAAAGCAACAACTTTGTACCTAACGGCTAGTTAAGCACTTAGAAACCCCTAGAAGTTGTCTAGAACGTCCTTAAGCATCTTTAGGCCATTCCTATAAATAGGACAAGCCATAGGACACTCAAATACACTTGCTACACTTGAGAAATCCTTGAGCATACTTTGAGCAATCTGTTTGTGAGCAATTTGAGCATTGTGACAATTGGCCATTTCATTTCTTAGCTCATAATTCATGTCCTATAGGCTAGTATCTCCTACCCAATGCAATCACAAGTCCACACACTTGGTTAGGAGATCTATACGCTTGATCTAGGCAAATCAAGCCTTGGGCTACAAAGGATAAGTTGTAATTTCCTTTTTCTTTCTTGTTCCCTATTATTGTTTGTACTCTCCTTGCTACTCCTAGGTTGGAGGATGCGGATTGGAGAGGGTGAAAATCTTCTTGGCGAAGAAGGAGACTTTGAGCTACTTCAGAAGGCTGGTGCAACGGGAGGTTACTTCTAGAGAGGAAGGCTACTTCAAGGGGGAGCTTGGAGTTACTTCAAAGAAGGCTACCTCAAAGTTGGTGCACCTACTTCAAGTGAAGGCTGTTCAAAGGGTGTAAAGGAAAGTATTGTATTTTGTATAAATCCTCGAGAGGTAATAAAATAAATACTTTCAAATCCCGGTTGGGTAAGCAACCGGGTAGTGGACTGACAACTATAGTATTTGCTATAGTTGGAACCACTCTAAACACCTGTCTCTTTCTTCCAATTTCAACTGTGGTTGTTTGAATTCAATAAATTGTTAAAATAATTCAAAAACTCTATTCACCCCCCTCTAGTAGTTTTTCAATTGGTATCAGAGCAGGCTTCAAGGAACCCTAACAAGGTCTTGAAGAAATGGGTGATGGAGTGCTCAACAACCTCAACCTCGAAGGGACACTTGTTGCTAGGCCTCCAGCGTTCGATGGAACAAACTACCAATATTGGAAAAGAAGGATGCAGTTCTACTTCCAAGGCATCAATTGGGACTTATGGAGAATGGTGTCAACCCCATACGAGCTCCCTCAAACTCAATTTGCAGAATGGGATGCAAATACGGTAAAGCTGGCCCAAGTGAATGCAAAAGTTGTAAGCATTTTATATTGTTCTATTTCGGTAGGAGAATTTAATAGAATATCTAATTGTGACACAGCCTATGATATTTGGCATAGACTGTCCATAACCTATGAAGGTACAGTCCAAGTCAAAAATTCCAAAATTAGCATGTTTAAACAAAAATTTGAACACTTTCGTATGGATACTAATGAATCAATTAGTGAAATGTTTGCAAAATTCTCTACTACTGTTAATGGTTTAAGTGCTCTAGGAAAACCTATTCCTGAAGAAGATCAGGTATCAAAGATCCTTCGTTCACTTCCTCCAAAATATAAGCCAAAGGTGATAGCCATTGAAGAAGCAAACGACCTCACTCGACTGAAAATGGAGCAACTTATTGGAAACCTAGAAGCTCATGAAGCAACCCTAGAAGAGGAAGAAAGAAGAGCACGTGGAATTCAGCAAGGAAAGAAGAAGGACATGGCTCTAAAAGCTTCAAAGGCTGTCACACAAGAAAGTGAGGAATCAAGTGAAGAAGAGGGAGAAGAAGCCTTGATAGTAAATGGTAAGAAATACAAAAGATTTAAATCTAACAAAATTTCCAGCTCTTCTTCTACCCCTCCTAGGTGCTTTGAATGTGGGAAGAAAGGGCATTTCAAAAATGAATGTCCTAAAGCAAAGAAAGGAAATAAAAGCTCACACAAGAAGAAGGGAGAAAAAGCCTATAAAGCTGCATGGGACGAATCAAGTGACAGTGAAAGCGGAGAAGAAACTGTGGATTGTCTAATGGCAAGAGAAGATGATGAAAACTCTCAAGAGGTAAGCCTACTTGATCTTTCTAAAGAAGAGTTAGTCACTAGTCTACAAGAAATTTATGATAAGTATGTTGATGTCAAGAAGAAACTAAAAAAGGTTATCAAATCAAATGATGAGCAAATTGCAAAATTAGATAATCTTTCTTCTGAAAAGAATAACATTGATCTTGAGAATTTGTCTTTAAAAACATCTTTAGATGATTGCACTAGAAAGCTACTCACTTTAGAAACAAATGTTGATCTTCTTTCTAAAGAAAATACTGACTTGTTAGCTAAATTAAAAGATTTTCAGACTCAACCTATTTTTTGTAACCATCTAGACTATGATAATGTTATAAAAGAAAGAGATTCATTGCTATCTGATTTAGATCAAGCAAGAAAAGATTTACACAAGAAAATGAATGATATTGCTCAGCTGCAAAGAGAACTTTATGAGTTAAGAAGAAAAGATATACTTGATAACATTCTAAGCATTGGTACTGTTTTCAACGGAAGAAAAGGTTTGGGATATGCTCCAAAGAAAAATCAACCCAAAAGAACTCAAACTATGTTTGTACCTAAGAACACAATGGCTAGAAAGAGAAATGAAGTTGACTCTATTACTTGCCATTTTTGTTTACGTCTTGGACACTATTCCTTTTCATGCCCTTATAAAACTAAGGATTCCGAATTAGTTTGGGTCCCAAAACCTCAAACTTAGTAGAGTCAAACAGAATTTAGTTGAGATATGACCAAAAAGCTCCATCTTGCTATTTATATTGTCTTATCTCAACTAAACAAAAGATTTCATGCTTATTGTTAATTTTATGCATTGTTGTACTGAAACAGAAACTTAGTCGGTCGAAGTATTGTCGACCGAACCATTAATCGGTCGAAGTATTGTCGACCGACCGAATGTCTGTAACATATCAAAATTTACAGCAATTATTTCGGTCGAAAATTGGTCAACCGAGCTACATTTCTGTGTTTTCTGGTTCGAAATACAGTATTCTTCTCGATCGACAATTTGTCGACCGAGACATATGTCGGTCGAACAATTGTCGACCGACTGAACTTCTGATTCAGAACTCTTATACAAATATGTACTTAAATGATTCTAACCATATCGGACCATCACATGGGTACCAAAATCTACATTTTAATGCAGGAATGGGTGGTTGACAGTGGATGTTCCAAACATATGACCGGAAACAAGGATGCATTCCAAACCTTTGAAGAAAAGAAAAGTGGAACAGTCACCTTTGGAGACAATGGTAAGGGCAAAATCATTGGAATAGGTAATGTTGGTACTAACCTCGAAATAAAGAATGTTCTACTCGTTGATGGTTTGCACCATAATTTGATAAGTGTTAGTCAATTATGTGATAGTGGTTATGATGTGTTATTTAACAAAACTTGCTGCAAGTTGTTGATAGAAAACACTACAAATGTTGTTTATGAAGGAAATAGAGTTGGAAATCTTTATATTCTTAAACCTAACTCTATGAAATCAGTAGTGGGAAAATGCTTGCTTGCAAATGAAAATACCTTACAAGTATGGCATAAAAAGCTAGGACATGCTAGTTCACATGTTATTAAAAAGTTAGTGAAATATGATCTTGTTCGTGGATTGCCTACTTTATCTTTTGATCAAGTTGAAAACTGTGAACCATGCACAATGGGAAAGCAAACCAAAACATGTACTTAGCACCAGTAGGTCCTTAGAATTAATTCATATGGATTTATTTGGACCCATGAGGACACAATCTATTGGTGGTAAAAGATACTGTTTTGTTATTGTTGATGATTATAGTAGATACACATGGGTACACTTTATTGCAACTAAAGATGATACTATTCATGTTTTTATACAATTTTGTTCCAAGATTGAAAATCTATTACAAAGCAAAATATGTACCATTAGAAGTGATCATGGTGGAGAATTTGAAAATCATACATTTGAAGAGTTTTGTACATCTCAAGGGTACACTCATAATTTTTCTGCTCCACGCACCCCACAACAAAATGGTATAGTTGAAAGGAAAAATCGATCACTACAAGAAATGGCTAGAACTATGATGCTTGAACATAACACACCCAAAACCTTTTGGGCTGAAGCTGTAAACACTGCATGCTATGTGCTAAATAGAGTAACTGTTCACTCTCATTTAAAGAAAACTCCATATGAACTAATACATTCTAAGAAACCGAGAGTTGACTATTTTCATACCTTTGGCTCCACATGCTATATCTTAAATACCAAAGATGATAGAGATAAGTTTGACTCAAAATCACACAAAGCATTCTTTTTGGGATATTCCACTTCTAGCAAAGCTTTTAAAGTATATAACACTATATCTAGAAAAGTTGAGGAATCTATTCATGTTTCTTTTCATAAAGAGTCCAAATCTGAAAATCTAGAAATCATAGATCTCACAAATCAATTCGAAAATTTAAACATACCAAATAAGAGTGAGAAAAGTACTACAAATAATCACCAAGTTGAACCACAACCTACACCTAGGCTTATTAAAGATCATCCTCAAGAATTAATTATTGGAGATCCTAATGATAAAGTTAAAACTAGGTCTTCTTTCAAAGATGTTGCAAACATGGCTTTTGTTTCTATCATTGAACCTAAAAAGATATCTGAAGCTCTTAAAGATGATTATTGGATAATAGCCATGCAAGAAGAATTGAATCAATTCACTAAAAATGATGTATGGGATTTAGTTCCTAAACCACAAGATAAAACCATAATAGGAACTAAATGGGTATTTAGGAACAAGCTAAATGAGGCAGGAGAAGTAATAAGGAATAAAGCTCGGTTAGTAGCACAAGGATATAATCAACAAGAAGGAATAGATTTTGATGAAACGTATGCACCGGTAGCTAGACTTGAAGCCATTAGAATGTTACTAGCTATTGCTGCACATAAAAACATCAAACTATACCAAATGGATGTAAAAAGTGCATTTCTAAATGGCATCATTCAAGAAGAAGTATATGCTGCCCAACCACCTGGTTTTGAAATACCGGAAAAAGGTGACTATGTTTATAAACTTAAGAAAGCACTTTATGGTTTAAAACAAGCACGTAGAAATTGGTATGAAAGGCTCAAGACATATCTTTTTTATAATGGTTTTTCTATTGGAAATTCAGATTCTACTTTATTTTTCAAAACATATATATCTGATTTCCTAGTTGTGCAAATATATGTTGATGACATTATTTTTGGAGCTTCTAATGATTCATTGTGCACACAATTTAGTGATATTATGCAAAAAGAATTTGAAATGAGCCTCATGGGTGAACTAACTTTCTTTCTTGGTTTTCAAATTAAGCAAACACCTGCCGGAATATTCATAAGCCAAGAAAAATATACTAAAGAACTCTTAAAACGTTTTGGGATGGATCAGTGCAAACATGCTACCACTCCTATGGCTACTTCTACTAAAATTGATAAGGATGAAAATGGGGAACCTATTGATGATTCCTTATATAGAGCCATGATTGGTAGTTTGCTTTACTTAACTGCTTCTAGACCAGACATTATGTTTCCCGTTGGTCTTTGTGCTCGATTTCAATCACAACCTATGCACTCTCATTTTCTAGCAGTTAAACGAATTCTTCGTTACCTAGTCGGCACTACTTGTTTTGGTTTATGGTATCCAAAAGGACAATCCTTGGATTTTAAAGCTTATACTGATGCGGATTATGCGGGTTGTCGACTTGATCGCAAGAGTACTAGTGGTGGCTGTTTCTTATTAGGGAGAGCTTTAGTATCTTGGTTTAGCAAGAAACAAAATACGGTTGCCCTATCTACAACTGAAACTGAATATATGGCAGCCGGGTCTTGTTGTGCTCAAGTGCTTTATATGCAACAAGTATTAAATTATTATGGTTTTACTCTTTCATCTACGCCTATTTTTTGTGACAACACGTGCGCTATAAACTTAGCACACAATCCTATTTTACACAGTCGAGCTAAACATATTGAAATCCGTCATCATTTTTTAAGGGATCACATCTCCAAGAATCATGTTTCCCTTCATCATGTTGATACGGAAGATCAATTGGCTGATATTTTTACAAAACCGCTTCTACTAGATCAATTTAACAAAATTAGGAAGCAATTGCTTATCACTCCTTTGGAAGATGTTTTCTTTGATATTTGTGCTACTTAAACAAAACTCTTATTTACATCATGATATTTTGGCTTTTACATGGACATCTTTTTCATTAGATTTGATGGGACATCTAATTTAGGGGGAGTTTTTATTTCTAAACGGATATCTTTTTGAAATGACAAAGGGGGAGAAATAAATATAAAACTAAAACTTAGAAAAACTCAATCAATGAGTTACATAAATAAACTCTTGGCTTTACATTGAAAGTTTCTATATTCCCTAGTGAATTGGATTTCATGTTCCATAATTCAAGGGGAATAATAAGCACACATTTTATAAACAAGAGGAAAAGCTACAAAAGGTAATCTAAAGGTATGAAACTCATATGGTTTATATTTCCTTTATTTTTATATTTAGGAAATGTTTGTCATCTTCAAAAAGGGGGAGATTGTTGGCTAAATGGACATCTATAAATCCCTTTGTTTTGATTATGACAAACATTTCATTCTTATTGATCTAACGAGCTACTTAAGTTTGCAGGATTAAGGTGGATGCCAAAGCAACTAGGGAAATCCATATGCTTACATTTATGTTTTTCATGCAATGTAATCACTTTGTAAAAACTTGTACAAATATATAATGTACAAGTACTTAGATTGCATGTAAATCAAGCGTTAGATCTTCCCTAGCTAAACACCACATTTAGATAGGTCATCCCCTTCATATAGGATCACATATGCACACTCATACATATAATTAGTGCCTAAATTGAAACATTGAAACAGGATCAATCTCGGTCGACAAACTCCTCGACCGAGACACTCTCGGTCGACAATCTTCTCGACCGAGAAAGATCCAAAGTAGCTGTTAGACACAACAGACAAGTTAGTTGGCAGTTGGAGAAAGACGTTGCAAATCACTTGTTCCAGAGTGCCTGTCGGTCGACAAAAGTTCGACCGAGTAGGTGTCTCGGTCGACCATTCCTCGACCGAGACGGTCTCTGACAGCAACTGCAGAATTAATTAATTAGCCGTTGTTAAAGCAACAACTTTGTACCTAACGGCTAGTTAAGCACTTAGAAACCGCTAGAAGTTGTCTAGAACGTCCTTAAGCATCTTTAGGCCATTCCTATAAATAGGACAAGCCATAGGACACTCAAATACACTTGCTACACTTGAGAAATCCTTGAGCATACTTTGAGCAATCTGTTTGTGAGCAATTTGAGCATTGTGACAATTGGCCATTTCATTTCTTAGCTCATAATTCATGTCCTATAGGCTAGTATCTCCTACCCACTGCAATCACAAGTCAACACACTTGGTTAGGAGATCTATATGCTTGATCTAGGCAAATCAAGCCTTGGGCTACAAAGGATAAGTTGTAATTTCCTTTTTCTTTCTTGTTCCCTATTATTGTTTGTACTCTCCTTGCTACTCCTAGGTTGGAGGATGCGGATTGGAGAGGGTGAAAATCTTCTTGGCGAAGAAGGAGACTTTGAGCTACTTCAGAAGGCTGGTGCAACGGGAGGTTACTTCTAGAGAGGAAGGCTACTTCAAGGGGGAGCTTGGAGTTACTTCAAAGAAGGCTACCTCAAAGTTGGTGCACCTACTTCAAGTGAAGGATGTTAAAAGGGTGTAAAGGAAAGTATTGTATTTTGTATAAATCCTCGAGAGGTAATAAAATAAATACTTTCAAATCCCGGTTGGGTAAGCAACCGGGTAGTGGACTGACAACTATAGTATTTGCTATAGTTGGAACCACTCTAAACACCTGTCTCTTTCTTCCAATTTCAACTGTGGTTGTTTGAATTCAATAAATTGTTAAAATAATTCAAAAACTCTATTCACCCCCCCTCTAGTAGTTTTTCAGATAGTTTCTTTTCCAATGTCCAGGCTGGTGACAATGGTGACAACTGCCTTCTTTGGAGATCCCACCTTTGGCTTTGAGCACAGATGACTTTGGCTTCTGCCCAGATTTAGAACTTTTCTTAGCCTTGCCTTTTCCTTTTGACTTTCCCTTTGTCTTGTTGATCATCATCACAGACTTGGGCTTGTCTTTCTTCATCTGTGCTTCAGTTGTCCTCAACATGCCCAACAGTTCTGACAACGGCTTATCAAAATTGTTCATGTTGTAGTTCATGACAAAATGATTATATGATTCAGGCAATGATTGTAGAATCACATCAGTGGCCAACTCTTGACCTAGGGGAAATCCCATCTTGGATAGGCTTTCTACGTACCCAATCAAGGTGAGTATATGGGTGCCAACTGAGTCTCCCTCGTTCATCTTGCTTTTGAACAAAGCCTTTGAGACATCATATCTCTCCTGTCTTACTTGATGTTGATACATGTTCTTGAGATGTGTTACCATCTCCATGACATTCATGTTCTCATGTTTCTCTTGCAACTCATAGTTCATTGAGCACAACATCAGGAACTTGACATCCACGGCATCATCAAGGTACTTCTTGTAAGCATCCTTTTCAGCCTTGGGCGCATTTACGGCGGGCTCCTCTGGCTCTGGTGTTTCAAGGACATAGAGCTTACGCTCATGTGTGAGAACAATTCTTAGCGTCCTAAACTAGTTTTGAAAGTTGGTTCCGGTAAGGTTGTCCTTCTCAAGGACCGATCGCAACGAGAACGTGTGAGTGTTGTTTGCCATTTGATTGCTACAAAAGAAAAAGTTGCATTTAGTCCAAAACATTTTGACTTGTAAAGATTTGATAAATGAGATTAATTAGGCCTTTAATTAATTACGCTCCCACTATTTTATTCAAATTGATATCCCTCACTATCAACTCGGAAGATTGCAACGCACAACCTTCTAGTGAGCCAAGATCCAAAATAATTGGATCAATGCCCAGCCAACGTCGGCGTCAAAGACCAAATACTAAGGTAGGCAACTTTTTCCAATTGCATCATATGCAACTCTTGGATAAATGATCATGCACAACTCCTTGCCATGATGCATCTGTGTGCCTCTAGGTACTTGATCCTATCAAGGTTCCCTAGTTAAGTCCAACCCATAAGCCAACACAATGAGTGTGCACCCTACGGAGGCAGACCCACACACCCACCATCACACTTCCACGAGATAGACAGTGTACCACGCGGAGGCGTGCCCACACATAGTCGATCAAGCTTTTCATGTGTGTTGCTTTATGGAAGGCAACTAAAACTTAATATTATTAATTGAGGGGTTTTATTAATACATATACATATCCAAACACCACATACTTATAGTATGTATCATATACTACTATATCCACAATCACAAATGATAGACATGCAATCACAAACACAAATACATCAGTTATGGCCATACTATTGTAATCCTTTGGAGCAACAAAGGATTACGGTCCACCTATGGTTTTATGCATCTCATGCAACACCTGTGAATCAACCTGTAAGCATGTAATGATCAACATTACAATGAACAACTTCATGGATGCTTCGTGAGGTTGGAACTTCAAGTTGCTTCTTGGAATTGGATCTTCTTGTTGCTTCTCCATGGACACTCCTTGGAGTTGGACCTTCAGGTTGCTTCTTGGAATTGGATCTTCATGGTGCTTCTCCATGGACACTCCTTGGAGTTGGATCTTCAAGTGGCCTCCTTATATCAAGTTTACAAAACAAAAACTAATCATATCTCTATTACATTATATGAGTACAAATATAAAAGGAAAGAATTAATTACACTTTGAAATAAGAGATGAGGCTCGGCATGCAAGCTGAATACTTTATACAAAGGATCCATATGTAACCATTATACATCCATAGAATTCACAAACAAACATATCCACAAGATTGACATCCACATTCATTCACAACATTCACAAAAGGGGATACTAGGCCATAACCGTGTATGCATTCACCATATAAAACAGATTTTAAAGGCGACGTGTATGCTATCATAGGTATATTTACATATATGTATATACATATTAAAATTGCAGTACTTTTAATGCAGGACATTCCCCATTAAATAATTTTTGACTCCCACACAGACTATGCGGGGTACACACGGGCAGCGCCCCTGTGCGGTCTACAGAATTTTACTTCCGTGCACTTAGGAAAATCAATATTTTCCATAGTCGACCCCGTCCAAAATGTCAAAAATAGAAGCCTACGGCGTATGTGGAATTAGGTTTAGATTTGCACATTAGAAGGTTTAATTCGCATCGTATGCAACATAAAAATAGTATACAACGATTCGATCATATCGAAACGAATCTAAATATGTCGTAGATCGACGCTTCTCTGATACCACTGTTGGGTTTTGTGGAGAAAACATGTGTGGCGGAAGTAATAAAATCCACGCAACCCAAAACAGGATCTCGTCGACAACAACGTATTTGGAAAGAGTGTTTGCGGGATATACCTTATCGCGGAGCAAGTCCGACGATGTCCCGTTGCACGACGGTGCAACTCTGCTTGTTGACACGGACGGAACTTCTCTCCCGTTCGCTATCGCAGGTTGATCCGGCGGCGCTCCTTTGCGGCAGTGATGTCCGCCGCTCGTAGCGCGTACAGGTGGTCGTCGACGTCCTCCGAATGCAGGCGTCAAGGCGTCTGCGTCTCTACTTCGTCCACGCGGATGGATGGAACTCCACGTCGTGCTTCCCAAGCCGACGGGAAGGAGTATGACTCTACGGCGGCATGCTAGCGGCGCGTTGGTCTCCTTTCTCTCCTAAGGACGACGACGGCTAGGTTTACGTACGTGAGCGTAAACTAAAAAAACCTATATCTATCTTATATAGATATCGGCCATCAATCCTCCTTTAAATAGGATACGAAGGGAAATAGGGTTTCCTAAACCCATCGGTAAACAGAAACGTTGCGTTAATTAAAACGCTCGTGGATTAATTAGAATATTTCGGAATTCATTAATTAACCAAATAATCACATTAATTGATTAATTAATATCCGACTCCATGCAATCGCTTGGGATGGCTCTATGGGCATACATATACCAACAAATTACCCATAGGGCTCTCCCACTTAGAGACTTAACTAACATATGAGTACAACTCTTGAATTGATTTATTTTAAGTTATCCAATTAATATTCAATGATATCCATCTTAGATAGGTTTCATTACACTAAATAGGGAGTAATCATTCGTGTATGACTATTAGTTGAGAATGTTTAAGATCTTGTACTAGATCAACTCTTTGTTGGTGATCTTTTAGAGTTTCTTCTCTTGGTAAGTAATCTTAAATCCTAATCACATTTTCCTTCTCCGAAATCCCCATAATCTTCTTCTTCCTCCTTGGTCGTAGATAGTGGATCATCCATGGTGGCTTTTCTTGGAGATCTCTTCTTCACAAGTACCATAGATCATGTTTTGACATGATGGTACCCGAGTGAGAAGAAGACCTCTTCTTTCTTCTTCTTTGGTTCAACCTAGGGTTTGAGTTTATCTTTCCATAAGATCTCCTTTAACCATATCCTTTGAGGTGATCCTTTGGCCGAAGTTTTGAAGCTTGCTTGAAGTTCTTGGAGCTTGTGATCTTGGGAGATTGGTTCTTTCTAAATTAGGCCGGTTGTATAACTTTTCCAAAATTTATTGTTAGTATGTTAAGATCTGATCATAAGTTGTTGTTCTACACATTAAAAATGTACTCTTGCTGATAGAAGGAATTACATATGTTAGGGTTAACTTGTGGAGTATTCTTGAGAAGATTATCTCTCTTATAAACCTTAAAAATCTTTCTACCTAATTTTTTAGTAAATAGAAAATGATGTGTTTCCTTTGAATTTTCAACTATGGAACCATGCCACTTTCTTCATGGTTCATTTATACTTGAATAATGGGAAATTTTTGGTTCTATTTAGATGCATAAGAATCCATATTTTCTCTCTCTAAATATAACTCTTTTTTTGTTCTTCTATGATCCATAATCTAGGGTTGATGAACGCTTGGTATAGGGCGTTGTTCTTCCTATCAATGTTTAGTAATCCTTGTTGTTAACCACATGTTTCGACCTTGTTCAGATATGTTATGGTGTTGGGCATATAACTAACCTATGGTCGAGACATCCTTTAGTCTTCCATCACGGTCGACACTCTTGCAAGTGGTGGTTTTGTCCATGACACCCTAAACTCTAAGGGTTGTCACTACACTACTAGTCGTAATGCAACATTTTTGCATGTTCTATTCAGTTAGTTGACGTTGAGATGATAAAGTAGGTAGGTTGAGACACCATGCCTTATTGTGGTTGAGCTACCCTGTTGAAAGGTGATCGAGACACTAGGTATGTAACTGTTATAATGTCATGTTGCATGACTTCATCGCGAAGCACCTTGAACTGGTCTCGGTCACGACGTTGTGTTTAGGTGTTACATAGTAGCATGGTCGCAACGCATCTCCAGGTTGTGACCATGTTGTTGTGTCTTGGTCTTGACAAATTTTGTTGTGTCTCGATTGTGACACATCTTGTTGTGTCTTGGTCACGACAAATCTTGTTGTGTGATGGGTCAAGACCATATGTTGAGAGTGGTCAAGACACCCATGTGTTGAGAGTGGTTGAGACACTTATATGTAAGTATGTACATGGTCAATACATAGGGTAATGGTCTAGTTATAATCGCTAACCTTTAGTAGTAGTACTTAACCCTAGTGTTATCTAAATATGTGGGAGGTGGTAGAATAATGGTTTACTGGTTGCATAATGTTATGAAATCCTAATCAGATATATATATATATATATGAATCCTAAGCCTAATCTTGTTATAACATGATGTGTTCACTCATTCTACTTGAAGTAATTATTTTGTGAATGTTCTTTATCTCTCCTACTTGTGTAACACTAACTTACAGATGAGATGAATGTCATAACTATGAGAATCCTATGTTGAATCCTATGTAATATAGGGTGGTGATTATGAGTAATGTTAAGGCATATTGTGTTATTGATTGTGCAAAAGTTATATGAATTGGTCTAATGACCTAGTAAGCGCCTAGTGCATAAATTGGGGGATTGATATCCCATAGTGATGTGATATTGGTGCTGACATTATATATGACAAAACTACAAGTTCCATATGATGATGAGACAAGTTCTCACTTAATACGTTTTATATCTTATGAAGTTGTAATCAATCCTTAATTTTGTAGAGTCTTTTTAGTGTTTATATGTTGTAACTTGATTGATGTATTAACAGATACCCTATTAGAATATCTAATCAAGTGAAACCTTGATCATGTAGTTGCCTTGTACCATACATCCATCTTTAGCTTCACTATCTAGCTGGATGGTGAAATGTGTAACTCCTATGGGAAACTCAGAGCACATATTGTTAAATATGTGGGGTACCAATGGAGATAACTCTATGTATCCTTAAGTTGTTAAAATAGTAACACATTGTTTATTATAGAATGGCCATGCGTGAGCCTATTCTCTAGTGTTGTGCCATGTACCGAGGCGTACTAGTTGTTTTACAAGATCATAGCTTTGACTATGAGTTTTTGTCTCTACATGACTATAGTTTGACTATATTTGTTATTTAGTAGTTTGATTGTTATCTCACTATATTAGATTTGAACTGAGCAAGTAGTGATGGTGATGATAATGAAGTCTGACTCTTCCATGGATCTTGTATGGTACTAATTTTGACTTAAAAGTGGTCAGTTAGATTTGAATGGTACACCTCAAATCCTCAGGACATAATAATAAAAGTGGTAATACAACCAAGTAGTATATTTGTTTAGGGTCAAATACAAATCACATTGGATGACCACATGTCTTACTTGTTATATTGTTTAGTTTGTAACAGTTATACATGTTTTTAATGTTCTTTTTAAAAGTATAAGATATTCTATTGCTCAGTGGTAATTACTTAAACTGCTCAAATAGTAACATTTTCTCTATTTAACTGCTTTAGTATATTATTGTGCTTATAATAGACATTGACAAAGAGTTATATCTCTCGCTGGGACGTTTGGTCTCACCCCGTGAGTTCGACAACTTTTTAAGTGGTTGTAGATGAGGAGGTCGAGGTCTTGGTATAAGTGTTGAGCTCCAAGGAGAGAAATAATTGTTAGAGGTTAGACATGTTGTCAAAGTTTTGTAGTAGAGTCATATATGTTGTCCTTGTACTCTTAAATTTTTGGGGATATTTTGTTGTTTGTATATTGATATGTAGATTTTGACTTTATGTCATGAGTGTATAAAAATGATATGTACATATAACATGTTGTAATATGTAACAAGTAGTGATTTGACAGCGTTTATTCGAAGCGCACTTGTGGATCGAGCGTCAGTTTGTCGTGCTTATTCGAAGCGCACTTGTGGACCATCATAAGACTTCTAGACAAGTTCTCGCAAACCTTCCCAAATCAAAGGGCGTGTTTTAACTTAGAAGTAAACAATTTTGGGTTCAAATCTGCTGTCTCGAGTAGGTTGTCCTAATGTGTCCCTGTCAATCTCGACCATACACACACTATAATAATTTTTTTTGGAGTGGATTTTTGAGTAAATGTGTGATACAGATTTTATGGGACACAACCAGTACAGCAAGTCGGATGCAACATATTTAGAGGCAACAATTCTAATCTGAAGAGTCTCCTCTCTACACACAAAATACTACTTGCGCTTTAAAAAGTGAGTGCTACCATTAGCCTTATATGTACAGGATCAAACATAACAAAGTCTACCCGCAGGATAAAAATAGGGGCAGTACGCGGACTTGTGATTTTTCTCATAATTTTCTAAAAGAGATATCGTTAGACAGCGACACATCAGAAAGTAATGTGTATTTTCTTAGAAAAATATGAAAATCTGGTTGGCACCGTATGTCTATCTATAATTCCTAAGTTAAATATTTGTTTGGCAATTCAGAGAGGCGTGGGTGTCTTTGCCAGCCATGATCACTTGCTGATTAGTAAATAGTAGTTACAACGTCCTTATCAATGGATCAGAAATCGTTGACTAACCATCACTCTCTGAACCCTACAATCGCAGTTGACTTGGAATGGTAATGCTGTACTCTTATCCTAATCGATTGCTAGCCTCTTCTTTGCCCATAAACGGACGTTCTAGATATTAAAATGACTTGTTCAGCTCCACATCAGAAAATAAGGACGCAGGGCCAGAGACGCCTTAAATTGAAGCTTATAGACCGAGGATTGTGCAAGACACCTCTGTAACCGACCAGTTTCTCGGAAGAAGCAAAGATGCCACTCCAAACCGTTTCTGTGGGTACAATCCTTTCCCTGCTGCTGTTTATTCTCAACCTCGGGATGCACATGGTCTCGGATGGGGCAACTGGCGTTTCCGCTGCTGCTCCAATATGTAGAAGGCGGTGTGGTGCAGAAGAGGTTCCATTTCCTTTCGGGCTTGATGGAGACGATCCTAGCTGCTCCTACGACACCATCTCCTTCGCTCTAACTTGCAATACATCATCGAATCATCCACAGCTATTTGGCGGAGATTTTAGAGTCACAGGGATCAGCGTTGCTGATGCAAAAGTGCGTCACTGGCTAGACATATCATACGATTGCTACGATGCCGCTGGAGCGAAAGATCACAGTTATTGGAAATTCTCTATGCAAGAAGTGACCACCAGTATATCCTACACCGACAACATTTACGTGGCCATTGGTTGTGATACCCAGGCATACATGAATTCATTGACCGACAGAAAGGATATCGGAGATTTTTCAAGCTTCAAATACCGGGGAGGGTGCACATCCTTCTGCCAGTCAATGGATGAAATCCGTGATGGAGATTGTGCTGGCTCCGGGTGCTGCCAGATCTCCATTCCCAAGCATCTTCGGGGATTTAAAACGGAAATCGAGAGCAACAATAACCACAGTGATGTCTTAAATTTCAATCCTTGCAGCTATTCTTTCTTCGTCGAAAAAGGCAACTACAGCTTTCAAGCGTCTGATATCAAGAACATGTCAGTATCTCGACAGTTTCCAGTCGTGTTTGATTGGTTTCTAGGGAACGAGACATGTAAGGTTGCCAAGAAAAACCGAACTAGTTACGCATGCATCAGCGATCGTAGCCAATGCATCAACTCCATCAACGGCCCCGGATATATTTGCCGATGCTCTTCTGGTTACGAAGGAAATCCATATGTCATGAATGGTTGTCAAGGTAAATTTACAAAAAACATTAGTGTTTTTCCACGCTTATTTTTATATTTTTCCACGCATTAAAACGTGAAACGTAGACGTATCCACGTTGATCAAAAGCATGGAAAAACGGAGTGTAGAGATTAATGCACACTTTACAGGCCACACTTTTGAGCGTTATATTTTTTCTTCGCTTTCAATATCTCCATTTCCACACTTATTCTCGTATAAAATTTTGGTGGTTCAGTTACACCTATTTGGCGGGTAAAACGTATCCACCCTAATTAGCGTGGAAATTTTTCCAAAAGTAGCCAAGAAATGATAAGTTGGGATTTAGCTTTGAAAGCTCGTAAACGCATGGAAACATAATGATATATAATACATTACGTGTACAAAATATCTCCAGTTCAAAGAAGTTAATGCAACACAATGCAACCAGCTGGTAACATACAAGTCACAGAATCTCTCTTGAATAGATATATGAAGAAATATGTCCTTCCAGATTCTCCAACGAAATCCCATGTAAAGATAATGTTTCATTGATAAAAACATGTACATAGTGTATGCTTGAAGAATTTACATAAGCACAAAGGGTAGAATTTCATACTTGCTACTGAGAATAAATTCTCTGTTTACATGCTTTCTAGATATATATTTAAAATATAAGCCATTACAAAAAAATGGTTACATCGCCTTCCATCATTTGACAACAAGACAAATTGTGTTGGCACATGATACCACAAGTTGATCTATAATAAGACTCTTGTCTCATTCCATCAAAAATGTCCAAGCGCATGGAGAAAATTTGTATCTTGTCTCATTCTATTAGTTCGTTGAGTGCTCTCATGTATCCCTATATGCTCCTGCAAGACCTCTAGCTCCTATTCATTGATATAATGAAGGACTATCAACTGCAACATAGGAAGCTTTATGGTAAAGTGTCTAATATTATGTAGCAACTAGTTCACAATTAAAAATAAAAAAACTTAAACTGAATAACTATTGTTGCATGATCACAAACAATATATCTTTGTTCTTGATTTAAACATGCATCTGAAATCACTAACAAGATAAAGTTTGTGTGAGAGATATAGTGATATATTGCACATGTAACGACTCCCTAACCAACCACCAACCAAGATACGTAGGTGGTATGCCTAAGAGATGGAACATAATTGAGATACATTGCAGCACATCATACTGATCCCACGGACAAAAAGGCAAGAAACAAATCAACAATAACTCACATAACCAATTCCAAAAGCTCAAAAAGATGAGTGACGAGGACGTTGTTGAAGCCCAGTCAAAGGTGGAAGTCAGGGAAGAATATGTAAGAAATAATAAACAACCACAAGGAGAAGAAAATTTATTGGGAATTAACAAAGGAAAGTAAACAAGCTGAGCAGTCACTGCCAAAAGAAAGTAGAAGGCCATTACAAGATGTGTAGAACCAAATCTGAAAGGGAAAAGTTCAGAAGAAAGAGTAAATAATATACAATAGTGAATATGATTTCAGTAACAAAAACTAGCACACGTCTCCCTACCTTACAAATAACAAAATCATCATACATAGATAAACAGCCCAGCCAACAACTATTAAGCAGATTAAGCACTCCCAATGACAGCCCATAAATGGAAAAATCAGTGGCACAAAGAAAAGACAGATCCATCAATACATGTGTACATCTGAGAACAAAGAAAGTGTTGTGCATCAAACATGCTAACTCCATGATCACACACAAAAGATGGAGGCCCAAACCACAGGTCATGTGTGATCAAGTGTTGGGAGGATTCAGGAATAAGGAGGCTTAACAAGCCAGCAGTCGGCCATGAAGATTATTCCTTGGACATAAGGGGCATTTGCAACCCCAAAAGACAAAACTCTAAAAGATATGATGCTGAGATAAAAGATTGACATTCTGGTGATTGTTGAACCTAGAAGTGGTCGATATAGATAGACTTCCATCATCAAAGGACACGGTGTCAATAGATAGCATAGAGTCAAGGTCAGGGGGTGATCTGGTGGAATCTTGTGATCTGGTGGAATCTTGATACTTTGGGATGACAATAAATGTACAGTGACGCTACATGTCAGTCATTGCCATTTTTTTTTCATTTCCAAATCAATAACAGCTAGCAACTGACATGCATTTGTGGTAGTATATGCAGATACTAAATGAAGCTTATGCAGAATTGCTTGCAAACACTGGTAGCCAGCAATGCCAGTGCCTGCATTGTCTGGGTGACTTCACGACTACCCTATTCCCATATGAGAAAGTCTAAGGCGTTCAAGCACTCATAAATAAGGGGATAAGAAAATTCTCTGACAGTCCAATAAGACACGGGTGTAGAAGATGTAAGAAACATAGGGACTAGGATGACTTACCAGAATGGATTTCTCTATGAAAGGCTAGACAGAGTAATAGCCAATGCTGAGCGGTGTAAGCAACCCCCTAACTACATAGTTTAAATGCTACCACAAGAAAATTCCAATCACTGCCCAATACTCATTGAGGACATATCTAGAAAGAAACCCAAATACAAAATCACTAGGACCAGTTCCAAGTAGTAAGCGAAGGCTGATTCAACACTTTGTTGAGCACACACTAGGGCAACATTGGCTTCACCGAGGTAGTCCCAACTTTTACCACGCAACAGCCATATGGCATAAGCAGAAGAGGCAGGACTGCCAAAGGAGACAGAACATCTATTAAATTGACTGCAATGCTGGAATGTAAAATGGCCCACAGATACAAAGAGTGGCGATGACAATATCATCAAGTCAATGGAAAAATAAGAGCATATCCGAAGGTAAGAGGAACAAAGTAAGTAATGTTCCCATTGATAATGGATGATACTAGGAAATTCTAACAACTACTTAAGCCATAATATGATTGAGTATAGAAAGAGAAGAATGATCATGACCAAACTCAAAATATGGTAGATGGCCATACATTTGAGGATGATAATTCCCTTTTGCGTCAAAACTTTCTTCACATGTTTACTACATAGAGGAACTCACGCCAGATAAATCAAAGTTCATAGCCCGCTTTCAAATAAATTTGACCACCCTACAATATTTTGAACCTATAAACCATGGGAGCCATTCAAACCTCTTGGACATACAACATTGATGTTCACTTCATGATAAGTGACTAGGGGGCAGGCAGACATAAATTATCAGACTCACTACATCATTAGCAGAACCTTCCCCTGTCAAACCCCGGAGCATAACTAGATCCCAGTGAGTAGGGAATGCCATCACAAAAACATCATTGGTGAGGCAATTGTGGAAACTCACACGAGATTGATAGATTATGCTCAATGTTGATGTGGCAAAGTATAAATTTTATATTGACTGCAATCAACATAGTCGTTCGAGGATCACGTGTATTGAGAATTTTGGAATTATTAGCATAGTTGTATTGAATATTAAAGCATGTTGTATTCTAAAATATAACATTTCTAACAATTTGCATATCGACTCCCGGGTATATGGAAAAGAAAAGCCAAGTCTTGCTCAATACCTTAGGTGAAAAGTAAGTATCAACAAAATTGGTTTTGGGGCCTCCATCTTCAAGGATTTTAGCGAGAATGAGCACAATGATGGATATATAAACGAACTATTAATATTTATTATTTCCATACATTAGCTTATAAGGTTATAGAGCATGCTAACCAAATCAAGTCAAAATGAAACACCAAGTTCAACACCAATTTAGTTAAAAACATTAGCAGGACATGCCCGTGCTAGTAGTGAAACTTACATGATTAATAGGACTACACTCACAATAATGCAACAAGTGAGTGATCACAAGAAATTGTTGTTGTTTCCCCCATTCTACCAGCCTGATTAGTGTAGCTACCCAATAACCCAATATCCTTTTCAATGTGCATTAGGAATGCTAGAACAAAGCCAATGAAACAAGAAGGATGATGCCTACAAGGATTTCATAGACCTAATGAGCAGAGATGGATGTCATAATAAATTTGTAACATTTATAATTTCTATGTCATTTAACTACTAAACTTAAAGTACATTGTAACCATATGCAATGGGAAAAAAACAATAAGTTCAACACCCATTATTGTACATAGCACATAACAGTGGCAAAGAGCGGATATTAATCAATGTATTCTAAATTTCCAGATTTTTAATTATTGATGATGACAATCATGGATGAAATTAACATTGGATATTAATGCATGTTATTTTGAGATATGACATTTCTAGTCATCAACACATCAGTTCCCATGTACATTGAAGACAAAATCCAAGTCAAGCTCAATACCTCAGGTGAAAATATGTATAGACAAGATTATGTGGCAGGTCACCATCCTTGTAGCCTCAAGGTTGTAAACATACCAATTGTATGAGCAAATGATGATTTAATATCACGGATGCCTACAATTAAGGAGATAATATCTCAAATCAGTCTATTAGCCACTAGAAAATAGACAAATGACATTTTTCAAAGAAAAATCAGCCAAAGACACGATAAGATTCTAGAGCATGACATGGCTATAGTAGGCTGGTGACAATTAGTATATATACACTCACAACAATGCAAGAAGTGACTGATCACAACCAATGACTATTGGTTCCCCAATAATACCAGAACAATTAGTATCATTTCAAATAATTGAATATATTTATCAATGAGCAATAAGACCGCTAGAATAAAGCCATAAAAACAACAAGTATAGAAACACATTGCAAAGATTCCAGTGACTTAGTGTGGCAGGATGGATATATCTATGAACTAGTAATATAATATATATAGTTTCAATATTGTTTATCTATCAAGCTTAAAGCACATGTCAATCAAATTCCATGCACAAGAAACACTATGAAGCTTACAGCACATGTCAATCAAATTCCATGCACAGGAAACACTATGATGGGACTAACACAACTCAAACCCACATTGTCTAAGCATGCTTAGGCTCGTATCACAATAAGATTGAGTTAAGAGCATATCTTGTCTGGAAGCAAAGTTAAAAGCATAGCCACCTCCAGGAAACAGTTTGATTGAGGGGAGATACCAAGAGGTCTAGCACCTCAATCAGACTTTATATTATTTGTTATTTGTCAAACTGTAGGCTTCAAGAAACAAACATATAAGTTATGTTAACCTTTGGCTATAATCAAGAGAATGTGTGAAGCTATCAAGCGAGATTGAAGGTCTGCAAGTTACGGCAGATGGCAGATTTAAGTTTACGTATCAAGATCAAGCGACAAGAAACAAAGCACAAACCAAGACAGGTAGATTTTTGGCCTCATTAGGAATGGGCTATAGAGACTTCAAAAGAAACCATAATGTTCTTTGAGAATCTGTTATGATTTTATTGGAGAGGTAGATGAAGTAAGCCACGTTTGGAGCAATATATACCAGCCGCCCATAGTAGAGAAGTGAGAAAGGGTCACATAGAGATGAAATGCCCCAATGTGTACTGAAAAAAGGGCTAAGTGGCGGATTAAGCAGCCCAATCAATCAACCACCTCAAACATCCCTAAGTGTAGCCCTAGGTGAATCTGCTAAAAGAGACTGCTCAAGGCAGGCTTTTCCCACCTTATCAGCTGCCTGGATGCTCATAATGTGCCCTTCAATGGGTGATTATACATAGGCTTGAATGGTGATTTCAATTCATTCACATAATTCACATTATTATAACTGAAGAATTGTTAGAGTTAACTCGAGTTTTCTTTTCAAGATCTATACAAAAAAAAATTGTAGTGTGTGCATTGTCGCTTTCTTGTGTTGGCTTTTTTCTTCATATGTCGTGGGCATAGTCACAAATTCGGTATTCGGGATATGTTCGGCGGAGCTGAAAAAATCAGAATTCGGTAATTATGCGGGAAATTCGGATAAAAATTGGTAAAAGTACGGTCAAAGTCGGTCAAAGTACGGTCAACCATGGTACTAAACATCCTCGACATCTGGCGATATATCCTCTATGTTACACATGTCCACGCTTGTCAATGTCGAAACCTAGTAAACTTCCTCGACATCGATGTTGCCTACTTGTTGACATGTGTCAATGAATTCAGCCTACTTGGTGATGAAATTGACTTAGCTAGCTCAAAGCATCCCATCTTCTCGATGATCTTTGTAGTTATTATTGTTGCACACATAGTGAAGGCATAAAGAACTTGTAGGAAACCATTCTTCACATTGAGATGACTATTTCTTTGGTTTCTAACTAGAGAGTAATGATAAGTTTATTCCTCTACTAGATTTCCACAAATTTTGCAAAATTTGGTGTAGACCTAATAAAAATTCACCTATGTTATTTTTTCCCCTCTGGACAAATTGATGTATTTGAAAATAAGCTCATTTTTTTTAATTCTAGAATGTGATCCAATTGGGATTTCTGTACATACAGAGCACATATATAGAACAAATCTAAGTTCTAAACATTTCATATAGAAGATTATAGACGGATTATGTGTTTACTAAAAATATGATGTTTTATGCCAAATTCCCTCACAATCTCACTATTTTTTAGCTTATTTTGCGTCGAAGTGTTAGTCCAAAACTTCCTCAAAGTTTCCTTACATGTTCCACGAACTTCCACTTTCTTTGCACATGAAAGCATTTTTCTTTATATGTAAACATGTATGGATGACTATATATATATATATTTAGTTTTTAAGATAGATTTGATGAAATCTATCAAATTTCATCATGAAATCACTATTTTGAGGTTATTTTTTGTCAAAGATGTGTCGAAGTTTGGTTGTAAAAATCCTCAAAGTTTCCTCGATGTTTCCACAAACTTCCACTTCCACACCTGTCGAAGTCAACTCGAAGTCGAAGTCATGTTCCATGCGGTCAACTATTCGGTAAAAAGTCGGTAAAAAGTCGGGAAAAAGTTGGGGGAGGGGGTTTTACTAAACCCGTTGTACAGTGACCGAACCCCAAAGTTTGAAAACGAGTTTAAAACAAACAAAATGCGTTAAAAATGGGAAACGTGTATTAAACACGAATGAAATGCGTACTACGCGATTAAAACGTCCACGGCGATTTAAACGACCGTCACATATGGTTGAGTAAAAATACGCGTTTAATAAGCGACTTTTTTCAAAAAGTCACCGATTATTGTGACTATGGTTGTGGGATGTGATGTCCCTAGATTGAAGAAACTAAGGCATTGAAGCCAATTGTTGTGGGATGTTATGTTTCTAGATTGAAGAAGGTAAGGCATTGAAGCCTAATTTTTAAGAATAGCCAAGATTTATAAAGACTATCCTAGAAGGGGGCCATCTACGTAGCAGAACGTGATATATGTAGAATGAAATTGCCTATAAGTTATACAACTCATGCATTAGGATTCCAATTATGAATTAGGATTATGATGTTTAAGTTTCCCAATTAGATTATGTTAGGATACATTAATAGGGTGGATAAAGTCTTGGAGTGTTGGAGGATCAAGAAGAACTGAATGGATTGAGATGTAGATAGGGAAGAGAGAGGTGGAGATAAACTTTGAGAGGGAGGGAAACAAGAAAAAATTGAGAGAGGGGAAAGAAGCGTGAAGAATTGAGATAGGGATTAAGTTATGAAGAAATAGAGGGGGAGGATCACAGGACATGACAAAATGATAGGGAGATGGCAACACTTTATGGTGAGAGTTGGAGAGAAATTGAGAGGGGTAGAATGAGGAAGAAATTAAAAGGGGGATGATTTGGAACAAATAGAAGAGGGAGAAGAGAACGTTGGGTTTGTGGAGAAGTGGAGGAGAAGCAAGAGGTGAGGAAATTGGCTGGAGAATGAGGAAGAGGGGGAAGTGGAGGAGGAGGAGGAAGAGATACCTTTTACAAGTTGGGGTGTGTGTCGTGATGATTTTAACTCCGATGGCGGTGGTTTGAGAGAAAAAATCCCATAGCTCTAAGGAGCACCAAGATCTGCTTTTGTTGCGTCAGCTTGGTGGTTGTATGATGGCATTCAGTTGCAAAGAAGATGCAGAGACGGTTCCTCTCCTTGTTGATTTTGCCAAAAAATGGAGCAACAAGTGACGTGCAATGCTGGAGAGCTTAGCTAGAAGGAAGAGAGAAAGAGCCTAGCTTGGAGAAGCTTCAGCATGTGAGAGGGTTTACCAAAGGTGTCATAGAGGTGTAAGCATCAGATCAAGAGGAAGATGAGGAAGTTGAATAGAAGAATGAGGAAGAAGAGGAGTAGAGGGGGTTACACTTACTTTTATGTGAAATTGCTTGTAGCTTAAAACATCAAACAGAGTTGGTGTCTCTTATATCTACAATGACGTCTTGTGGATTCCTATAGCACAAGTAGTGTATGGTGTTGGATTTGGTGGCGAGTAAAGTTAGTGGTTCAATTCGCTATGGTTGTTTCATGTTGTTGTTGCTATAAAGATCCTTGTTGCATCCTACAGCGGCTTCTATTGTTGCATTTTGTTGAGACAACAGTCCGTCAATCCACCATCTTATTTCTTCATATTATTGTGGTCATATCAATTTTATGATTTGGGAAAAGCACATGGTTTTACATTTGGTGGGGGCTTAGACATCATGTGCCAGTGTCAGTTGTTGTTCAAAGTGACAGATAAAGTCGTTTATAAGGTTGCGGAGGATAATGTGGGGCAAATCGTCACTAAGAATGCTTCCAACATGATGTTGTTCAGGAAGAAGTTAATTGAGAAAGGGAAGAAATTGTTTGCATCTTATGGAGGACATCTCCAAATTGGATTTTTTTGAAGAGTTTTTAGGAGGGAAAGAAAGGGCACAACTTTTATTTACCAACACATTCACCTACATGATGCTTTTGTGAAAGGTAGTGACAAGAGCTTGTAAGAAGTGGGTGACAGTTTGCTAAACATATTTTAGCTTTATCTAGCTTGTTGAAGCATCATCCATCTTTGAGCAAGCTCTTTGTTTCTAAACATTAGACGAACAGTGCTTGGGCAAAACTACATATGGAAATCTCATTTTCAACATTGTTTTGAAATTGCCTATTATAAGTAACAAAATCAATTTTTACGAAATATTTTTATCCATACCAAGAGGGGAAGTAGGGAGGTAGACAGACTGACAATGCTTGTTTACTTTCATAAAATACACAACTTGATCAAAGGTTCAAGTATAGGAGGTTGGGCAACATGGAGAATGATTTTGATCCTATTTCTCTTCCTGAGCTTTATTAGTTAAAAGAATGGATAATTGGATCTATGTTGAGCCTGAGGTGGTGTCTGGTGTTACTTTGAGGGTTCTTGATGAAGTTTTAGGAGCTTCCGATGTTTATGATGTAAAGAGTCCTAAGAGGGAAGCTTCTCAAGTCGAAGGTGTATCAGTGCTCATCTTCTGCAATGTTCCCAAGCTCGCCAATGCCTCCATTGTTCGTGAAGCATATGGCATGATGGTCACCACACCATGCCATGTTGCTTCTAGCTCAACTTCTATTGTGGTAGAGATAGAAACATGTGTTATTGTGTGTTGGATGGTCAGGTCGGTGGTGACGTTGGTCCATACGGTTCTTAGTACAGGCGTGCATCAACAGGTCATACTCAATTCTCTACTTGTCTACCACCTAGTGTTCTTCCTAAACTTTCGTGCCAACATTCATCACACATCAACAAAGCGGGCTTGGTGTCTGAGTAGTAAGGAGCAAGATATAGATTTCCATAGTGATGTTTTTGATACATTGTATGTGGACTTAGTGTGGTACATTGCATTCATACATGTACATGCATACATATATTGATATGTGTTTGTTGGACTTAGTGTGACCCACAAGAGTTGTATTGTACACATCCCCAATATTGATGACATCAGAAGAGTTGTCTTTGGGACTAAAAAATATTCACAATGAGTTCTCTCAATCCCAAAGGCAACACGTCATTCTCAGAGTATATGTGCGCCTAAAAAAATTCCTCAAATGCCAACTTATATCATCGTACTGTTTGTTCATGTTACAATTGACTACACCCATAGTGTTTTAAGTAACAACTTCACATTCTCCTATGATACAAATCATAACATCTTATAATTAAAACTAACATACAAGAAGATATTAGAGATTCATTATTTACTCAAAATAAAAAATTATATAGGAAAAAACTATGACATGTATCACACAATTAAATCAACCATCACAAATTCAAGAGTGTTGCTTCACATTTTTCTCCACCTTAGAAGAGAGGAGACATTTAGAAGACAAAATCACAAAGTAAAACATGCATCCATAGTAAAATGAAAACAATAATAGAAATCAAAGATTAATGCTTTGCTCACAACAAAACTATAAAAACGAAAAAATTATGACATGCATCAAAAACTTACATCAACGATCCCCAATCTTACCAATTATAAGTATACACTTTTTGGAGTGTTGCTTCCTTTTCTCATCCACCTCAACCTTCATTGTGCTTTTGCATTTTTATCTATTTGAACACTGAAGTGAATAAAATTTGATTTTTATAATGAATTTAAGACCCTAGGAGGTTTCACAATTCCCAACCAAGTTAAAAACTCTTCTCTAGACATCTTAAATATTTCCTCCATTGTGTTAAGTATGGATATGTAATTTTGTCCCCTGAAGATCTTTTGACATGTTCTATTCTAGTTAATCCTTTTTTTTGTGCCAAATAGTTTTTCCCATTTTTTGTTACCATTTTATTTTTATGATTCAACTAAATATAGTTTACTAAATTCATTTAAAGATAGAATGTATAGTACCACATTCACATACATTATCAACATCTTAATTTGCTAATTCATATGGGTAAATATGTTTGTCTTTTTTAAACAAGAAATAGGCCCACTCTATTAGGATGGTATATATACAAGAAGAATGTGAATAATATTAAGATCCGTACAAAATCACAGAGATAATTCCCCTTTGAAACATATTTTAGAATGTCAATTCATCAACTAACCCCAATAAACTGTCCTTTGAGGTTTTAATATATGTAAAAGATGCATGTTCTTGTGTTGTATCATTGTAGCCATTGTCTACGATCGATGAGTGTGTAAAAGGTGACGTCTTGAAAAGACATGGTACAATAATTCTATATGAAAGACCTAATATTATATACCCATAAGACAATATGAAACAAATCATTGGCAGTTGGGAGGAAACAACATATTAACATTATGATCTTAAAGTGAAAAATAAAGATACAATTCCAATTGGTTGGCATTAAAGACACACTACCTTTGTCCAAGTCCTCGATCCCCATCTAGTTGAGAGGGGAACTGATATTAATGTCATTGAAGCTTCCTTAGAGCATCTTCAGTTGACATAGAATCTTTGTATGTTGAAGTAACAACAATTAGGGTATTACAAAGTCCATGCAAATGAAAAAATATGAATATAAAGTTGTGACAATTGAATAAAAATATATTTATATGAACAAGATTTGAAAGACTATAAACATTATGCAATACATTCAAAAATTATATGTAAAAATGATTAAATTGGTGGCCTATAATCATGAAAAAAGGAGTAATATAGAAAAATAAGCAAATCATAACATCATCTCAACCCTATACATTCTAAGGGCAACTGAAAAGGAAAGTTGTGGGAAATTTTACATCATCAACAATAAAATTATTATACTAGGAACATTCAATTCAATTTAGTCGTATACCTTAGAAAAACTAAGTTATAATGAAATTTATTTGTGGTCATGATGTTTAATTTCTAAGTGCATCTTTTGGGAAATTACATCAGGTGTTTGTGACCTTCACATTTTTCTAGTCACATTTTTCTAAATGACATGTTTGTCATCATTACATTTTTCTAAATCTAAAACCCTATGAATGGAAGGAAGGGGTTAAATATAAGGTATCATAATCAAGTTAGTCTATACAATGTTCAAGATTATTTATTTCAAGAATGAAAAGGTTGTGGTGGATTTATTGTATAGTCTTTATGATGATATGAAAATTATAAACCATATTTGATCAATGTCAAAGCTACATTATGAGTGTTTATATTATGTATATGTTGACAGCCTTGTATACTCACACCGCTACTTATTAAAAGATGAATATTAGATTATATGTATCTATACATGTACAACAAAATATGACATTTGCCTTGAGTTACATCAATTCCTGTAATAGTACAAGCATGCATACCTGTTCTTGCATGATCTTTACATAGGTCAATTTTTTAGTTAATAACTGAGGTAAGAGATGAAGTTAATGAATATATATTATTGCATAAGTAGTAACACCTTTTATATAGTGGCACTCTGCACATTTTTGTTAGGAATGGGATCACACAAATGAAATGACCTTATAATTAGAAAAATGCTAAATTAGAAAAATAGAAAAGTCACTCATCTCATGTCCTTGTAGATCAAACAATAAGTTAAATTGAACACTAACATAAAACTGCTACTAATAGGGTAACAGGCATCACGTTTCAAGATGTAAGAAGAATCCATATCACCCAACTTCACTGAAGAAGTCTTACTACGTGGATCCTAGCAATAT